>VMOF01000035.1:41682066-42217525 GCA_011764245.1 Trialeurodes vaporariorum
TCAGAGTCAGGCTCGGTTTTTCTTCTCGTGCTTGTTTTGGTGCCATGATTTATAACATTTTCAATGGAAAATTTTGCAAAAAAAAATAAAATAAAAATAAAATAAAAAAATGACAAAAGAAAAGCCCCAAATAAAACTTTTGAATTAAAAGTTTGTGGGAGCAAAGAGTTAACGAAAAATTTTGAAAACTGAAGATTATTGAAAAAGCAGCGGGTATGGCAACAAAGAAGACAGAAAATTACAGCTTGGTTGATACAGAGCTTTATTTTCATCCCCCCCCCCCCGCCTTCGCAGCAAAGATTTTTTTTCCCCTCTTCCTCAAAATTTTGATCTGCAGATTTGGAGGGCTGACTGAAAATTAGTGCTGGGCGAGTACTCTAAGAAAGCTCGAAACTCGAGTCTTGAGATACTTGAGAGGCTCTACTCTAAGAAAAAAAAAATTCCAAGTTTTTTATCAGCTTTTGAAAACTACGCATGTTACAGATTTTAAATAATCGTAATTTCCCGCCGAAATTCGTGAGGATGCTGCCCGTCTGATTTGCAGGTGGCGCTCAAGTTGTCCAATGTTAAAACGTTGAGTGCCCAAACAATGTTGGTAGAGGACCGGTTATTGATGTTAAGATACGTGGAAAGAACAAAATGGTGGTCACAGTCAGTTGAGAACACAGTTGACAGTAGTGGAATACTTGTTTACGTGATTTCTCGTTTCCGACTCGTCGCGATCGGTTCTAAATTATATCATCTCGGTCTTGCGTACTATTCTCCTGTGAATTAATAAAGTAACTGACTTTTACTACCGATTTAAGTGTGACCGATATGTTGTGATCAGAAATCGACAGAATTGGAATTATGGAATTAACTTCAAAATGTTTCAATGATCGTCTTTGTTCCTGACAATTATTTGAGAACTGTGTCATAATCCTAATCCTAATATAGTTACAAACTGTATTTGCTTTGAATACAGCTCTTTTGAAGTAATCTGGTTTTAATTTCATCATTTTGTCTACTTTTATTTTTGCCTTTACTCTTTTTTACCCTCTAGAGCCCAATAAATTTGATTTACTGCCCATTATTGGAGAAATGAAGAGAAAAAAAGGAAACAAATTTGGAGGAAGCTAAATTTTATTTTCGGTAGTTTTTGTTTGTCATAGAAAAATGCTTTGAAAATGAAGAATTGCGATTACTGGAGCTCGGAACTTTTGCTGAAAACTTGACTTAGCTCTACTCGAGGGCAAAATTCAATACTCGCCCAGCACTACTGTAAATACAGAGTAATTTTATTCTTCAAATTTAATCCGCAGTCCAAACATACCAAAATTTGGCAAACGTTGACTTTTTTCTTTTCCTCCCAATGAGCTTATTTGCTAAAAATGATTATTAGTCATCAAACAGACATACCTATAAGCTACGTTTTCCTCCAAATTTCATTAAAAATGGAGGTGAACACATCATGACCTCTTATTTTTTTGCTGGTTTGCTTGAAATTTTTTAATACAACAATAAAGTTTAGCCTTTCAGTTTGTTTTTAGTATGTGACACTGTATAGCAGCTCATTGAATGCCACTGAGAATGAACAACTTGCAAGCTTTGAAAGCTTGAAAGCCCTGAGTACACATGCAATGCATAAAAAAATCAAATCCAAAATGTATGAATCCCTAATTTCTCTTTCCAGTTTGTTTCGTTCTTTTCCATTCAGTTTTTTTGTGAATAAATTATCTTATTCTTTCGTCAACCTGTTGTTCTTTTCATTTATTTAATTCCCACCTTTATAGTTTCAAAGTTCCATTCCCCTCCGATTAGAAAATTACTTAGTCAAGTTCGATTTTACAACGCCAAAAAAGAATAAGAATAAAAAAAGAGCAATCGTTCTTAACACATTGACTGCCATGCAAGTTGTATAAGACCGGTGGTGCTGTTACGCACCCTGCCACTTGGGTCGAATGTGGCCGTCCACCCAGCCGGAGGTATTGAGAATAAGTGCATTCTCGCAGCGCCGCCGGCTAGCAGATCCAAGCATAAGCGTACATACTTATGACCGGCACGGAGTGGCGAGTAAAATGCACACAATGACTTTTTTGTTTGACCCGTTTTTCGCCCAAATTTTTTCATTTGAAATTTTTTTCAGGTTCTTAAATAACACGATTTGGTGCAGTGCGCAACACTAGCAAAAATCGTCTGGCAGTGAACATATTAACAAAACATACAGACCTCATTAACTAAAGCTAGACAATCGAGGCAATGAGAAAAAAATAAACATAATTACTTACATCATAGTCTGAGGCTTCTTTTCGCAGATGATCATATCTAAAAGACTGTTTGGACCTAGGGTCGAAAAACCGACCATTCCCTAAATCATTGTGTTCTGTTATTAGCACTGAATAATCACTATTTTCAATTTTCACAGGAGTTAATTGATCTTTATTGTACTGAGCAAACGCCCTGAAATAAAAGAAAACTGAAATGAACTATCACAAAAAATAGGCAGGTTTGTCATTTTTGTTTTTGCCCTATCATAATCTGAGCTGTGGATTTAAAGCCGGAAAATATAGTTAATCATTTTACCTAATTCCTTCTACTTGGTGTTTGCTGTTAGGAAAATATTTTTTGCTGGGCTGTATAGTCTATTTTGATACAATGGAGTAAATAAAAAAAGAAACAAATGCTTTTAAAACTGTTGAAAGTTTCAACAAATGTTTTCAAAACTTCCTGAAAGTTTCAACAGAGATTTTGCCTAACTTTCCGAAAAGTTTTCACAGATGAGAAGACGCTTGCGTAACAAACACTTTCTGCACCCCAGTGTGAAAGCTTTGATATTTTGCTGCGTTAATTTTCAAGTTTGTAAAGAGTAGTTCACATGACACATTTGGTACCGGAGAGCGTGCTTTGCTGGACTACACTGAGTTGTATTGAATTAACTTCCATTAATGCACACTCAGCACACTGCAGCAACATTCAAGCACAGAAAATATCAGACTTCCAATGATTTTCAGCCTTTTTTACTTTTGGTACCAATTTAAAATAATCATCGTTGGCTGTGACAAACCGGTTATATGGTGATTTGAGATTTTATGGTATACAAGCTTATTCTCTACGACAGGAAAAATGATTGGAAATTCTGAGGAGCATAAGGAACCATTTCTCTTATCATGGTCCTCTCCACTCAAAATAAAAACAGATTAATTTCACTTACCCATAAGCACCTTCCTTTAGAAGCACATCATTGTTCAAGAGACCTCGGACATCTGTAAGAGAAATTTCAGTTGATTTATTAAACAGAAAACATTGATGAGAAATGGTCAAAAAAGCAATGAAAATATGATACCTCAAAATTAAAAAATTCACTTTCAATGAACGACAAACATCAAATACCTTGAGTTTGGGACTTCCCATACTTTTTACATACGGTACAGATACAACTTCCCAACAGCCACCTTTTCCCTTGAGAACATAATCCAGGATGGTGGCAAACACACACCACCAGTACTTATATACCAGAGACCAGGTTCCTGAAAAGCTGAGCCGCTAGTGTCTGCCATATTGACTATCTGAGAAGCACAAATGCTGGTTTCCAATGAGACGCAAGAATTTAGGGTTTCAATTTTGCCTTACATTTATTTTTATTACTAGCCATATAGATAAGCTAACTGAGGAAATTGTAAATTGTTCTCAGAATACGCAAGAGCTGACAAATCAGCCAAGAATGCACAATGTTCAAAACGCCGGAAGTTTCACGCAATCTGAGATTTATTCCTCACGGGATTTTCAAAAAACTTGATTTGATTTAAATGCATATCTTAATATCACAGGTACTCGAAATTACCCATATTTTTGAGAACTAATGGCTATTTCCCTGAGATTGTTTGTGCCGTGCAAACTTCCTCAAATTCCCAAAAAATTTCCTCACTTTCAAACGATTGACGGATCCCTACATCAGGCATTTACCACACCCCTGAAATCAGCATTGAGACTTTCAAGTGGCACATGTCAAATGATGCGATTTTGCATTGACACAGACAAGAAGACAAAAACCAGACTACGGCATTTTGCTGTGCAGCAACGCAAGAAGTTGATCACTTCTCAACTCTTTAGCGTCAAGACTTGTTGACGCTAAATCTTTGCATTGCATTGCACACAATGGCACCTCTCAGGTGTAGTTAAGCTTCATTCCGATGCGCGGTATCAACGCTAAGCTTCGCATTTCATTAGAAACCAGCCTTAAGTGCCGGCCTACCTCTATACAGTGTCACCATCTTACATAAATGATTCTTTTTAGTCAGGTGTGGATTTTGAAAGTTTTTGATGCGCTAGTTTTTGTGCGCCTGATTTCCCACTAGCACAGATCCACTGAACTTTTAGAACAAAATTATTGGTGATGATTGATACTGAGTGCTTACCATTGAATACTTCATTGAATTCCCCAGGAGGTGAATGAAGTATAAAGTCTGACACGATTCGAAGCTGGAAAAAGACAATGAAATTTAATTGGTAAATTGAACTTAAAATAATAATGAATTGTACAAAATAGATGTAACTCCAACCAATTTTAGTAAGTCTAAACAAGCTAGGCAAAAAATAAATCAATTCAGAGCAACAATACAAGTAGGTACTAACAGTATAAACCATGACAACATCCTTACTATTAATGTTGATGATTTACCGAAATTGACAATTTTGCACTCGCGATAAAGCTCCCAACATGTCCTCAACAGAATCTTGCATTGAGAGCTATTGCGATATTGTCTTATTGCTGTCTTTGTAACTTTCCGCAGTCTTTCTCTCTCTTCAATCGGGTAAAGTCCCCCCCCCTTGTCTCCTATGGAAATCCTTGGGTGACTTGACTTTAAGGAAAATTTTCTAGGAATCCTCGGAAAGTCAAGCCACAAGCGAGGAAAGTCACCTCAACTTAGTCTATCAAATTTTGTGAAGGTCAGAAAATGCACTTTTCCATGTAAAGACCACTTCTGAACACACAGTTTACACATCCCGCTCACATATGCGAAAGTATATTAAAAGTTCAAATCGTCATAAATTTTGAACTAAAAGCGCTGAAAAATTTTAAAACAAGGTTCAGATTTCTCATAGTTTTTAGTTTTTGATGCTGCAACTCAAATTTTCTGTCGGTAATTTTTACACACGAGATAAGAGTTTTTCCAAACCCTCGTGAAAAATGTTTTTTTGCTGCACATCTCTAAAAAATTACTCTTCTTCTCGCATCTCTTTGGTCAAAAATAGCATAGATAGAGAAAATCTGAAAAATGCATTAGATTCCTCAGAGTCTGTACTTTTGACCTGGTTACCTTCATTCTCTCTACAAAATTTTTTGAAAATCGGAAAGTGCATTTTTTTGTGCTGCAAAAGCACGGAAAGGAAAAACATTCATGAGGGTTTCCCGAAGGTTTGGAAAACCTCTGATCACGGGCGTAAAACTGACCGACAGAAAATGTGATTTCCAGCACCAAAATTAAGAAACTATGAGGAATCCAAACCTTTTATTAAAATATTTTTAGCTCTTTCAGTTCAAAAGTTATGACGATTTGAACTTTTAAAATCTTTTCGCATTGTTGAGCGGGATGTGTAAACTGTGTGTTCACAAGCTGTCTTTACTTGGTCTCAGAAAAGAGCACTTTCTGACCTTAACAAAATTTTGTAGACAAAGTTGAGGTGACCAAGTCGAAAGCCCTGACTCGGAGGAAGCAGATGCATCATTCAGATTTTGTCTATCAATGCTAGTTTTGACCAAAGAGATGTGAGAAGTTTGAGTAACTTCTTAGAGATGTGCTGCAAAAAAACTGTTTTCGCGAGGGTTAGAAAAAACTCTTCATTCGGGCGTGAAAATGACCACAAAGAAATTTGAACTTGAATTTAAAAGGCCACAGACTATGAGAAATCCGACCCTGGCTTTGAAATATTTTTAGCTCTTTTAGTTAAAGGTTATGACAATTGAATTTTTAACATCTTTTCGCATGTTTGAGCGGAAGAGTAAACTGTGTGTGCTCAGAAGCGGTCTTTATGTGGTCTCGTAGAACTGCAGTTTCCGACCTTAAAAAAATTTTGTAGACAAAGTTAAGGTGACCAAGTCGAAAGCCCTAACTCTGAGGAATCTGGTGCATGTTTTAGATTTTGTCTATCTACACTAGCTTTGCCCAAAGATATGTGAGAAGTTTGAGTAACTTTTCAGAGATGTGCTGCAAAAAAACAGATTTCGCGAGGGTTCATGAAATGAAACTCTTCATATGAGCATGAAAAGGATCACAAGAAAATTTTAGCTTAAATATAAAAAACTAGGGAGTATGAGAAATCCGACCCTTGCTTTGAAATATTTTCAGCCCTTTCAGGTCAAAAGTTATGACGGTTTGAACTGTTGTAATTTTTTTACATTTTTGAGTGGAATGATCCAGTGCACCAGGTGCGCCGGTTTCTTTGAGGGGCAGTGTATATATATAAAAAAATGAGACCAATATAGTATTCAGAGAGAAATTATATCCCTCCAGCAGTTAATAACAAATATACCGTACCTTCTCTGGATCAGATATTGGAGGGTTGGCTTGATTTTCCATTTTCAGCAAGAAATTAAATGGTTAATTGACAGAGTATTCACAAGCAACCAAGTTTTGAGTCTAAAACACAGCAAAAGCCATTACAGAAGTGAAGACACAGTAATTAGATAAAGGAGGTTAAATATTTTCTATTCTTTAACATTAATTCATTTCTTTCTAGGATAAATACCTGAAAAAACAGCGTAACATTGAGATGAATTTAAAGAAAAGGAGAGTACAAGAACCAAGCAAATTCAATCGTAGCAAATAGACACTTTGAACAAACTTTTGTAAGATGAATTTGATCTCACTCCAGCGGTTATGACTGTAAATTGATTTTACAGTGAGCTTTCCAATTCAACGCAAGAATTTAGGCTTTCAATTTTGCCACCCTTCATGAAAAATGTCAGAATTTCATGATCTTTTGTCTTGCTTTGTCGCCTGGTTTTCCCGTTTGGGGCACAGATACTCCTCCTCCCCATCAGGAAGGCCCTGGTCACTTGAGATGCGTTTTTTTTCCCATCTACTGCACTGATCCAGCGAGAATTTAGCTGGAACTTTTTTTTTTTTTTTTTTTTTTTTTTTTTTTTTTTTTCAAAACACATTTACAACAAAATTATAATTAAATACAACGAATACTTTTTTTCACAAGCAAAGGCATACAGCCTGACCGCTTGGAAAAAATAATAAAATAAAACAAAGATAGTAGAAATAATACAAAATAAAAATAAGTATAAATAATAATAATAAAAAAGAGTTTTATAATATAAATAAAGAAATAATTAAACAAATTAACTAGATTTTTTGGTTGGCACGACGCCCGGAATAAAACAATAAAAAGAAGAAAAAAAAATTGATCAACGAGCAAAATTGAATAATACTAGAAAATCAAACTATTTAGGTCCAACATGACTGAGAGACTAACGAAGGGTTTAATAGAAGAGGGAAAGAATAAAAAATAACCGCACTGATCCATCTGTCCATCGGTCCAGCGAAGCGTTTCTGTCAATTCGAACGGTTTAGCTTGAAGAGGTTAGGCTTCGCCCAATTGAAAACACAAATGTAAACAAAGAAGGCCTGTCCAACGGACACCCAGCGGCCTCAGGAGACCGCTGGGACTGCTTGAAGCGGATGAAATCCAGCGGAATTGAGAGAAACGGTTTGATGGATAGCTGGGGAGCGGATTGGATAAAAAATGGGTCTACACTCTTTCAAAAGCAAGCCCATCAGTTATAAACAAAAAGGCCCTCCGTCCTTTTTTTAAGAAAAGAGATTATATGTGTACCCACTTTTCTCCAGGGACTCTAGACAGGACTAGCCCTATTAGTACCTGCGTTAAATAAACATCATCATTTCACTTCTTGTATTAAATTGTCGGAGATTGAATTTTAAAAGTTTCTAGTATCACCACTATCATTTTCCTTTCATTTTGCTTTGTTTCGACATGGAAGCCGACACTAAACTTTTCGGTGTATCGGCCTTATTGCAAGTAAATCATTCAGTAGGGAAGTTTGGTCTCTCAAGACACAAAATTGAAATTAAGATGGAGAGAAAAGTCTACAAGCAAGAAACCGCCCTATCTTCTTCTGGGAAACTCTTTTCAATGCATGGATATTGTTACAGACCGAAAAATATCAAGATTACAGGGAGAGGGAGCAGTTTCTATTACAATCTGGAAAAGAACAAAATTTGGATAGAGGAATTATTAGAAGTCTTGTAACTCAATTCTCTACATTCCAACATAGCTATGCGGTGAGCTATGATTCATGCAGGGTGTGTGCAATTCCTTCACTAACAGAACTAAACAAGAGTCTAAAGTTATATGGCTGCAAAAATTTGTATACCAAGAAATAAAGGCGGGTTATGTTTGAGAGGAAATGTAGCTTGAGCTTCATCCCTTAATACAAGGGCAAAAACGAAGATTCAGGTTTACGCATCACACTGCTACTGAGTTCATAACCCCAAGTCTATTTTGGTAAACAGAGGACTGGCATTTTGCATGACTCAGTAAGTAGCACTGGCTGGATGAGTTCTTAACTATCAACTCCCTGAGCCGCCAAAGGCAACAATACCATCGACTTACAGTTCAAATAATGAAATCATGATCGTAAGAGAGCAAAAAGAGCTAAACTAACTCAAATAGACAGAAGCAAAAAGTGCACCAGAATGCAGGTCACAGTTCTGTTATTCTGGGTTAGAAACGGTACGAGTGATGAGCACAAGAATTACTTCAGGGTCCTCTGGAAGCTTCGTGATATTAATGAAGGAGTAAAAATGAACGGGCTCACCTTACAATGAATCTTCAACGATCAGAGATGATAATTGAACAGCACTTCAGTAGTTACTTTCATAACAAACTTTCAGAATCCGCACGGCACATAGCACACTAATAACACAGCATCAACTTCGGCAGCCTCACTTGCTTTTCCAACTTCCAACTTGCAAGCAAAAGAGTGCAAATCCCAAATTGTACGGTAAAGAGTAAAGCAATGTTGCAAGTTTGGTTTACACTTTACTTCATATTCCCTCGAGCTTTATTTTATACTAAGTTTTCCCAGGTGAGTTCAAAGTGAGTTGGCCGATGACTGTTATCACGAGACGAGCATTAAAAACTTTTGATTGGTGATGACGTTGATATTTCTGCGCAGAAATCTCAAGTCTATTTACTGCGCATAATCATTGCGAACTGTCATCGTCAAACTCAAAGACCTCAAAGACTTCTAATAATAATACAAGTCTTTGAATAATACTATCTAGACTGGACATAAAGGCCGATTTTAGAGCGGGGAAACTGAAGCGAAGAGAGGGACAAAACTCGTATGTTGCCCCTGGCTACGCCGCAGCCTGATTGACAGTATGTGCTAAGATATTCGAAAATACATTGAAGTAAATGGGAAAATTACTTTTTTAAAAATTAATTAAAAATACTAAAAAAAATATTTTTCCATAAATCTTGGTATTCTACCATTTGAAAGCTCTTATTTATGTAGATTCTGGTTCGGGCCGGTTCTTACTTATTACTTATACCGATTTTTTAATCGTAAACATTCTACAGAGCCTCAAAGTTCGGTCTCGATTTTCCACGGGGTGTTACTTAAAATTGTTTTCTTCGTACCGATTATAAATAGTTTTACCTCAAAAAACTAAAATTTATGCGATAAATTATCAGGAAAAATAATAATTACAACTTTAATCATAACACAGATTACATAAACTTGAGTCAAGGTATATGGAAGAACAGGTATGGACAGGAGGCGGGGTTTAAGGGGCTCTCGAGTTTTCCCGCCAAATGATGACGACACGCTTGCTTTGGCGATGACGTAGCCGTCACCTACTGCAGTAGCGACAGATGGGGATCATGGGAGAGTGAGTGAGATAGTTTGAAACGGTAGGCCAATTTTATCGCGACCGTCTAGAACATCTGTGACGTAGCCGTCACCTACTGAGATAGGCTCCGCCTCCTGTCCATACTAGAGTTCCTATATTTAGAGAGTTAAGACAAGAGAAACCATGGGCGCCGCCATTGGATGCGATTTTGCACATTTGTTTACATTCTGAGGGCCGTTGTTGTGTTTTTGTCCACTGCAAAGATTACAGTGCCGCTGAGTTTCTAATGATGTAATCTTTTACTGATTTTGTGCATCGACATCCATTTACGCTTTGAAAGGTTCTTTTGGGATTTTTAGACATTCTTGAGGCGTTTCATGATTAAAATTAACAGATTCGTCGATATTTAACTCTTTATCCGTAAAATACTGTTGGTAAACAACTGCGATTGTAAACAAAAGTGCAAAATCGCATCCAATGGCGGCATCCGTAGAGCCTAAAACTCATCGACCAATCAGAAGTTGACTACCCTCTTGTCTTAACTCTCTAAATATAGGAACTCTAGTCCATACCTGTTCTTCCATATACCTTGAACTTGAGTATATGAAGCAAAGAGTAAACAAGAGTCGCAATTGAATGGAAGGCCTGCGTGGTCAACGTAGATAAGGGATCCGAACGCGGGCTGGCCTGGGCTGGCCTCTGATTGGCTGCAACGGGTGGAGCAAAAATGACTCGGGGTATAGGGAAAATAACACGGGATTTTCGTTCCGGGGCGTTTATCTCGAAACCTAAGCAAAATGGTATCTAAACAATTTATACGAGTCGATTCAGCAGATTTTTCCAAACAATTTGATAGGTCATAAGTGCCACTTTATTGCAAATTCGAAAAGACTGTTTCAGTTTAAAAGTACGCACAATAGTGTGATTACATGCTTGGCGTGTGTTCGAGCAGTGTTTGAGTAACTCACTATTGTGCGTACTTTTAAACTGAAACAGTCTTTTCGAATTTGCAATAAAGTGGCACTTATGACCTATCAAATTGTTTGGAAAAATCTGCTGAATCGACTCGTATAAATTGTTTCGATACGATTTTGCTTAGGTTTCGAGATGAACGCCCCGGAACGAAAATCCCGTGTTATTTTCCCTATACCCCGAGTCATTTTTGCTCCACCCGTTGCAGCCAATCAGAGGCCAGCCCAGGCCAGCCCGCGTTCGGATCCCTTATCTACGTTGACCACGCAGGCCTTCCATTCAATTGTAGAGTTCCTATATTTAGAGAGTTAAGACAAGAGAAACCATGGGCGCCGCCATTGGATGCGATTTTGCACATTTGTTTACATTCTGAGGGCCGTTGTTGTGTTTTTGTCCACTGCAAAGATTACAGTGCCGCTGAGTTTCTAATGATGTAATCTTTTACTGATTTTGTGCATCGACATCCATTTACGCTTTGAAAGGTTCTTTTGGGATTTTTAGACATTCTTGAGGCGTTTCATGATTAAAATTAACAGATTCGTCGATATTTAACTCTTTATCCGTAAAATACTGTTGGTAAACAACTGCGATTGTAAACAAAAGTGCAAAATCGCATCCAATGGCGGCATCCGTAGAGCCTAAAACTCATCGACCAATCAGAAGTTGACTACCCTCTTGTCTTAACTCTCTAAATATAGGAACTCTATTCAATTGCGACTCTTGTTTACTCTTTGATATGAAGCAATGTAGGATGTAGAGGATGTAGGTTGTCACAGCGGGGCACCGAAACGGCGGAACATCCCGTAGAATGAAGAAAAATTGACCTAACTTTGAGCCTCTGTAGAATGTTTTCGATTGAAAAATCGGTATAAAAACCGGCCTGAACCGGAGTCTACATATTTTGAGATTTCAAATGATATCAAGTTTTTGGAAAAATATTTTTTTTTAGTATTTTTAATTAATTTTTTAAAAAAGCCATTTTCCCATTTACTTCAATGTATTTCCGAAAATCTTAGCACACACTGTAATCGTGGTTGCCTACCGATCGTCTTCAATGGGCAGGCGTTATGTCCAGTCTAGATTCTAGAACTCGTTATTTGAAAAGTTTGTTCTAAAATCGACACCGCGACCGCAGTTGCCTATAATCTTCGAAAAAGAAAACAAAATCGTTAATTCGGCGTCAAGGACGGGAGGCGAGAAGAATGCAACAAAACGATAATACTTTCAACATTTTTCATCATAAAAGAGACAAACGAGTGTAGAACTTGGAAGCTTTTTCTTTCAGTTTTAAATAGAATCCTGAACCACAATTTGTATTGTAAGATCTGGCAACCTCTTTGCTTTGATGTGCGCGTCAAAATTTTTAGGTTAGCTCCTTTCTGCCCTCACCCTTCCCCAGCGTCGATTTCATCTTAATCTTCCGTATTTTTACTTGCTTTAAAGTGACAATCCGTTTAAATTTTCCATTATTCATTCAATTCAATTTCATTCAAAAATGGGGAAGTTTAAGGTAAGCCTCAATATTCTTTGAAATTCTTATTTTTGTTAATTCACAAGCATTCAACTCCACCGCGTCGCCACCTCGAGATTCGAGTTTCTACGAGCGGGATAAGATTGATGAGTGTACTCCTTACTTGGATCTTTGTGATTATTATGACGCACAAATCCTCTGAATCTACTGTTTATTATCAAAGTTTGACTAATCTTACCTAAAATGTTGATAGTAATCGGTGTGGTTTACTTTCATTCCACGGGCCAGCATTTTATTTTGTATCACAAGACCAGAACATGCTTTGCGTAGCCATCACGCATTTAGTCACAACATACTTGTTATCAATTTTATCTGTAGTATTTGTATTGGCACTGATGACAGCTTTAGTGCGTGGTCCTTTAACAGAATGGGAATGATCTCTAGTCAAGCTCTTTATAAGTACAGACTTGCTGTGTACTGAAAGTAGTCGCTCGCAGTCCATGCTTTAAGGTGTTTGAGCAGCAATGTCAACGTGAGCTTTTGAATCTTGATTGAATGTGGTTTGAGGTGCAAAACTCGAGTCCAATTATCGTGCTGGAAGAATGTAGTACTTATTTGAACCTATTTCACGAGAACGGCCAGCTGCAAAAAAGAGCGCAGTGGATGGCCAAACAAGTAACCATTTGATTGCTTTCCTATTGTGAAAGCCTCCGAAGGATCTGCAAATCGCAGATTTTTCTACGAAACTGAAGCCAGTTTGGGAGAGGTCCCAGCAACCAGAGATGATTGGACTTGACAGTTGAACTGCTTACTTGAAAACACCTGCCTCAAAGCACTATTTGCGCAACCTGATTTGTCGAAAGTAGAAAGTAGCTGTTATTTTTATTCAAAGTGTACAGTGGTCAAGTCCAATCATTCTTGGGACAGCTTTTAGACCCGTTTTTTTTCCCATCCGCTGCCCACCCGCTGCAGCGGCTGGCGTCCAGCAAACCGCTTCTCTCAATTCCGCTGGCAGCGAATGGATTCCATCCGCTGCCAGCAGATGCCAGTGGTCCCAGCGGTCTCTTGAGGCCGCTGGGCGTCCGCTGGATAGGCCTTTTTTGTTTACATCTGTGTTTACAAATGGGCGAACCTAACCTCTTCAAGCAAAATCCAGCGAATTGACAGTAACGGTTTGCTGGACCGATGGATCAGTGCAGTCCCAGCTAAATTCTCGCAGGATCAGTGCAGTAGATGGGAAAAAAAACGCATCTTTTATTGTTTGATTCATTTGCATACTGAGCAGCTCCTTTGACTTGAATAAGGTTCAAGACCTAATTTCTGTGTGAAAAAAAAAAAAAAAAATACACTGGCCTAACTTGAAAACATTCACAACTAGTCCAGGCAGACAGGCGCAATGGGGCTTGTACAAAAAATGAGTTACTCCTCCATGCTTGTCAACCACCGAGGACTCCAATGGTTGCTGCAAAATTCGGAAATTGGAAGATAAATTTTGCACCCTTGTGCAATTGTCCATTTTATCTGATCAAAGAGCTGTCATGGCCAGTATCTCCACTGAACTAACCATTACCTTGAGTATTTTATTTTCAATTTGTTAAAATCATTATTGATCCTATTCTTTTTGTATCTTATTCTAGACGTTGAGGAGAAAATCAAAGAAACCAGAAAAAATTTCCTCACCCGATCGCGGTCTCTGTTATATTTCCCACATTCCTCATGGATTTTTTGAGGAAGAAATCAAATTGTATTTTGCTCAATTCGGCAAAGTTACCAATGTTTACATTCCTAAAAACAAAGTAAGTTCTGTTCCTTTGTCTATTTTGAAAACGCATCTCTCTCAACGGTCTTTTCTTGCAGTCTCAGACTCATTGACGTTAATTCTTTCCACTTCATGGTATGGTGGGTCAACACAAAAAGTCACTTCTGATGAGTTTGTGTATGGACTGTTTTGGAGCAGTTAGTCTAAGGTTTCTGTTAATCAAAATTAATGTCTTTGTTTCGGTTGCTGGCCTGAAAGGTTGTCATGAATCGATTTGGCTCATGCAAAAACGTCCAATGTCCAAAATGTTTTTCTTGAGTCGAAGACAAAATTAAAAAAAAAAAAATTGAAAAATAAAAAATTAAAGAAAACTATCAAGACATGAGAAATAGCAAAAAGCTGCAGAACAAGTCTGATCACTTCTTTCACAGATATAGCATCTTTTTAAGAGTGGTGTAAGCTCACAAAGTCAAGTACAAAAAAATGGACAATGGACGTTTTCACTTGAGCTTGTTCAATTAGGAGATAAGTATTGTCTCCCTAACCACAAAAAAAAATCAAGCGGAAGGAGCTGAAAATGCATTTAGTTTAAAAAAAAAAAAAGCAGGGTTATAATTTGAATTATTATAGTCTTTGGCTGACAAGCTTGAAACATTGTGAAAAGAGCGTTTTCATTGCTTTAAAGTCATTTTTTTAATGAACTTAGAGTGCATATTTTGTATTGTTGATTTACTTACCTTAGTTATCCTCCTATGCTTTTATCATTCATTGCAACGTCTTTTTATTATTTATTCTAGTGTGGGAAAATGAAAGGTTATGGCTATGTTGAGTTTGAAGTTGACAAAGTTGCTCAAATTGCTGCTGAATCTATGAATAACTATTTAATGTTCAAAAGGTTACTAAAAGGTGAGTTCTAATTTGTAATCAATTTTGCCTGGTGTTGTCATATTGACTATTCTGATCTAAAATTTCTCTATTGAATGCAATGAAGAAGCAGCTCACAGTTGCTGTTATATTTTGTATGATCTCCAACATAAAATTTAAGGGGACACAATGTATCAAAAATGGTCGCAGTGTCTTTTTGGGCGTTAAACAAACCCCCTCAGAAGTAATAATAAAGAAAAAAAGAAACATAAAATTTGTATTACGATCAATCTACATAGTCTTTGCAGATATCCTTGTTCCCAGTACAGTTTCAAATGTGTAGTTGAATAACTGGCACACATCCTGGAATGTGACACCTCTTTTGTATAGAATTTTTTTTCCGTTTTTAATAGAGTTAAACTTTAAACTCTTTTTATTACTGAAAAACCAAATGACGGAAAAACATAATGTAATACACCATGAACGCAGTTCATCAAGTGTTTTGGAGCTTTTTCATGAATTGGCTGAAATTGGTCACTTTTCCATTGCGATCTGCTCATTATGAGCTGAGAAGACAAAGCCATTTTATATTTTATGATGTCAATCCTTGTCAAATTTTATACTCCATTTCTTTACAGTTTACACCTCGCATTCAGTGATGCTACACATGCAGGCAGCAATTTATGTAGCATCATTGAATGTGTGGTGTAAAGAAACCAAGTATTCAAATTGACAAAGGCTCACATCGTAAAATAGCTTTTTCCGACGACTAATTCCACCTTTTGAAATTTGTTTTTTAATTTAATTTTATTTTTTTTGAGTTGAAAATGGCTGCCATTTAAGCCGAAACGTCCTCGCCAATTTAGGTTATATCGTATTCTAGCATTTTACCTGTTCTTGTTTTATTTATTGTTCAAGTCGTCACTGGTTCGTTTTTCTGTCATTTTTCTGTTTCCTTCACATGTTTCACCAGATTTCCACCCTGCAATGGGGCAGTTGGAAGGGTCGGAAATGCTGTGTTTTTTATAAAGAAAGTGGAAGTAGTTGATGAGCTGAGAACAAAGATGCCTTTGTTTTCTAATTAAGTCCCATTGTTCCGGAGATGAGATTTCAGGGGTGCAAAATGTGCCCGATCTAGCGATCCGCGGATCGCGTGAAAGTGAGGAAATTTCTGGGAAAGTGAGGAAATTTGTCAAATTTTTTTTTTTTTTTTTTTTTAAATAATGGCTACAAAGATTTCCCAAGAAAATAGTGTAAAAAATGGGAAAATATCGGTCATTTTGCGAACATACGGTGTTGAAATGTTAAAATAACCAAAAAAAAGTCATCACTTTCAAATTTTTGTGAGGAAATTTTTTAAAATCCTGTGAGGAAATAAGTCATGGATCATGTGAAACTTCTGAAGTTTTGGAACATTTTGCACCCCTGTGAGATTTTAGCCCAAAATGCATTGTTTTAATTGGGCATTCCGCGTAGTGACGTCACTATGTACAGGATTTTTTAAAACTTTACACGAGTGTATCTCCAAAATCGGGACACTTGGGAAAAACCAAAGCCACCATTGTTCTCAGCTCATCAAGTACTATCATTTTCTTTATAAAAAAACACACCATTTTAGACTCTTGCAACTGCCCCATTTACATGGCTCTGATCTTACCTTGAATCGTTAATTCTGTTTCAGTTAAATATCTTCGAAGTGGAGGTAAAAAATGGCGCTATCTAAAAAATAAAGAAAACGCTCGGCCGATTGCATTAAGGAACAAAGAAAAACTTCTGAAAGAACAGACCTTAACGAAGTCCCCTGAAGGAGAAAAAAGGTTATTAAAAAAGCAGAGGAGAAGCATACGAAAACTTCATGCTGATTTAAGCAAGTTGGGCATTGATTTTGAATTCCAGGTAAGTTCATATGGATAAAATCTAAGGAAATTTTGTTTATGACCTGGTTACTGAAATTTTGTCTCTTTCATCATGAAATAAGTGGGCAGGACTGATAACAATTTTTGCCTCTGTTCTCTTGAGTTTGAAGGTATTTCTTCTGCAATTAGGTGTGGCTAGAGGATAAAAGAATTGTAGGGAACTCTTCCATATGTAACCCACTTGATTGTGTTTGGCTTATGTTGGTAACCTTTACTACATGACAAGTTGATCCAACAAAATTTCCTTATCCAACCTTTTTTTTTTTTAATGACTCTGAAACGCTTGTGTGTGTTGGAACTTTCTAATGATGTAGTAGTAGCAAGAGTAAAGTCCAGCCGCCTATACCATGTGTTTGTTATGCTTGTATTTCAAAGCGAACAACTGGACTAAATTGAACTTACCAATGATGTATAAATAAAAAAAAAAATATCTGACTAATACTTGCATTCAAATAAAAGGAAAGAGACAAATTCATGGTTCAGCCTTTGGCAGTGGTGTCTTATGCAATTCAGCCACTCTGCATCTCGCCCATTTTAATCCTTGATAAATATCAATCAGAGGGAGTGCATTATGCACCCTCAACAATTCCCATGTTTTTCAAGGACTTAAAAGACAGGATACAATGTTAAGAGTTACATTTAAATGCATAGCAGATCAAAACTGAAGCTTCTGGTACCTAAACTCAGCTCTTTTTCTGCATTATCATGCAACTAACATGGCAGTTAACTTTGAAACTTCTTTTTGTTTTTGAGGAAGGACCTACTGAAAGGAAGAGGCAATTTTTTATATTACTTGCCATATAATTTCGGTATTTACTTTGTACGGAGGAACTCCTAAGTGACCCTTGCCAGTAAAAAATAGGAATCCATAGTTTGGTTCTTTTCTAACGTTTTCTTCTTTGCCTTTATTACAGGTGGACAACGATGCATCTGAACAACCTTCCCAATCTGTTTAATGATCATCTGGATTTACGTTTACTTTATTTTAAGATAAAAACCCCTATTGTACATACTACCACTTTTATTACTGAATGAATAAATACTATTCAAAGTGCCTGAACATCTATTCTCATTCTTTTTTTCTTAAAGCTCCATTTTTTTTTTTTTTTTTTTTTTTATTTAGCAAAAAAATAAAGACGGCTGAATCGAACGAATGCTGATAATTTATGGCGGAGTACATAGTTTCCATTTGAAAAGATCAGTGGGTCAGTTCCACAACTTCTTCACCCTAGGCTTTGTTTTCGATTGGTGCGATGGCAATTGCTGAAATAAAACAAAACTATTACGTCTTTTTATCAAACAATAAGAAGGGGAACAGAAGCGAAACTTTGGTCCGAATTGGGTCGCGCTATCAGCCGTAAGGATAAGCTGGTTAGAAATGTGGTCCGCCAGCATGTGATTGGTCTGATTTACTCCCTTGACTGCAAGGTATCTAGAGCTCGTTTCACGAAAGAAGGCAGATGACAGATCATGCGGCTTGCTGCGCAAAGACGTGTTCGCGTTCCTGCACATGCGCAAAAACGCAAAATCGTTTCTGCGCAGTAAACAAACCAATCTGTTATCGGCCAACTTTCGTGAAACGACCTCTACCAAGGTATCTACTTGCGGCGTTGCCAAATGGACGCGGCACCACCACAGAATAATACAATCAGAACGGAAACTCCCATAAGAGCCAATGGAAGCAAGTTTGGACTTTAACGGCACCAATAGGCAATGCTGTGGTCCTATATCCCAACATGGCGGACGTGCGTGATTTGTGTTGAAACTCATTTATTTCTGTAAATTCTGGAAAGAAATCTTAAGTTCCCGGCCTCACTTTTATTCTAATGGCATTTCAGAATGAAAATTTCACGGATCATGTCCTATATTTTTTTTTCACGCGCAAATCCAGATGTAAACATCCTATATCCCAACATGGCGGACGCGAAATGAATTTGCTTCAAAATCCGACAGAGTTTCCGCTCTGATTGTATTATTCTGTGGCACCACCATACCATTTCAATATTAAGGATGCTTCCCCTTCTATACATTACAGACTGCACTTATAATTCAAGGGCGCTCTAATGGAGCATCAATCAGATCAGATCCTGCTCTACAGGCTGATCTGACTTCTTTGCTAAACCCATCGTTAAGACTTCCCGCGAGTGACGCTATTCGTCGAGAATCGTTAGACTAGGCTGTTGCTATGGTAACCATGGTTGAAGTTTTCCGTTAGCTAGAAGCTACTCATGAGTAGCTGTTGGTTCGAGGGTAATTTAACAATGATCACTGTAGCAACAGTCAATTCTTACGATTCTGGAGCAATGATAACGATCGGTTAAACGATAAAGCAAGCGATCAGCCCACTGGTCTTCATAATGAGGGCAAGTAAAATAATCACATGAAAAAATAAAGCATCAATAAAGAATTCCAGATAAGTTTATTGAAGGTTACAAACTTAATACACAACTGAATGGTAACCTTGCAAGAAACAGCAAATAAATACTGAAATATTTAACAATTAGATTTTGCAATATTATTTACACAGAAAAAAATAAAAGAACAGTATTTTTTTTTTCCTTTTTTTTTAAAGAATAAACAAAACAAATAACCATTTCAGTTATTAGGTTGACTTATTTTTTCTTCCTTTTTTAATCTTACTTTTCTTTGTAAATATCAAATTGTAGATATTTTAGAGATAATCAATTAAAATGTTGCGAGATTCAAATGTATTGCTTCCCTCCAAAGCGAACACTTTCAAACCTACACAACATTGATAACAACAACAAAGGTCAAAAAAGATAACTAAATTTTGACCTTAAAATTAAACACAATCGGAGGGACTATCACAGATAACTTATTCTGCTCCAGATATTACTAATCCAACTGTTCCATATATTCCATTAGGCTGGTGCCTTTTTAGCAAGAAGTTGTGAAATTTGAATGAAATACTCAACACGATGAAAAAAAAATTTCAGAAAACCCAAATTGTAATTCTTGCATAAGATGGGTGACTAAAGACTTGAAAATTGTCTGTACATTTCAAAATTTGAATATAAATTTTGCACCAATTTGGTGTGAAAATAAAAGAGTTGAAATACCAGTTAGATGAGTAATTTCAGAGCAGATTACACAAAAAAAAAGAAAAAATATTTTATACTTCTTAGTTAATGGTTCATTAATTAAAAATAATTTTTTTTTTTTTTCTCCAAGGTAAAAAAATAAATGGGTGAATTACAGATAGGAGTTATTGATTTCACTGAAACATTTAACGAAGCTTATATTTGAGGTCATTAGACCAGGTTATTTCCTCTTCAAATTCAGTTAAAGGCCTGTCACATTTGAAGAGCTCAGGAGAAAGTAAAATATACAGAGGTAAGAATCAATGGTTTCAAAAACTAAAAAGAGCAAGAAATTGATGCAGTTAAAATAAGCCAGCACCAGCAGTGATGTGTTTAAATGATACTGTGACTATGAATTTATTGTCTCATCAGATGAAAAACTGGATTCCACTTGAATAAGTAACAAAATTATCTTACTTAGCTACTGCTGGGATTAAAATTTCTCAAGGCAAATTTTCAGCAATTAGTTCTAATTTCCTTCACCAGATTGCAATCACTTAATCTTTTACTACAGAGCAAAATTCAAAAGAATGCATTTTCATGTATAAATAGATACAGTCAACACTGCTTTTTAAATCAAAATACTCTGGATCCCTTAATCCTACTTTCAGACTTTATTTAAAGTTGATGAAATTTTATGAGGGAGCCTTCTAGGCTGATTATATAGGTTCTGCATCTCCTTTTTCCTACTGATCAATTTAAAATTTGTAATATCCTTTGATTAGCATTCTGGAAGTAGTGGTCAAAGCCGAACATTCAAAAACAACCTAAACGTGAAACTTTGCCGCTTTTTCCTTCAGCAATCAATTTACCAGAGTATGGAGTTTTTCAAAAAATCAGATTTTCTTTTTGAACTAATTGGCAGATATGTTCTTTGAATGAGTATCAAAGGTCTGACTGACGGATTGGTTATCCAATGTTATTTCCATCACTGGAACACAGGGAAAAAAATGGCAAACTGAAATACAAATTGCACTGGTTCGTTATTGCTCCAAGCCTTCTCCTTAAAGAAAAAATTGACCCAAAAAACAGGTAACAGTAATTGGGAAAGATGATCCTCTTTCCTTACCTACTAGCTACAATTCAGCCATTTCCTTTGAGTCTTGAGATCATTTACTCAACTAATTTTATAATGAAAATTGTATAGCCAACTTATGTGCTTGGATCTTGTTGTTCAAAAAAATATTCCACCTGTCTTTGACCGAATCAATTTTGTTTCAAAATTCAATGGAAATCTCATGTTAGAAAAAAACCCCTACTTGACACCAGTGCTGTCTAGGTATTTCTGTTTTAAAAAATTCTGTCCATCTTTGGAAATCAATTGGGTTTCAAAAGTCCTTTGAAAGGTCTTGCAAGGGAAAAAATTCTCATTTTCTCCCACTTTGCCAATCACCAATTCTATTTTTATACTAATTTTTTGATATTCCATTGAATTTTACAGCCATGGTTTCTCTTCAAGTTTTCAACTGAGCCGCCACCCAAAAAAATTTTGCTCATATTTAAAGCTCAATACGAGGAGAACGGAAGTCTCACAATCCAAAATTGTTGGCCTTTCAGAGCTGAAAAATGTTACACAAACAAGGTTACCCGATAGTGCCACTTTCCCCAGGGTAGCCAAGAAAATACAGAAAACCCGTACAATCTGGCAACACTATACACAGAAAAGGCCAAGTACTCCAAAATTGTCGGAGGACAATATAAACTAAAAAATCATGGAATAACACAACCAGAACTTGACCTTCAATTGATTTCAAAGTGTCCTCCCGTAAGTCTGCCATTTTTACAAAAATTACTTATTTAGTCGCACTTTTTGATTTAAAAAATCTACTCCGCTAGAAGAATAGATATCTTGTAAAAATAGGATTATACAGATTCTAGTCTGTGCAATTAATGGATTCCGAGGTACTTTTGTTCCAAAAATTGCCACTACATTGCACTCCTCAAAAACTGTTTTGGCCAAAATAAAAAAAATGTATGAACAAATATTGAAAAGTTTTAGATCGTCAAGACCTCCATCATGTTTTCATTGATTTTTACATTTACAGCTATCAATCATAAAAATCAATAGGGGAAATGAAGGCGTGGTTACACTTTGAAGTTTTGACCATCTATTGCAATGAGTGCAAGAAAACCCGTAACTCTATTCCAGTCCCACACACACAATGATGGTCAAACCTTCCAAGAATATCCTCATCTTTATTTCTCAACCGATTTTGATGGTTGACGGCTCACAAAATCAAAAAGACATCACGAACGTCATAACAATCTGATTTATTGTTCATTAGAAACCAATTCATAGAAAATGCCCAAAAACTGCAAGTTTCAGAAAAAAACGACTTGTGGCGCTATCTTGCAGATTAAAATCTTCACGGGTTTCCCACCTAATATTATTTCTCAACCTTGCTTCCAATACCTGCGTTTCAGTTCTGGTTGTGTTACTTAGAACTAAAAAATTAACTGAACACAAACATGTTAACTAAAAGTAAAACATTGTCAAAACACTTTCAAAGCAATAAGTAAATCAGAATAATAATTAACATTACAAATTACGCTGAGCTCACAATGAAAACGAGGTCGAGAATTTGCGCCAGTAAAAACCTGCCTGACTATAGAGAAGGCATTGATAATAATGTGTGGGTTATAAAGTAAATTAAAATTTGGTATTAAAAAAAAAATGTATTATTGGGACTATTAATATACGAGTTGATGGGTAAATTTCAAAAGTTTGCAGATTCTTTAAAACTTTTAGTTGAAACCTTGAAGATAAATCTTTGACCTCAAACTCATATCATTTTTTCACAAAGTATAAAAACATTTTCATAGTTTACAAACAATCTTTTGAAAATTTGAGAACCAATATTTCATTGATTGATGCATCATAGGTGGTGGTGACCGCCCAGGCCAGGTCAGATAATGCAACCTGAAGGGCCGAAGGTGGTACCACAAAAAATTGATGAACAAACTTAGCTAAAAGTTTGAGGGACTGTGCAATTCTTTTTTTTTTTATTAATTTTTCTAGTTTTTCCACTGCCAGCTTGACTTGGCCATGAGAGATCTTTCGGTATTAGAAGTTTGAACCAAGATCTCTAAGATGTCAAAAGTTAAGAAATAACTTAGCTAGGGTCTACGGAGCCCAGTCCTCACCCCTAGCTGAAATAAGTTCAAACAGATTTACTTAAAGCTCCTTGGTGGGTCATAACAAAAATAATAACTACATATTTGGTGTTAAATTTGTTACATACTCATGGTCAATGACTTTGGTCTAACCAAAATTGCCTCAATATTTATCAACAACAGGTGTCCTAAGATATTCACGCGATTCCCGGCAAAACTTTTGGAGATTTCATTCTAACAGATGCGCCCCTGGTTGCTGTTCTAAATTTCATCTATAATGGGTAATTTGCCATTCATCGCTTACACTTACCTCACATCAATAAACAACAGGTCAACTCATTAGCTTGTGGTTGGCAGAATTTCACACGTCAATCAATGGAATATTCTACTGACCTACAATTAACTAGCAGACCTATTTTTATTCATGTTAGGTATGTGTTTTTCAACATCAGCCTTGTGAACACATATGGAACACATTGAATGTATGAATGCCAGCAATTCCTTGGTTTTTGATGGATTTTTTGAGCCATCAAACGTTAAAATTGGTCGAAAGTTAAAGTCAAGATTTGTTACAGTAAAGGCTATCTTTTCAATGATAGCAAGTGGGACAGATCCTGTTCAAAAGATCTCAAGTAGTGGTAGTAGTAATGATAGTAATAAGTAGTAGTAAAGTCCAGACACTCAATTCATAAAAAATTACGAGGGTGTCAACATTCCAACGTTAAGCACAATCACATGTTTTCTCATTCAAATAAACCGATAGAGACAAAATTTAGAACAGTGACCATGGGTTGTCCAAGAAAAAATTGGACTTGACATTTGTATGACTATCATAGAAACATCAGCTTTGTTTCCCTGTTAACCTATGGGGTGGCGGTATTTTGGAGCCTATAAGCATTTTCAAATTAGGTTATAGTATTCTATTTCCATTTCTATTTCTATTAGCTACTGTTTTCATGAAAGCCGCAGAACAGGGAGGTTGAATCTTTTCTACAACGACCTATAGAGGCACTTTTTATCAGATCGAAGCCTGGAATCATGTTACGCTTTGGTCTAGCAAGGTACTGGTCAAGTCTCGTACAAGTGGACTTGGAACTTGTTTCTTCCACAGAAACAAACTACAGCGAGAGGCGAGATTCGATGACTATTCATTAGGTATAACTTCCTATTATTAAAGAGTTTTAATTGAAATGATTAGTTATGGAAATGAATGAAAATGGTAAGAGAAATGAAAAAGTTGGAGCCTAAGAAATTGAAACGTTGCTTAAAATTGGAATCTTAAAGAATAAAGAAAGAATCTTAAAGAATCTTTCATGCGAAACAATTTCTTGCGTCACCTCATTTAACAACTATACTTTGCAAAATCTGTATTAAGTGAACAAAACACCACATTGGCCTCTAGCCCCTGAAAATCAAGAATGCCAGTCAAGATGGCCCTAAAAGCTTCAAAGTGAATTTCAAACACTGAACCCTAGCAGCCACTGGATGAAAAAAAGTATTGGGCCTCCCATAAAGTTTTACAAAAATAGAATCACTCAGGTTGCCGATGAATTTGAGCTTTAACGGATAAGATCAAGGGAACAAAAGAATAATTTGGAGAAAAGAAAAATATCAACAGATAAAAAGCATGCAATATTATCCATTCTTGAGCAAGAGTACTGCCGTACTGGGGAAGAATACTGCCGCCAAGCACTATTTACGCTGTTTTTGCAATCTGCCTCAGGGTTCCTATTCATGTACCGGGTCCTCGTTCAAGTATAGCCACATTGCAGAAACAGCATAAATATAGATTGACATTTGAAGGGCTGTGCCGAACGTTAAATCTGTGGTTGGGGCCGTTGTTGAAGAAGCACAAAAGCATGTCAATTTATCAGCGATTGATCTGGTTAATTTTTTTTTCCGGTAATATTTATCTTCTTGTACATGAAACAGGGCCATATACTTTTTTCCCCTTTTTCAGCTTATACAGGCCAAAAAGCTGAGGAATCAGTTTTGTCAGATGTAATGTTTTTTTGGCAAATTTTTCCCTTCATTTATTGCTTTCTTCCTCAGCACTGCAGGAAAAACAAATCATTATTTCAAACACCGTGGCCTAAGATTAGGAAGAACTGAAGAATTGATCAGTTCAAAATCAGTCTACAAATTTTCAATGCACAGTCATTTGAAGTGATGATTTGCATTCTGAGTACAGCTTCTTTCTTTACAGATAAAACAAAAAACAACAATTCACTTTTGTACAAAAATTACTTTAGGTAGTAGCAGAAAATTTGCAGCGAAAAAAGCAATGAACAGCATCAGGAGTAAATTAAACAACAAAAAAGAAAAGTATGTAAACAAAGAATCATGCTATCCTTTCATTGACTTTTAATAAGACACGGCTGAGAGCGTAGAAAATAGGAAGATGAAATGATTTGAATCAGTTTTGATTGATGCTTAAATAGAACTCATCATATATGTAAATACAAATTCATTTTCAACAAAACAAATCAACATCAACGCTTCGAAGTTTCAGCTGGAACAGCCATGTCAACTGCGACAGATGCAGATCAAGGAATTCATCTTTCTCTCTCTCCTCCCATTTGAACACATGCATTGGAAAAAGACAGTTGGAAAGGTCTTTATGTGATTTTCTCTTCTATTTTTAGTCTTTCCACACACTAGAGTCCATAGGGACTCTACCACACACATGCATTCAAAAAGGTAAGTTCTATAGAGAGAGTCCGAATCATTTTTAGAGAAACAGAAATACGTTGTTCACTCAATGAGGAGCTGAAAAATATAACAAGGTATGCGCAACCCCTTGTTGCAAAAATGTTGCAATTTCTTCCTCATTGTCTAAAAAACTTTTGGGAAAAGATCATTCAACCCGAAAGGGAATTTTTTTTTTTGTGTGAAAATTTTGTTTCTTGGGAAGTCTTGGGTTTTATTTTCTTTGCATCATCTAGTGTGCCTATGTCGTAATACATTTCAACTCCTCAATTGTGAAAGATCAAAAATGTAGGATGAAAGCAGACGAGAAATGACATTGAATAATCCATTAATCTATCTTTGCTTTTACACATTCTGATGGCCAAATGAGTCCATTTGTTTCTCATATTCTAAGAAGGTCAGGTTAGAAACAATACAGTACGTTTACCATTGAAGGAGACATGGAATGCCTACAAATGGAGAGAACAAAAATTTTGATTATCATGATTAAAAAGTTGGTAGGGGCAGGAGAAAATAAGAAGAGCTGAATTATAAATACCGCCAAAAATTATCATATACATCACTCACAAAACCTTGACAGCATCAGAATAAATTTACAATCAGCAAATTTCTGATGAGAAACCATGATTGTTCAAATCTCATTTCAGATAGACAGTAGATTAGTATCGCTGTGTCCTGACACGGACTGGTTGGAAAGAGACATTTTTTTCATCCGTTTCTTTAGATTGATCTGTCTCACGAGGTTTTTGGTAATTTTTTTACTTCTCAACCCCACCCCCCCCCCATTATTTCTGATGCACTAATTTTTAAACTATCAGTAAATTTTAGTCCCCGGTGTCTACAATCTGTTTCCAGAAAGTGACACCTGCTTACTACTACCTTTCAATGATCATTCATTGACGTAAGTGTCATGCCCACATTGACTGATGGAAATAACTAATTTAGTTTAAGTATTTACTTTTATACAAAAATAATGGTGTACTGACTTGAAAATAACTACTTATTACATATTTACAATTAAAACTAAAAATGGGTTGTGGTTATTCTATGAATGAAATTCAACACGTTCTGTGTTGATAAATGATACTAATAAATGAAGCAGAGAAAAGTTTTAAAAAGCGCCATTAAAAAGGCAAACTTCCCTGTGAGGCCATCATTTGTTTTTTGTTAGCCCACAGCTAATTATAATAGACACCTAATTGCTTACCACCTTACACAATCACAGTGAGTGACGATGGTGTTGTTTGAAAATCTAAAATCTAAAAATAAACCAAGGGAATTGCATTTGATGTCTATTGAAATAATGACTGTACTGATTTTCATGACTTCAATTGCAATTAAGTAACCGAGTAATGGTCAGTATCATACGTTAAAAAAGGTCTCTGAAGCACTTTTAAGCAAGGTTTTCTTTTTTTCATTCATACTTAAAAGAGGTCTTCACGCATCATTAATAAAAAAAAAAGGGTAAGTACAGTAAATACAGTTGTCAAACTATAGTTAAAAAACCAAAATTTGTGCATCGGAGTTAAAAGTCTAGGCAAGGGGATATGAAGTTCTCTTTTGAAAATTGGAATCTGATCTAATAATTAAATAACCTTCAGCCAATCTAGGGCTTATACGGGAAGGAAAAACGAACAAACATTTTCAACTCTTGAAGCATCTTCAGCCTCAAACTGATTTATGACAACTAGACTGCAATCAACATTTAAATTAAAAAGACATGCTTATTTTTGTGTAACTCTTGAAGTATTTTTAGCCTAAAACTGATTTATGACTACTGGACTGCGCTTAACATTTTAATTAAAAAGATTTGCTTATTCTTTTGCACATGCTAAATCGTTTCATAAAGATGGTGAATCGGGAGGAAATAGTTAGTACTAATTTAAACAACGTTGGTGGAGCAATGAAAAAAATGAAGTTTTGAGAGTAAGAAAGAGCTGAATATCCTTCAGCACGGCAGGAGTTTAGAAGTTGGCCTTAAGATAGCTATGGTGTTAATTTTTTGCATCCACCTTCCGCTCAATTGTTAACTGCAAATTTTCAACTCAATTTCCTAAAAATTGAACTTTTCAACTCAAATCTTCATCAACACCTTGATCAGTTGAGGTATTTCTGAAAAGCTCCACACATAGTAGAAGCAGTTGAATGAAAAAGTTTTTCAGATCCTGCAGTAATGTTAAATAAATCTTGAGTATGAGAAAATTTGAAGTAAAAAACTATAGTTAGAAACTAATTAAAAGGATTGTAAAAACAAACAAAAAGGCGATGAATATTTACAACATTTGAATTTCACGTTATTTCACTCATGTTTTCATTACATTGAGATACAAAAGTTAGTTTCAGTTAGCTTTCAGTAAGGATGTACAATTATAACAGGTGTACCAAACAAACTGGCATGCTTTCATTGCAGTAAAGCAAATGCAAATTTGAAAAATTTGAGAAACACAAGTGCCACTAAGAATTTGGGGAAAATATTTTTAGCCCCCAAGAACCATCTCTTAAGGGGGTTACTCAGGGGGGTCAATACTTGTAATTAAAATAAATCAAATAGAAGCAGTATGTTTTAACTTAAAAATCTAGACCTACAGAAGAAAAAAAACATTTTTATTTCAGTTTTTTTCCAAAGACTACCCCTCTATCCAAGTTAGAGGAGATTTCATTTACATTTTTGGGGCTATGTCCAACAAAATAAATAATTTGCACCATTCTTTTCTCTTAAAATTTTTAAAAAACCGACCCTAACTAAGATACGGATGGTTTTCAGAAAAAAGCAATAAAACAAGAAAGTTTTTTATTGTTAGGTAATTTAGTCAAAAAGCACCGCTGCCACACAATTTATTCAAGATGCAGGTACCCACTCCGCTAAGAAACCCTCCAAAGATGATTTTTGGGGACTGAAAATATTAATCCTGAATTCTTTTAGAACAATAAGTGTTACCTATGTTTCACAAAATTTTCTTATTTGCCTTCATTTCACCAGAGTAAAAGCATGCCATGAGGCATGGTACAATCTGTAAATAAAACTGTTTTAGAAATAATTTTGAAATGAGTCAAGAGACTTGCAACTAGCAAATTTAGAAATCGGTCCACAGATAAAATGAGAGAAAAGTGAAAAAAAAAAATGATGAGAAATAACAGAGAAAATGATTAATCACAAAATAAAGTTTGAAAATGTGAGGAAATGGAAAAGGGGAGAGGGGGTGATTTTCGGTGAGTTTCTGATTTGAGGGAAATGAAATAAAAGGATTACTTCTTCAATACCTTGCGCCAAAATGAGGATAAAAAGTGAGTACTTGAAGAAGGAAGGAGAGGAAATGTGATCTTGACTGAGACAAACGCACAAGATAGAATGATTGAAATCTTAACGCACACAGACCTCCTGAAACTAGGCGAAGCAAAAAATTAAGAGAGTTGTTAAAAATAACAAAGACCTTGCCTTCACAAGAGCAATCAAGTTGA
Source organism: Trialeurodes vaporariorum (assembly GCA_011764245.1). Taxonomy (NCBI): domain Eukaryota; kingdom Metazoa; phylum Arthropoda; class Insecta; order Hemiptera; family Aleyrodidae; genus Trialeurodes; species Trialeurodes vaporariorum. The sequence goes on from VMOF01000035.1 coordinate 41,711,295, forward strand.
GAATGAATGTCCAACAAAAAGGAGATGGTTAATCCTACACCATAATGGAAACAAAAAGACAGTTCACTGTTTAGCTTACAAAGCACAAATGTTTAACGGTCTTTGAGCCTTATGAGTAATTGTAATTGATTTTTGCAAAAAATGAACTTAAGCAGTGCATGCAGAGGGTTGGAAAACGTGTATTAAGAAAAATTTATCTTTTCTTTGAAAATTTTTCAACCAGATATTCCATTTCTGGAGCACAGTCTCCCTTCAATGCCTTTGGTAATCAGTTCTGCGACTGATTGTGAATATAATAAATTGCACGAACAAGCAAATCTTCATTGAAAATGACACACATTACAGTCAAACCACTGGATTTGTTTAAAAACGGTTTTAAAAGAGTAACCTTGGAAGCAGTTGAATGCAGACCTTCACTTTTTTAAAAATTGTCAGTGCAATTAACTGCACACCTACTTAAAGACAAATGATGAAAGAGGATTGAAGAGGAACGTAGAAAAGTTACTCACAAGGAACCCAAAACTGAACTTTTCCAAAGGTCTTCATCGTAGACTTAGGGTTGAGGACATGAATGGACATGAGGGGATGATGAGAGATCTTCAAGGAGCCTTAAAATAAACGGGAGAGAGAAGGTATATAAATAAGTAAATAAATAAATAAATTAATAATGGATTTGAAAAAATGAGAGAGATGAAATGACAGAAGGATTTTGATGTTGACACAGTGACTATCACATGGTATTTGTTTGAGAGTTTCTTTGGCGCAGAATTAATTATTGGCTGAAGCTTGTGAGTACTTTCTTCTTTTTTTTTAATATTTTACAGAGAATGAGAGTAAGGCATTATCGGCATATTTTGCACGGTTGGTCATGCACAGGCATCACCGTGCAATCTGACAACATTGTATTATGTCCAATTCAACCCATGAAAAAGATCAAAGTTTCGAGTGTGCAATGAACACTCAATAACTCAACCAGACAACATCCAACATTGCCAAATTGCACGCTATACCACTGCAGTCATGATAGCTGATAAGCTATGACTTCTTAATTTATTATTTAATAATTCATTGGTACATAGGAACATATAACATGTTATTGTACAAGTCATGTTACAATTATAATGGGTTCGTAATAGATTAAATATCCTATTGCAATGATGCTGACATGTATTGATCCAAGGAGGAGTACGCTCCTTGGAGTAGCAACTTTTTTGCTGCTTTTTGGAAGAAATCGAAGCTCTCAAGCTTTTTAATATTCTTAGGCAATTTATTAAACAACATTGCCCCCAGCGTGACTGACAAGGCAGGGAGGGAAAGTGATCTCACAGAACCAAAGACTGGAGCCACTCGATGCCAGACAAAATTATAGGTACACCAGTCGATGGGTCAGAGAGATTGTACACTCTTGTCTCATCCTGTAATCATTACTGTAAATTCAAGGCTAAAACCTGCAAATAAATTTCTAATCGGGTTTCCTAGATTGACTTGAGGAGTACACCTGCAGCGCATCAATCAGGTCAGCGTCATGCTGCACTTGAAAAGAGATCATTTCACAAAACATGGCAGATGACAGCCCACTCAATTCCCTGCCCTATAGGTTGTTCACATTTCTGCACATCAAAGCAGTGCACAGAAACACCAACTTGCCCACTATGCAGTAAAAAGCCGATCTGCCAACTCATATGAACCAACCTTTAGCTGCCCAAATCAGATTAAAATAAAAAGTAGTAGTAGTAGTAGTGGTAGAGTCCAGCTGCCCAAACACAGTAGTTTGTTCTGCCGATTTTTCACAGTGAACAACTGGACTGGATAAAAAAAAAAAAAAAAAAATTGTAGATTTCAGATAAAAATCAATCAATCCCACAACAGGAATACACGCACCTTCGAAAAATGTTAATTAAGATTATTGATATCTTTCGTATACATACAAAATGATCACAACATTTGAGCCATACTTTGTCCCTTTACCTCCATTAATGGGTAACTAATTCAAATTTTGACCTGTTTTGCTAGACTTTTTCATGTAAATGACCTTTGGTTAAGAAACTGAAAAACGTGAAGAGCCTCAAGAAATAGAACTAAAATAAGACAATGAACGTAGTTTGATTTCCTTCTCGAGTTAGTAATACTTCGAGAGATCAACACAAATAGAGAGAAGGGGAGAAAACAATTTGATAATGATTAATGAGTCAAAAATAATTTTGAGAGGGATACTTTGGTTTAAGGCTACAGTAGAAATTTAATCCTAAGGTGCAGAAAGGTCCACAGGGTTTTTCCATATGTTTTTCCTTTTTCTTATTTTACTGAAAAAGCAAATTTATCTTCTTTCAAACAAAAATGTAGAAATGTAGAAATAAAAAATAGGATCCCTACTTGCACAAGGGAGCAACAATGTAATTGTTATCAATTTATAAAGTCGATTACAATCATCCCTCTAAAGATGCAAAAGATACCAATACTCAAACATCCAAGCACAGAATGAAAAGGAGACGGTCGACACATCATCAAGGGATATGACTCATGAGTTTGGATTTACAGTTACAGCATGATATTTAAAAGCAGAAAGTAAAACACGGTCAAACTTTCAGAAGTACCTTGATGAAAAGCAAAGTTAGAAGGCAAAGCAGTTGAATTATAATTAGAATTAAAATTACTGCAATACTTTGGTAAAAGAAGAAAAGTAAGTACTATCTAGCACTAGATGGTAACAATGACATTCTTTTCTCGATGAACTTTTCATGAATTCTAGATTCTTAGGAATTGGGAAACAGGAGCTTCAAAACTTCTTATGACAATGCTTCAGTTTTTTCCCATTCTAGATTTTGAAAGAATTGTGTGACCACTGATCATTGACCAATTCGAAATTAATAATTTGAATACATAATCAGTTTCAACTTAATTAGACTACATTATAACTTTGATGCAATGAATATCCACATAAAACAAACTGAGGATGTCCAGATATCTATTCAATAGACTGCAAATGATACAGCAGATGTTGTTTTAAAAGTTCCGTGTAAGAAAATTATAAATGATAGACTTCCCTTCATTTCCCGTAATTTTTGAAAAGTGACACACACTGAGAATGATCAGAACAGAAAAACGTAAAGGTTGTTGGAAATAAATTTGTCAGAATTTGCCATTAGTCAACAAAATCTAAAACCATGCAAATACCTGCAAGTAGACATTAAGTGCATCTGAAGTATTAATCTAATCCTTCTTAACTGATAAACGAGTTCATCAATTGAGCCATTCTGTGCAAGAATGGTATGAATTAAAATTATGAAAAATTGAGTTAATAACATAATTCTAACCGTTTCGAAAGTGATTTTTTAAAAAATCATAAGTGCATATGTTTTAAAAATTTTACTGCAATTCACAGAAGCAAAATTTTCCAAGCCCTATGATGACTGATAAGTGACACAGGCTTACTGAAACGTTTTGAAAAAGCTCACATTCATTGTATGGCAATTTAACTTGCACCATTTCATTTAGTAATGGCTACAATCAACTAGAAACCAATGGAGAATGGTGTGGTCAAAATCAGGTTGTCATCTATCCCCAAACTGAATAGCCAGCCACCACACAAAAAATCAGACGGCACAAAGTGAATACCATGCATGGCCTCATTTTGAATGTTCACTTTGTGACCCACAATGGGACCATGTACCATTACTCTAGCATTCCGATTATTCAAACAAAATTTACCTATTATCCAAAAATACAAATCTAACTAGAATTGATATTCATCTGATCTAAACTCAATGCTCTGACTAGCACCATAAGGTCTGTGGCAGCAAGAAGAAAAAGTCATGTGATAAGAACTCAGCTCTTGTTTGAAATGCAGAAAACAAAATTTAAGATCATTAAGATAAATGAAGTTTCCTCAGGAAATAATTGACAATTCAAACAATTGACAGATAGAATTGTGATGATTACAACAAATACACATGAAAGATGGTCAGCAGGGGTCGTGCAGAACAGACTGATAGAATGAACAATTAAATTAGGGAGGTAACATTGAAGGTGAAAAGTGTACAACCAACTGACAAAATGAACAAGATTAGTCAGAGGGGTAACTTTGAATTGGAGAGGTCTAGAAACAAACTTCCTGAATGAAAATAGTAAAATTTCACACCGCTACTTGCTTAAGGGTGCAGTGGGATGGTTGGTGTTCACATAGAATCCATGCGTACAATCTATCGATACTCACAAAAACTTGATTAACACAAATTAAAATTGACGAATAAGAGCAATTAATACTTCTCATCAACCTTGCTTTCAGAAATTTTGACACATGATTAAAACATGTGACTTGCAATGTGTTTTCTTCTTTTTAAAAATTTAAATCCAGGGAAAATAAAAAAAAAATAAGCGAGGGGGATGGACAATATTTGAATTACTTATACTTTAGCACACAGAAACTCTTAATTTAACAAATTTTGAAGACCCAAAATTCATTCCCTCAGACAAAAAGGTTTAAAGAAAGTTTACTGAAAAGAAATATTCTGCTCTTCTTCAAACATCAGGCAAGGAACAGTTCAATGCAATTAAAGGGTCCCACATTGATAAAATTGTAGGGTAAGTTTTTGAATCAGCTTGCTCTTTGCTGATCTTTGCAAGATCTGATTACAAAACAAAAGATGCGGTTTTTCTCCCAGCAATCACTCGATTCATTGATAGGGGCCTGACATTGATTACAATTGAGTTATTTATATTTTTTTCCCATTCTGCCCATTGACTGATGGATTAATAAAATGCCTGAACTTGGATCAGTCAGATCCTAAGCTCAATCAGCCGACATTCTGTAAGTAGGCCTGCAATCACAATTGAAGACTACATCGAAAGCATAAAATTAATCCCTAATTTGCACTGATTTTGCAACTTTTCTTCACTAGACTCTCATAAAAAACAGCTATCAAAAACAAGGTTTTTCATATAAAAAATTATCAACAAAGCAAAGAATTTTTAGAACTGAAAAATGAACAAAAATGTTTCCCCATCATTTCCTTTAAAGAAGAGAAAAGTTGCAAAATTGGAGCAACATGGCAAGCAAAGCTGCCAACTGCTATTGATTTTTGGAACCGGTTCCAATTCTGATTGAAGCTTCCGTTCTAGTCTTAGCTCTTCCCAAAACTTCAGTTCCGGTTAAGTTTAATTTAGGTTCACATTTCTCCAATAATCCAAAGTAATATTAGTAGTTATAACAATGAATGCGAACAAACTTGAAAAGAAACAAATTCAGATAGTTGAATGGAGTGTAGTATTAAAGCTCTCATGAGAGAGTTATGTTAACAGAAAGCAGGGAACATAATTTGCCTATTTTCGCTGGGCTTTCGGAGAGAAAATGCTTTACAGCATAAAGTTTCATAATTTCTCAACTGAGATGTGGAACCAAAATGGAATCATAATGCAGTTTTGGTTCCACATCACTCCAATTCAGTTCCAGTTCCAAGTTGTATCAGAATTTCAGTATCAATTCCCGTTCTCAGTTCTAGTTTGAAACCTTGCTGACAAGTGACTTACAATCCGTGCTAAATAGCTAAATTTGACCGGAACATTCAAAAATATTACGTTTAGTAAAATGGGAAAAAGCGTATAATTTGATGCAAAACAGCAGCCCTGCTTGCTATGTTCTTTCCGCGTAGTCTTCAGTTGATTAATTGATTAATTAGGGGAGAAAAATTATCTAAATTTTGATTGATGTTTATTTCTTCTAAAATATTCATTTGTTCACTTCACCTCTCCGAGTTTTCCTTTACATTGATTTTCTGTTTTGTTTCAAGTTGATTCCTACTTGGCAATCTTCCGCACAGTAAAATTCAAGGATTAAATACTTTATGTGTTGTCTTCTTGAAATCAAAAAACAAAAATTCTATAGCATTCACAAGCAAAACTAAGTGAACAAATGTGAGTGCTCCTATCTACGGGTGTAATCAAAGATATTTGGATTAGTTACAGTATCATTGTGTACTGTTGTGAAAGCCAAACTGTTATTAAATAGTGGGGTATTAGATATAGATGGTAATTCTCGACCAGTTTTACTAACCCAGGAATCTGGTTCGGATACGACAGAAGACCCATAAGAGCTATGCTTGACTAGATCTTCTTTAGAGTTGTACTTGTCTGCATGGAATATACTTACTTCATGATGACTTTCTGATATTAACATATACTTAAAGAATTCATACGTTGACCAACAAATAGCTGTTGATGGCATTTGAAACAATACTCGGGCTCGCAAACCTCTGAAGAAGCCAAGAGGTCCTCCGAGTCTATAAACGGCTTTGAGTGCATTAACCAATCCAGAGACTTTGCGCTGTGAACAAGAAATGCAGAGTTGTTATTGAGCTTAACCAACGCAGAGGAGAACTACTTAAAAACATGCGAGGCCCTCAGCTGACCGATTGAATATTTGATTTTTTGTTCTTTCTTTTCAAATACCCCTCCAACCTCAAGAATCAGCATTGGTGACACGTGACAGGAAGACCATTTAGACCCTTAAAAGCCATGCAATTTTTTTACGTTCCATGACTCATAAATGATCGGGAATCTTATTAATTTAACAATAAATTTGCTTTGGTTGCTACTTTTAACCTTGCTTGCTATTAGGATCACCCATAAGCTGACAGGTGGTAAATCTAGTGATTTGGACAAATTAGGTTTTCTTTGACTCTTTCTTTCACAACAATGTTTTAAAGTGAGAGGACACAGTTGCCAGAGCACACTACGTCTAAAACAAAATTGTAAAAGAACCAGTCAAGAAAACAAATGGCTCAGGGGACCCATCATTTACTTCATCGATAAACCGATCGTTGAGACTGTCAATAAGTGATGTTAATGGTCCAAAATTGTAAAACTTGGCTCTGACTATGGTAACCATCATTAAAGCGCCCCTTCTTTAAAGGCTGTTCATTGAATGGCTTTAAAAAACGGGCATTTTAACAATTTTTACCATAGCAACAGCCAAGTTTTACAATTTTGGACCAATAGCTTCACTCATAAACAGTCTTAACGATCGGTATATCAATGAAGTAAATGATCGGCCCCCTGGGAGCTGATTATGCTTTTTTGGACGAGAAGAGACGAGATATCAGGAATCGACCAATCTCATTGGTTTAAACCTCATCACGTGTCAAGTTTCAAGTCATTCGATGGACGGAGGAGTAATTTTTCTGAAATTAACGACTTAGACAACTTCAAATCTGTCACGTGACAACGTTTAAACCAATAGGGATGATCGATTCTGGCTATCTCGTCTCATCTCGTCCAAAAGAGCAGAATCAGCCTCCTGAAATGGTGAGGGATTTTCGGTGTCGATTTGCGCGGATGCAAGGAGCAATCGCACAAAATTTGGCTCCCTAAAATAATTGGGATGGGGGGAGCAGGGATCAAAAGTTCCAGATTAAAGACTCAAACATCAAATAGTAAAAGGGGTGAAGTCCATCCACTCGAATGGTTCGGTTCATTTTGTTTCTACTTCACAGTAATCGAATGGATGGTGAGAGAAAAGGGAGTACATAGGACGATAAAAAAAAGAAATCTGAAGAGAGGAAAAATGTAGGAATCGATACCTCTCCTTCTTGCGTGTTAAGCAATGTTTTGCAAACATCCAGCGGTGTTGTTAACGCTGCAGCTACACCACCTGCAATTGCACCGGAGAGCATGTGCGCTGTGGGTTTGTACGTTCGTTCAGGATTCGTGAAGTTCGTCGAAATTTCGTAGGCCATAAAATGAATGCTCTGAAAGGGTATATTCATGGATAGCTGTGTTGTGTAAGATCTATAAAACGCTTTTGGGCCTTCTGAATGATAAATGCGCTGAATACAATCGCCTATTGATTTGTATGGACTGTTGAACATTTGCAACCTCTGCTTTACGACTGAAACAAAAATAGAGAGATAAGAATAATGATAGAGGGACGATTAATTCAACAGGTAATATCAAATTTGAGGAGAGTATTGCTAAAATTGTGTTCACTAGAAGCCAAATCTCAGAGGCTTGACATGGGTCTGTTGCACACTTTTGATACAATGACTCTAAGCAGTGACTCTAATGATTAAACCGGTGCAAAAGTAACAATGTCAATACTTGATGAATTCCTAAAAACCAATTCATAAATACAAGAACAGCAAACAAAAAATCATTTTCTGGTGCCACCAGCTGGATACTATACAGTTCTGTATTTTTCCACTTTTGATACGTTTCAAGTGGCAAATTTAAGATGTAAAAGTGGCTGATCAGTGATCACAAAAACAAACAAAATATCTATGACATGAACTATTGATGACTATTAGAATTTTACAGAATTTCTTGTGGTTATGTACTTGTATAAGTCTTTCTTAGAAGTTATCAATTATGGTGCACGTTCACGTTCAATGACATAGTTGTTTTCACAGGGTTTTCAGGATGGCCTGACAGTGAATTTCCTCTTATTTAAAATGTGTGCTATCGAAACTTTACAGAAAAGAATCTTGGTCAACTAAGGCTCAGAGGCCAGGAAAATTAGATAGATTTATGGAAAAGGAAACCAAAATTTCAACATGCAGAAAAAGGAAACCCTCAGCAATAGTAGTTCCCTTCTTTGCATACCATAAAATTAGTACCATGAGAATACCAGGTAAATTGGTACAAGGTAAATTGACCAGGAAAATAAAGATACAGCTTACCATCAGTAGGTGTCATGATTGCATCATGTATTACAGTTGAAACACAACCTGCAGCACCTATAAAAAGAAAATCACATTTATTTTTAACGGGGGTAACGTAACGTTTCGGAAAAAGTGAAAGTAGAGGCGAAAGAAGTGGCGGCTTGTATAATTTGGCAACAATATTTTTCCTCCATTTGAGTCTCGGTACAAATATAGATGACTGGTGAAGCGCTGATTCACTTTTAAAGCAATTGTTTAACAAAGAACCAAATGGAAGAGAAGCACTGTTGCCATGTCGCAAGCCAAGTTTGACTCTAAAGTAGCGGCTTATGCAGTTCGATAAATCAACACTTTTCCCAAATAAATATACTTACAACAAAAGATTTTTGTCATCAATCGAAAAGGGCAAAATGTCAAACTCCACTAGCTCGCAGCAAACAAAAAAAATTTCTAAGGAAAACAAGTGATAGTAAAGCTATCATTGTTATAAATAGGTATGTTCAATAGGGTCATTCCATGGCAATTCAACAAATGAATTTTCATGACCATCTCCGATTTTGATGAAAATTGGAGGGTTCATTGAGCTAGGTGAGGTAAGTAAAAGTTGAAAATTTTAGCTTCCTACCTCAAACAGGACCAGAGTTATGGGGGGTTAAAGTTGGTAAAATCCCCCCCTTTACGCCCAAACCCCCTACCCTAAAAAAGGCATATCTCCGGTTCTAGTTGAGCTAGAGAGTTCAACTTTGGCTCATTTTGAAGCTCTTAATGTGTTCTGTCAGAAATTGTAAAAGGTACTTGGCCCCCCAACAAGAATTTGGGGGGGCTATCCCCAAAATAGCCCCCCTTCGATTTTTTTCTAAATTTGCTAAAATGTAGTCCATAGTCTCATAAGCGCACCCTGAAATTTTTAGCCTGGGATACCTATGGGATCTATTTTTTTGCAATTTTTGAAAAATTTCCGTCTGCGATTTTCTTACCCTAACCGACCCTTGAAGCACTGTCAACTCAATACAACATGAGGATAGCCTTGACCGACTATTACCGTCATTTGACTGGTATTTTAACATTTTGAAGTACCTAAGAGCAATTCTAAACAAGCATCATTGCGACTGGAGCTGGGGTACCCCAGCTACAGTCGTAGATAGTATTTTTCTATTTAGAAAAATATTATCTGCAGTAATAAACAATGGGGCTTTTGCAAGCTTCTGCTAAGGATGAAATAAATATCAGCCTTTACAGTAAAAACTGGTAAAAATTATGATGGTGACCGTGGAAGCCGCGGAGGGATTCCTATCTGAATTCATCAAAGATTAATGTTGACAGAGGAGATTTATAGAGTAACTAGCCGCCAGAGTTGTGATTCAAGAGACAACAAAGCAATTTACAACAGATTCATGGTGTTGTTAAGTAAATTTTTTCTATATAAGTTTAGCTACACCCTTCAAATGTACAAAATTGACAAAAAGTTGTTATTAATGTTTCTCACATTTTTCTAAAATTCTAATGATAGCGGCAAGTTCTTTTGTTTGTTTTTTTAGCCCCTGTTTTCTGCATTGAAAACAGAATCCAGCAGATCAGTTACAAGAGATAGCTGTCAGCGTAAGGGTACAACAGCTCAGATACCTCAAAATTTTACAACTTTAATCAAATGGACTCATTGAAAGTTATTGGATCTTAAAAAAAAAAAAAAAAAAAAAAAAAAAAAAAAAAAAAAAAAAAAAAATGTTGTTAAGAATGATAACTTGGGTTCTTAAAAATGCTTGGATTTAAAAGGATTAAATGTGTCCTCAAAACTTTACTGATAAGCTTTTGTGGAGTTAAACATGCTAATTGTTGCTCAAACCCTCAGAGAATACATGAAACTTGTTTCCTCATGAATATCAGTAGCCAGCTTTTTTAAATATGTGTAAGCACCCAGCCGCAGCTACCAGGAGAAATCCATCACACCTTGACCCCCCCCCCCCGCAACTCTCACCTAAACAGAGGTAATTTTTTGCATTTCCTAGAGAATTTAGGCAAATAATGGACCTAAAACCCTCCCCCCTGACTACTTGACCATAACCCCCTGTCAGGGTTCCCTGAGTCCGCCCCACACACACACTCACACACTAAAGATTTTTAAGGCACCCAGAAAAGGTGCGATGAGTTTATGAGACTTTTTGAACGCAAAATTTTCTGATAAGTTGCCTAGCAGTGTACCTAAGACTGAGAGGTGAACCCTATTTCAAAATTCCGACAACTTTCTGTCGTTATTTCAATTTTTTTTTTTTTTTCCAAATCTTATCAGGATTAAGTTTTTGTTACATAGGCAAACCTCTGTTTTATTCCTGCTGATAATACCATGAACTGATAGAAAAAAATGAAATGACTTCATCATCTGGAGCATCATTTTACAACACAATTGTTTCAATTACTAGGAGAAAAGAGTGATTACAGATAAATCATACATTGACCTTCTGTAGTCAAGGTGCATAGAGCAAAGATAAAGACATAACACTTCTTGCTAATTGTAGCATTTAATTTAACTGATATACTTGTTGCACTCTCCCCTCTTTTTTTTTATTTTTTATTTCTGACTGTTCAAAGTGGATAAGAACAGGAAGAATAGAGGAAATTGTTTAAAAAATCAAAAGAAGATATCGTATTGGAGGTGTACGATCCAATAAGGGCACTTCTCAGGAAACCTAGTTTTGAAATGCATCAAATTGAAAGTTCTACTTCATTTCCAAGAATGGGTCTTTTGCAGACTTCAGTCCATACAACCATAGTATGAAGCATGCACGGAGGATAAACTGAAGAAACTTGGTGGGGAAGACGAATTTCATAATAAAATAAACTGTAGGGAACACCCTATGAACACTTTCTCCCTCCATTTTTATCTGGGGGGGGGGGGTCGAAGGACCCCCAGACTCCCTTAAGAATTCTGGGGGAGACCCCCAGACCCCCCTCTAGTATTCTGGAGGAGACCCCCAGACCCCCCCCCTTTAGAATTCTGGGGGAGACCCCCAGAGCCCCCCTTTAGATATCTGGAGGAGACCCCCGAACCCCCTTTAGAATTCTGGGAGAGACTCCTAGACTCCCATCAAATTTAAAATATTTTCACCTCTGGACATAATTCCGCCTTCAATTCGAAGTGTTTGCGATTTTGCAGAGAAGCTGTACGAATAGTTGCCTACTTCATCCTTTGAAGGATGGGTTTTGAACTGTGGATCTTCAAAAGAATTTTTTAGTTTGGTAGATTAAACCCCCCTTTAAAGATGTTCTTTATTTGTAGATTGTGTACACCAATTGTCAACAAAATTCATCCATCCATTTTCTTTATAAGTTTAATTTTCTTTGAATATTCTATTTTTTGGGTTTATTGATAGAACAGCTATTTTGCCTTTAAACAGTCTCAGACTTATGGGTTGTATATTATAGTTTTACATTGAAAAGAAATCCCTGCCTAGGTTGGTTGCAAATTTTTTGTTGCAATTTTCATCAAACATAATTGAGTCATAATTGAATTTCTTATTCCAAGTATTACGATTGTTTTTTATTTGCTTGGTTTCAAAGATTTTTGCTCGATCGCACCTATATTGGCCCTTGAAACGGTCTTAAAGGTTTTTGATGATGACTGTATGATAGGAATATTTTAGTGGGTCAGTAACATAATATGTTTGTGCAAATTTTCATCAAAATTCATCCCATGAATGATTGACTCCAAGTTTTAACATTAATTCCTCGCTTTAATTCATGTTTTTGGGTGGAGCACCCTATTTTGATTTTTAAACTCTCTTAAGTGTTGTATATTGTATATGTAAGGAATACTTTCTTTTATAGACTAATGGTAGATTGTATTTGTCAGTTTTTATAAAAATTCATTGGACCAAACCTGAATTATCCCAATTAATAGGATTATGTTTTTATTTGCTTATATTCCCATATTTTTTTCTCAATCCCACCTATATTGCCTCTTGAGAAGGTTTCATCAGTTGTGTATGGTGACTAAGAATGGAAAATATCTTAGTATTTTGATAGTGAATTGTGTGTACAAAAGTTTTTATCAAAATTCATCGAGCCATAATTGAGGACTTTTACGGAAGAAGGGCCTATGGTACAAACACACGTTTTGAGAAAAACGCAAAAGAAAACTTCAAATGGCTATGAGTGCTCGAATGATCGTTTTACACGAAAAAGCCATTTGGACCTAATTAGGGCATACTATTGCCGATACACTACCGCCAGGATTGAAATTTTAAACAAAATTTAAGGGTAGTTACAATTAATTTAAAATGCTGATTTATAAGCCCTTCTTCCGTAAATATATTTTTTGGTGCTGAAATTGAAGAATAAACGATAAGTTTTAGTTGCTTTAACACCGGACATAATCCAGAAACTTTATTTAAACTTAAACACATAAACACCAATAGAAATTCGTATACAGGGTGGGAGGAAAGTCCCTCTCCCCTCCCCCCCTCCACCGTCTAACTTTTGAACGGTAGAAGATAAAAAAACCAAACTCGGGGGATGTTTATAACTTAATGGGAACTACTTTTTGGCGTTTCTAAAATTTCCGGGGGGCACTCCCAAGGGATGGGGGGGGGGGTTTCACCACCTAACTCAAAATTTTCAAATGGCAACCCCTATCTTGTGATACCTTGTTTTAAAGGGCATACAATTTTAAAACTTTTGGCGCAAACCGGAGGTTGATATCGTTTTGCGTCTTCGATATATCGCTAGTCAAAGTTTCGATATCAGGTCGATATCGTTTTTGGTTTTCGATTTATCGAAATATGCCAATGGGTAAAAATCCAACTTTGTCATTCGATGTATCAAAAACCAAAAACGATATTGACCTGCGGTTTGCGCCAAAATTCTCAGTTTTGTGTGCCCTTTCAAGCGATGCATCACTCGATAGGGGTCGTGGCTCGGAATTTTTGAGATAGCCCCCCTAGGGGTCATTTTTTTAAATAATTTTGGGGGGCTTTAAGACTAGACTAATATCAAAACCGTATTTTTTTTGCTTTTTAGAGTATTTTTGACTCCGCCTAGTTTTTTAAATTCCGACTTCTCAAATGGGAGTTCTGATTTTTTGAAAATGGGTCGAAATCGAACTTTGACTAGCGATATATCGAAGACAAAAAACGATATCAACCTCCGGTTTGCGCCAAAAGTTTTAGAATTTTACGCCCTTTAAAACGAGGTATCACAAGATAGAGGTTGCTATTTGAAAATTGTGAGTCATAAAAATCATTAAGTATTCAGTTTACGTTTACCGGTTTTTTAGTCGAATTGAACAAAAATCTGGCAACGATGTAACCAACCGAATTTTCTTGAAGAACAGTTGATAGATTCTCCTTAAATATAGACTTGAAGTAGTGGGTGAGTTCTTTGAATTAGAAAGTCCAACTTCAAAGCGTTTCAGAAAATAATATTTTCTGAGAAAGTTTTGATTCTGCCCCCCTTCTTCCCCTCGATAAACGAGTGTACTCTAGTTTCATAAAAAAAATTCGGTAAACTTGCTTAAATTTAGATTTAAGACTCAGTAGTTGAAGGAATTTTGGTAAAATAGCAAAGAATACCGAAGAAATCCTGTGTTTAGTGCGTCTTTCCGGAAGAAGGGCCCATGGTACTATGGGCCCTTCTTCCGGAAACTTTCTGTAAGTCATCGGGGAAAAGTCGAATCGATTTGAAACTTTATGGAGACATACCTTAGGGTAAAACAAATAGTTTAAGCCATTTTACGAAAAAAGGGCCCATAGTACTATGGGCCCTTCTTCCGTACAAGTCCTCAATTGATTGACTCCAAGTTTAAAGATTGATTTCTCACGATAATTCCATTTTTTGGCTCGAGCGCACTGATTTTGATTTTTTAAACAGTCTTAAGGGCTGTATATTGTAATGATAAGAAATTCTATATAAAGTAGACTAAATGTAGGTAGGTAGGTTGTTTGTGCCGGATTTAATTAAAATTAATTGGACCTAACCCGAATTATCTCAATAAGTAGGATTATGTTTTTTATTTGCTTAATTGGTCTTATTTTTTCTCAATCGCTCCTATATGGTCCTTTGAAACGGTCCAAAGGATTTATTATGATGATAGTGAGAAGAAAATATTTTAGTACTATGGTAGTACATTGTGTATACAAAGTTTCATCAAAATTCATCCAGCTTTTAGTAATTGGCACTGATATACAAGATTAATTTCTCGCTTTTATTCCATTTTTTGGCTCGAACGCCCTAAATTGATTTTTTAAACGGTCTTAAGGGTTATTTTACTGAACTATAAGGGGTTAATTTTACTGTGGGCTGGTTGTAGAATGTACTTACAAATTTTCTTCCAAATCCAAAGATCCAATATTGAAATATTTAAATTTTTCTCTTTTTTGACCCATTTTCCCATTGATTTTAATGGAAACCATTTTTCTTCCATAACTAACCTAAAAATTAAAATTTTGAAAAAACAAAAAAAGTCCCTCTGGGGAATGTTAAAAGCAACATCTCTGCAAAATTTGGATGCATATAGATCAATAGTTGAAAAGTTATGCTGGATTTCACGTTTATGACTACAGACAGACGGACAGACAGACGGACAGACAGACGCCACAGAAATTTTGTGCATTTACTCCTCCCTACCACATATGGTTCAGACATATTGAAATATCATGGATGGATGTTCTTTAGGATAGTATTAGGCATGATTAGAGCCAATTATTTTATAATTATCATGATTGACTTAGTCGCAGCGGGCCAAGTATCGAAACAAAATGCATCAAAAATCTCTGCGCCATCGCAATACTTTCTCAATTTTTCTAATTTCATTAGAGTGAGAAAGTAAAAAGGGCCGACCCGCTCTAACACCTTGATGTCTTTAGCCATTTAACCCTTTACTGCGCGATTTTTTTTTTCGTTCGAAAGCATGATTTTTCAATTCTTTTTGACTCAA
Organism: Trialeurodes vaporariorum; assembly: GCA_011764245.1. Classification (NCBI taxonomy): domain Eukaryota; kingdom Metazoa; phylum Arthropoda; class Insecta; order Hemiptera; family Aleyrodidae; genus Trialeurodes; species Trialeurodes vaporariorum. The sequence goes on from VMOF01000035.1 coordinate 41,726,874, forward strand.
GCTGAAAGGGAAAAATGGTGAACAAATTCCTAGCATTAATTCTTGCGCCCAAGAGATCTGCAAAGTTATAAATTTAACATGGTCCAGTTTAGGGAGAAAATCAAGGTCAAACGGTTAAATAGGTTTTCTAATGCTCCGATGGCGCCCTACGCGAGACCTTGCTTTTTCAGACTTCGGTAAAAAATCAAAACTTTTCCTCGATATGTGCCGGAGAGAATGCGACATGGAAAAAAATGATATTTTAACTTTGAGAGTTCAAAAAGGAGGAAATATATTATGCGCCTCAGGGGTGCCACGGCGCAGTTAAGGGTTAAAGCAGTAAGGGCATTTTCTTTGCTTTCTCGAAGGTGCCTTCATTGCACTTGACTCCTTATTTAAATTTTTGCATCAGGCTTGGCTCAGCGCTGCTGTTTTTTAAGACATTCCATTTACATTTCTGGTTATTCGCGAACATAAGAAGTTGGCATTCATAAACCAAAGAAGGCAACACTGGCTGAAATAAAAATTGATTCGATGAATATTTGGCTTCTGACTCATTTATTTGTAAGATGAACTGGATGAAGGAAAGTCTGGCAAGTCTCTCGTGTTTCCAATAGAACTTTAACTTTTGAAACCAAATGGGTTTGGATAAAAATTCATCTTCACAAATAAGGTAACAAAGTGGGCACGGACGGATGACAATGAATTCAAAATTTGAAGAACGAGATCCAATCATGTTGAGAGCAAAAAAGATCTTTCTTGTTACGATGAAATAATAAGATGATTAGTAAGTAACAGAATTGCCACAGTTTTAGAAATGGCTCTTATTTGGCAAGATTCCCATTTTGGAGACTAACAAGCCAACTATACTTGATAAAAAAACATTAAGTTTGGGTCAATAGTTTATCCTTTAAAAGTAAGATTTAAAAAAAAAAAAAAAAAGGTTTTGATTAGAAAATGATATTAAATTGAAATATCCAGAAGACAGATTCTAAAGCCATACGTCATGTTTACTAAGCATAAATAAGCTCTTAACCCATTTATGCCTAGTGGAGCGAAAACGCACCAAAAAACACGGTGTTTTTATACATTAATTCCCAAATGATATTGTATGTGGCTAGTGGTGCGTTTTCGTACCAAGCGTTTTTGGCTATAAAAATGCATGGGGGAAAAAAAAGAAGAAAAAAATTGTGTTTTTGGGACCAAAATGGACTAACTTTGAAAATTTCACGAAAATCTGAGACCTAAAATAGTTCTGGGCACAAATGGGTTAAGTTACATGGATAAAATCCACAATGCCCATTAGAATGCACAGATATTTTGTCAGGTTTTTCTCGTTTTTCTGAAAGTTTACCAGAGCTCCATGCGAAAAGTTTTTTGATGGAACCCTTTAATTATGGAGCTGTTCTTGACCACTATCCAATACAACCACAACCCGTATGAGAGAACAAACAAAAATGAGTGCCTCTGAATTAGCTCCTGTGTAATGGACATTTCCCATGCACATAATAATTAATTAATGCTACTTTCAACAGCTGCATACGATAATTAAATTTGCATCTATTCTGCAGCAAGATGAGCACATTGTAACGAAAGCAGAATCTGAACCCTAATTTATGTCTTTCCAAAACTAAAACACTGATGAGGCATCAAGTGAATCTTAACAATAAATAGACACGTCTAGCAGTCAATATTGGAGATAGTTCCTAATTTCTGATGATTTCCTAAAAATGCTTGTTCACTCGAGTTCTTTTTAGGAGTGGAGGCATGGCTGACCTGTAGTATAATATTGAAACCTTTTTTTTTTGTCATTACTTCTCAGCATAGGACAGTAAAACTTGTTATGATTTGGGTAAAAACTTTCACATAGAAGATGTGAATGAATTAGCTTACAAAGGTATTTTTTTTTTTTTTAAGAAAATGTGTTTGATTGTTTTTTGAGGCGAGACAATTCCTGGAAAGTGCAGAAGATTGCAGGTCAACCCCAAACCAACACAAGATCCACATTCCTTGATTAAACCAGACTTGATCAATTATCAATTCCTCAAGTTTAAAAGTAAAAAAGTAATAGTAGTAGCAGTAGTAGTGGTCAAGTCCAGCCGCCTAAACACAGTGGTTCGCCCAAACATAGTTGGTTTGTTAGTGGTTGTGGTGGTGTTTCAAAGCTAACAACAAAGGACTGAGTGAAAAAACAGGGAGTAGAACAGGATCTATCCAGGTACTCGAGAACAAGATGGAGGGGGGAAAAAAGTGTTCCCTGTTTCAGTTTGAAGTAATAGACCGCAAACAACGTTAGAGAAAGAGGGAGTAAGTAAAGTAGATAAAGTATAAGAAGCGAATGTGAAAGGATTCGAGGACAAATTACTTATGAAAGACAATCCATTCAAATTAGAGGGAAGAAAGGTGAGATGAAAGACAATGAGTAATTGTTCACTATTATCCATTATAGTGATTACTCATTATTTTTGATTATGAGTGTTTATTATTCTATGAAATTTTTAATTTCTTCTTCCGACTGGCCAGTAAAGTATGTTTGAGATTAAAAGAATTTTGTAGGTGGGGGAAAAGTGAGCAGAGAACAGTATAAAAGCAAACAAAACCCCTCCATTTAAATTTAAAATGGGGGAAGACAGAAGGAGAGGGGGGTAGGGGCTTCCCGGCCAATGAAAGTTCCTAGAACAAAAATGCCCAAAACCAGTTTAAAAGAAAGAAGAAAAACAAGACTAGAATAGATGGCTTACAAGTTTCAGTACATCTGTGCATTTCCAGACCCTTTTTGAGAGCTTTACTTTTCAAAGACAATGACAATAGTTTTAGAAAATCGAAGGAATCAAAGTGCAAAAGGAAAGAGAGCCCAGAAAGTGAGGCCTTTCAATCAGAATGACTGAACACAATGCAAGCTAATAATTCTTGTCAATTTTGGAGACTTTTTTGTTTCCCGGGGGGGGGGGGGGGGGGGGGGGTTATTAATCCCAAAAAAAGCAAACTTTTGCCCCCTTTCCAATGTTTGAATGAAAAAGAGAGAAGATAAAAGAAGGGTCAAGAAGAAAGGGAAGAAAAAATGAGAAAAAAGAAGTAAGAGGGTAGAGATTATTAGCCACTTGTTAAAATTTTAGTGTCAACTGACTTCCAGAGTTGGGCAAATAGGGGTGGTAATCGATTACACGATTACCGAGAAATCGTAATCACCGTCTTTTCGGAGAATGATTTTATAGTAATCAGGGCTGATTTTTTACAAGCCACCCATCATGTTAGTTGCAGTAGAATTAGATCTAATCGAAAAGACCCTTAAGTTTACTATTTATCTGTGAAGAATACATTTAATTACCATCCAAAGGTTTGACGATTATCTATTACCCTGTCATTGTGTAATAGATTACACTCCTATTTGCCCAACTCTGCTGGCTTCAACAGTTCTGTTATTTCTTCTTTTTCTTTTTTCATTTTTCAGTTTTCCAAAGTTCCAAACATTCTTGCACCAAGCCTTCTTTTTTATCTGAATTGGGTGTTCAGCGCAGCAGCAGCAAATGAAATAGTTTTGATTGAATCACTGCATGAGATCTGGCAACATTTCATTTTGTCCATTTAAAAATATGAAATAGATCTAATTATTGGGTGTACAGGGAATGGAACACTCTCAAATTCATCCTTATGCATAGATTTAAATGGACAAAATATAGCATTTGCCAGATTGCACTTTACAGCACTTGAATAACTGCCAATCGACTCTCATAAATAGTAAAAGTCTAATAGAATTGCTTAAAAGCAGATCATTAAAAATCATTGCGATGAAAATAGCAGACCTAAAGTAGACTTTATGAGTCATTAATTGGTATTAGCCAAAACTAGCTTTTTTTTTTTTAAACCTTTCGAGTCTGGGATTACGAGTGTTTTTGGGCTTTAGTTGGGTTGTGCTGAGTAGATAGTAGAACTTCTGAAGATCAACAAAACAAAAACTTAAACATCAGTAATCCTGAATTTTGTCTTTTAAACAAAATTAAATGATTTTAGGACCTGCAACCCATAGAAGAAAACACCCCCTGCTTGTCCTCTTCTCTCCTTCCCTGCATTCTTAAATCCTTCCCAAATCAGCAAATTTAATCCTGATTACATTAAATTAGCAAGATTAAGCAGAAAGGTAGATGCATTTGCAGAGATTCAATACACAAGCCTACAATCGCATTTAAATTGCATAAGCTCCTTAAATTTTTAATTTTTCTTCCTAATTTTTTCCGCATTAAAATCAGGCTGAAATGGAAACGAATCAGAATCACATCGAAAATTAGGTAGGTTGCATTTGTTTTTGCGAAACAGAAAGAGAAATAAAAAAAGAGCTTACAAAGTAAAGGAAAGAAAAGACAATTTTTTATCAGTTTAACAGATGGATAAATTATGAATAATGAGTTGAAATGTATAAGGTATGTGCCATTGGATGTTGCAAAAATTGAGCAACTGTTTCCTTGTCAAAATGAGAACCCCAGATGTCCACAGAAACAAAATGTTGAAGTAGAATTTCTTTAGTAGTTGATGATTTTTTCCAAAAAAACCTCATTGGTCAATGCGGTGGTCAATAGGGGAAGTGCACGCAGAAAATAGGCCCTTGCAAGAGGTGCACTTGAGCCTCATCTGCCTTCCCAAGTCTATAGTAGTACCTTCACGAAAAAAGTGCCTGGCCAGGATCACACATTGTTTAATGTTCAAGACATATTCCCCCTGTATGGCCACTGTTCATCCTTCAGATAGAACATCCCTCCATAGTTGACCACCGGCTACCTCAGCCTTACCCCCTCTACAGTGACTTACCTGGCCAGGCTCTGAGAGTGTTTGTGGCACAGGAGGCTGAAACAAATGAGAATTTTGTTCCCTCTCTCCTCCCCCCCCCCTTGGTTTTCTACGGTGATGCAAGGGTTAATCAATGTAAGATGGGGATCACAAGAAAGGAAAATATCAAAGGAAGGACATCCTGACAACAAGCCTTAGTATGCAGCACAGCAATGACTATGTACCACCCCCCGCACTGGAGCTTAACCCATTTTAAAACGAACAACAAGCGAACGCCATGGTAGAACCTTCTGACGGATGTACTTCTAATGATGCCTAACACTTCATCGTAAATTTACTGACTTCTAACTTCCTATGCCTTTTCACCACAAACCACTCAACGCAGAGCATCTCATTTGTCGGAGTTCTGTTTCCTGATTCCCATCGCCTTTTTCCCCTATACCACTCAACAACACAGAGTATCACGTTTGTCGGAGTTCTATTTCCTACCTCCCCTTCTTTTTCCTCCATACCACTTGTCAACGCAAAGCATCTCGTTTGTCGGAGTTCTGCCACCCGTGCCCACATTCCCTTGTCCAACACAAAGCATCTCGTTTGTCGGAGTTCTACTTCTTATAACCTACCCTTCAAATCTTCAATATAAAAAAAAAAAACAGTCCAGACTTTCGCTTTGAAACACAAGCATAACAAGCTATGGCTAGCAGCTGGAACAGCTGGACTTTCTACTTCTACTTCTACTTCTAAAAAACCACATAGGTCAATACATTCAGTTTTGCATACAATAGTGAAGAAGTTGCACAATATTTGCAACAACTGTTGGCGCATACCATATTATATGTTTAAACTCTTCAAAAGGTATTCTTGGAAATCAAGAAATGAAGGTCTTTTAATTGTAGTTTGCAAACACTCAAGGAAACTAAGAAATCAATTCACAGCAGGTAGTAGAAGAGGTAGAAAATCCAGCCAGAAAAAATTATAAAAAGAAAAGTCGTCTATTCAGATCCAAAAAAATCATGGACAACAACTTTTTACGACAAGAATTTCAAATCCTGCAAAAGTAATTTTATTTAGGATTTTTTCAAAGAGGAGTGAAAGTAAAAAACCGATTAAGATCTTTGAAAAGAAACATGACATAGAATTTCCATTACCTTTCAGTTTTTTGGAGCTAAAAAGTAATTGATGTCCATTTACACATCTAAACTTTTACCTCAATACTTAAAATTTGAGAAAAATTCTGCGGAAGTTGTTCAACATAAGTTAGAACTCCTGATGATGCTTGCATTTCGAAAAACTCTACAAACATGACTTTAAAGGGTACGAACAAAACCTTTTCAATGGTCAAATCAATGGTTTAAGGGTCATTCCAGGTTAACAGTCCCACTCGTCACACATAAAAATTACTTTTCCTTATTCTCAAACATTGGTTTTTGCATGTTTAAGCATTGAAAAGGGCAAGACGTCAGACAATTATCATTCTACTCTTCCGTGAAAAGTTTAAACTTTCAAGTTTTAAAACAACAACAAATTGTTTTAAAATGTGACGGGTGGTAAACTTAACCTGGAATGGCCCTTAAACAAAATAAGTAACTGTAGTAGTGGTAAAAGTTCATCTTTCCAAACCATGTGTTTGTAATACTGGTAATTTAAAGCAAACAACTGTACTGAATACAAGAAGGGAAGAGGACAAACATTTTGGTGGTTGTGGAGGCAAAGTCCAGCCGCCAAAACATGGTCGTAAGTTATGCTGGTGATTCACTCCAAAGTGAAAAAAAAAAAGGGAGCAGAAACAGGAAGAAAGTACTATAGTATTCCCATAAAAGCATCTAGATTACACAAAGAGAAAACAAAAATTAAAGAAAGTAAAACAGAGAAATAAAAACAGAAAGAAAAACCAAATGAAAAGAAGAAAAACTAGGGAAAAAATAAAAAAGAAGCTAGCAAAAGTGACAGAAAAAAAATGTTAGTACTCACCATAGGAAAAGGTTTCGTTCAATTGTTGCTTCGAAACAAGAGAGTGTTTAATGGCTTCGTAACAAGAGAAATAGATTGCGTGAGCAGGTCCAGCTCCCATCACAACCACACCCATACCTTTCACTGGCCGCCACACTCCTTCTGTTGTAACCATTCGTAAGAAGACCTCACTAATTCCTTTCATTCCAGTATGAGATGCCGGTGATAAACTCTGCATTCTTGTCTGAAGTTTGAACAAAGAGCATTCTCAGGTATACAATACAATTTGATTAGTCAACAATTTTTGAGGTGCCTCTTATATTCACATGCAAGGAAAATCACTGTATGGTTGCAATTCCACCATAATCTATTCAATATTTACAGAAATAGAGCCGTTTGAAAATGCTGCTCCATGATGTCAATCCTTCTTAAAATTTTGGACCGATTTGCAGGTGGTACAATTTTTTATTCATTATAGTAGCACCAAGGCTGCTCCAATGTACAGTAAACTTAACTATGCTAATCAATGAGAATTAGGGGTAGCTCTGGTGCGGCACCAATCTATTGTTCAGAGCTCCGTTGTCTGAAATAGGAGCTTTGAACAATAGATTGGTGCCGCACCAGAACTGCCCCTACTCTCCATTTATTTTACATTGGAGCTGCACCTGTGCTACTTTGGTGAGTAAAAAAAAAGCACCAATGCTTGTACTACAGTTCCGGAGAGCAATGCCACCACAAACATCAACACCAATTGCGCGGTGCATCAATGAATGAATTGTGCAAAGCAACATGGTAAAAAAGTTCAGTAAGTACTGACATTATAAAGCAGCATCTAATACAGCTAAAATAGAGGAGTTTTGAAAATCGGGTCTGGACAATTACACTTAAGCTACCAAAAATGAATCAAAAGACATATCAGTGAGTCGTTGATTAGCAAAGATTTTAGACTCGTTACTAACCCACTGATCAACAATGCATTTCTGATGTGGTGACCACTACCTAGTTATCAGATTGCGATACTCAAAACGCTTCAGTTCTAGATCTCCTTTAATACTGAATAGATTGCGATGAAATTTCAACCATGGTAAATTTCCTAGCATTTTACGAGAAATAACATTCAAAATTAACAACTGTTGATGGCACACCTAAACCATAGAGTTGTGCAATAGGCAGAACAGAGATGATGTTTGCATGAAAGCTGTAGAACTGTCAAGACCATTCTCTTCCAGGACAACTAATTACCTGCAATATCGTATCACCCAAGTAAAAATTACCATTGGCTGTGAATTGAGGTTGATCAGAAAGCCTGTACTTGCCAACAACGTCCGAAAAAGTATCAAGTTGCATCAGAGAGCAGGAAGTTGGCAAGAACTTAAGACTCATTGGTAGTCTTCCTTGCACCGATGCTTTACTCACAGGCTGACATTACCTGTTAAATCTTAAAACTCAGTGTGCGTCAGCTCTAAATGATTGAAAATCCTGTCATCTCTTCTTAAAATTTGACTAATTTTTCTGTCTTCAAAATCAGTGCTGAGCAACTGCAAAAATCGTTTATTACTTCGGTGAGCTTCCTTCTAAAATTTAACTCGCTCTTTACTTTTTTAAACACGGGTAACTAATGATTACTGCGCACATAATCCATTGCGACCACTGAAACAAATGGTTTAGCATGCTACAGGAAATTCAAAGTTCATATTTCACTAACTAACAGTAAGGCAGTCAAAAGTTAAACTCTAGACATTGACCTTCGGCTGGAGAAAAATGATTAATCGTCAAATTCTAACACAGAGCAGTCAAACATTGACAATGGCCTGGTTGACATTTCTGATCATGTCCCAGAAACAAGAGTGTTCTTGATGGCTTCTCTGCCTGACTTTCATTAATCGTGGAGAAAAATACAAAATTGAGTGTGCAAAGATTAAGGGCCTTGAAAGAATCTGGCAACCTCCCAGTCAAGACGAAAAGTCAGACAACTTCAATACCTAATAGAAATTGGTGCCCGGTACAGGAGCAAGCTTAGGTGACTACATAAAATTAAATACTTGAATTGACAAAACTAACATAGTGAAACAGAATAGTAGGACTGTTGATGCAATAGCGCAAGATTGATGGAAATCAGATATATGATATATGCAGTGACCTTTAGGACCAAAGCTCCAAATTGGACAGAGTATGCAAAGGCAACTGAACAAACGCATACCAATGAAATTCAAAGGGCGGAAATTTTTTTCAAAAAGCCATGTTTGACAGGCCGATAAAGCAACTAGGTCCAACTAGGTCTTCGGCTGGTTTTTCATTGGAGGGAAAGTAGAAGGAGAAAAAGTCACTGATAAAGTTGGAGCATGAAAGAGAGGTCACTCTCACGATTGTCAACCGAACTTTCCAATTTTTGGATCCCTTTCCTTGACATTCTAAGTGTCATTTCAAAAAGAGGTGAAAACATGAAATCAAACAAACCTTGACTGAATCCATCGGGTACATAATGCAATGTTCCATGATCCCAGCAAATGCTCCTGCCGTCATGTGGGCAAGAACATTATTCGTGGGAAGGGATTCATAATCTTCAAAGCTCATAATAAGTCCTTCGCAGAGCACAGTTTTATTAATGATAAATTATACACCAGCTAAATTAATCACTATGAATAATTATGACACTTAATTTGGGATGGAAGTGGACCGATTTTAACCTAAGACATCCTCAGGCGATAAAAAAATCAAGTTACAACATGGGCAATGCTGCTTTTGTTGTTCATCATTTTTATCACGTGTACCAGTGATTACAGAAGAAAAAAAAATAGTGACGGGTGACGAAAGATTCTATTATGATAATGTAAACTTTTTTGTCTTCCTATAGCGGAAATGATTCACTGATGATCAGGGTGTTGCCGACTTTGTGGGAATTTTTAGGGAATTTTCGACCTCGAGCGGGATTAAATCATGGGAATTTTGAATTACAATAGAAACATGAGCGCACGGAGCGGGGGGGGCGCAAGAGGTGCATTTGCCCCCCCCCCTCCCTGGAATAGAAAAAAGCTAGCAAATAAAAGGAAAGAGGAAAAAGTTTAAAAAGATAAATAAATTAGATCAGGTGCTGTCGGTTTGTTTTGAAAGTTCAAGATGCAAGTCAAAGATGAGCGACAGTCTGGGGGGACCAATAAACATTACGTTTGACACGTGGAAGATAATGTAGAAACGGAAAGGTAAGGTTTATTGGTCCCCCCAGACTGTCGCTCATCTTTGACTTGCATCTTGAACTTTCAAAACAAACCGACAGCACCTGATCTAATTTATTTATCTTTTTAAACTTTTTCCTCTTTCCTTTTATTTGCTAGCTTTTGAAATCATCCGACAGCACACCTGATCCGATTTATTTATCTTTGTTTGGTTTTTTTGTTTGTTGTTGTTGTTTTTTTTTTTCTTCAGTTTTCGGAGCGACAGCACCTGATGAGAAAGTTTTTTCACAATTTTTTGTTTTTTTGTTTTTTGTTTTTTTTTGTTTTTTGTTTTTTTTGTTTTTTTAATCAATTTTAGGAGCGACAGCACCTGATGAGAAAGTTTTTTCAAAAGTTTTTGATTGTTTGTCCGTCTTGTTTTGTTTGTTTGTTTGTCTTGTTTTGTTTGTTTGTTTGTTGTTTGTTATGTTTTTTTATTTGTTTTGTTTGTTTCTCTTGCTTTGTTTGTTTTTTGCTTCTTTCTTTGTTTGCGTTTTATTTGTTATGCTTGTATATGTTTTTTTATTTATAGTTTGTTTGTTTGTTTGTTTGTTTGTTTGTTTGTTTGTTTGATTTTTATGGGTTTTCTTTGTTTGTTTTGTTTTCAATTTTCGGCGCGACAGCATCTGATGGGAAAGTTTTTTCTCAATTTTGTTTTTAGTTTTGCTTCTTCGTTTGTTTGTTTCTTTGTTTGTTTGTTCGCTTTTCCAATTTCTTTTCCTATCATCTTGTTATGAACTTTTGGTTTTTACTTTCATTTTATTAATCTATTTGTCTAGTTTTGGAATTTAATTCCCATTTTTATTAATTTTTTAATCCTCTAATCAAATTAATTAATTATGGTATAGTGATGTTCGAGTTCGGAAAATTTTCAAATAGTATCACGCCAGAAGATTCTCTGCAATGGAACCGAATTACTGGTTGCGAGAAACCATCAAATTTAGATACTGATTGATTCGGTTTCACATGTTGGAATGGTGAGGGATGCGCGGATTTGATGGGCCCACCTCAATCAGCCCGCCAGAAGTTGGAAGAAGAACGGAGGAGTGAGGAAGGGGGAAGGATGGTCGGTGAGTCAGTGAGTCGAGGAGTGGGGATGGACAGTCGGGAGTGGGGAAGCCGTGCAACGCCGAGATCGCGTTGCACGGCAAACTCACCGAAGGACTGAACTCTACAAACTGATGAAACGTAAAAACTAAAACCTCAATAACTTTCAAATTTCTGGACCAAATCTTTCCAATTTTTTGGCAGTTCATCCTAAGGTAGTGACAAACGTTTCTGCAAAGTTTCGTGAAAATCGGTTGATATTTACTACCACTTTTCGCGTGCACAAACTGAGAGCGTCGAGCGTCACATACACCCGTACGGACAGCGACGATCGCATAAGGTGCTTTGCTACGCGACAGCACCTAAAAATTCAACATTTCACGATGCAAAATGAAAGGTTAGGTAATTTGGCAGAGAGTTGCGGAAGCTGGAGCAATGACCTAGACACCGAGGATTTGGGGGGGGGGATACCTCTAGGAAAGGAGGAGAATTTGGGAGTTCCTCTATCGAATATTGGGACAAATTGAGGCTCAAATTGTGCAATTCTAGAGAGTTTTTAGTCATTAAGCATTCACTCTGGTTTTCAAGCATTTTTGGTATGGTCCACGTTTCAGTGGCGTAGCGTGCAATGGAGCTGTTGCAAACTTTTGCTACATGCTTTTTAATCGTTGATTATGGGGAAATACCCTGTAAAAATAACGAATAGCGTAATAGAAAATCACGAAATTCACTCCTAAACTCACAAAATGCTTTTAAACGCGAGACCGTAATGGCGGCCGGGGCCGCGGTTTTCATTGGGGTTCCGTATCTTCAATCAGCGCCATCTACACGAGGTGTTCTCGCAACACCACACAAGAAGAAGAAGAAGCATATAATCGCCATAAGAAAACCGCGGCCTCGGCCGCCATTACGGTCTCGCATTTAAAAGCATTTTGTGAGTTTAGGAGTGGATTTCGTGATTTCTTAGTGCGCTAATCGTTATTTTTACAGGGTATTACCGCCTAATCAACTATTAAAAAGCCTGTAGCAAAAGTTTGCAACAGCTCCATTTGGCAACCATGTAATGTGTCCCTTTAAATCTATTCAAAAGATCGAACTATAGGGTGTACGGTGAACACCTTCGCATTCGACCTTTTACATGGCTTTAAATGGACACAATACAAGGTTGCCAAATTGCACGCTACGCCACTGCCACGTTTCCTTACTTCCCCTCCTCTGGAACAAGTGCGGCTCTGCCTCGCTCTGCCTCACCTGCCTCACCCAACGAGCCGCCACTGCTGGAAAAGTCAAACGTGCCTGGAGGGCGGAGGCATTAGGGGGAGGGGGGATCACTAGAGGAAATATGGCCGAGGAGGGCGAATAGGGGTAGCACTATTTTTCACCAGAATTTTGTCCTAAAAATATATATAGCCGTCGGATTTTTGCGGGGTAACTCCCCCTGTTATGATTGAGGTATGAGAAAAATGGGAGCTTCATTCAAACCCCTCAGCAATTTCTAGCTGCTCCACAGCGATAACTATTCGTCCAAGAGAAAGATGGAGTTGCTCATACGGTGATTTGAAACAGGGATTCGGAGAGCCGGCTCCGAGATGCGAAGCCAGCTCCGGTTGGGAGCCAGCTCCGAAGAGTTTTTGAGAGCGCGGCTCCTAGTCGGAGCCGCTCTGAACGGGAGCCGTGCTCCCAAATACACCTTGGAGCCGGCTCCCAACCGGAGCTCAGAAGCTGGCTCCCTCTCAGTGCCGGCTCCAAAGATTTTTTTGGAGCCGGCTCCAAGTGAGAGCCGGCTCCGGAAGATTCTTTGAAGGTGACAATTGGGATTCACACAAATCAATAAAAAAATTAATGAATCACTAACAAGTAAGTATCAGATATTACAGCAACTGAGGACCTTTCCGGTAGGAGGGCGTAATCATACGGTGTAGCATTTGGAAAAACAAGTTTTTAAAATTGTTTTCCTGGACCAGTGCCTCCAGCTCCCGGAGCTCGAAGCCATAATGGGCTCCTGCTCCGGGAGCCGGAGCTCGGAGTCCACAAATTCCGACTCCTGCTCCGGGAGCCTGGAGCTCCCAAAAAAATATATGAGATCCGGCTCCAGGAGCAGGAGCCCATTATGACTTCGGGCTCCGGGAGCTGGAGCAATTTTTTTTTTTTTTTTTGCGACTCCAGGCTCCCGGAGCAAGAGCCGCTAAACTCGGAGCCACAGCTTCGGCTCCACTCCGCTCCCGATCCCGATCCCTGATTTTGAAAGCACTTTTTTTTCAAACAAACCAAGCTCTAAAAGTGCCTTCAAATTGCCGTGTATGCAACACCATATTCCTCATGTACGAACAGATGACCAGTCGGGCTCCGATAAGGTGTATAGATTATATTGTCCCAACATTTTTCGGTCCCTGGGGCCAGAAAATGTCGGTCCAAAATGATCAAACTACATCGGTGGATGGTGAGGAATGACCCAGATAAGAGGGAATATTTAGCCAATATTGTGCCAATATTTTCAACCTTTTCGGGAAAAATATTTAATTAAAAAATATTTTTTCAATAACGCCTGAATATTTTTACAATAAATATTTGCAAACAAAATATTTCAATAATTTTTTACAAAAATCTTTTGTCAATAATAAAAATAAAAATATTCAAAAAATACTCAACGAATATTATTATAAAATTTTATCAATATTTTTGTTTTTAAACTTGTGTGAGTATTATTTGAATATTTTTGATTTTGATATTATTCTAATGCTTACTTAATTAATAATGGAAAAATATTTGATCAGTATTGAAATTTAAAATCTTATTTGTTCAATATTTTGTAATATTTAAGAAATACTTTAAAAAATAATATTGTTTTGTTTAGTACTGATTAAATTTTTTTGTATAATATTTATTTAATGCTCACATTGCAAATACTACTGCATTATTCATTCAATACTTTTCCAATTATTATTTGAAAAATACTTAATATTATTTTATTTTTTAAATATTTTTTTTGAATATTCTCTGAGTCTTAATTGTAAAATAAAAAATGAATATTAAACAAATACTTTAAAAAAAATACTATTTCTTTTAAAATTTATACAATAATAAAAAAATACTTTCAATGGAAAAATAATTTTGTTACAATTTAGTACCTCCGGCGGGTTAAGTAGGAATTATTCGCGGAGCTCCTACGCGAGCGGTCGTAGCTCAACGGGTAAGACACTTGTCTGCCACCGAAGTGGCCCAGGTTCAATCCTCACCATCTCCAGGTAATATTTGTAAATGATCTCTGTCTATGAATTTCCGTGCATGTGTTCAATGTCTATGTCGAATGTTAAATAATTAATTGTGCAATTGTGCAATTGTGAAAATACTACAAAAATATTTTGAAAAGACTATGAAAATACTAAGTGATGATTGGTTAAATATTGATTAAATATTGGATACAGAAAATTTTGAAAATATTCAAAAGAAAATATTTCAAAAATATTCAAACAGCATTAAAAAAGTATTCAATGAATATTCCATCAATCTTTTCAAAACATTTCGATATTGGCATTTTAATACTAATAAAATATTGACTCAATATTGAGTAAATATTTTCAAAAAGTTTTTAACAATATTGAATTTATATTTCAAAAAAGTTTTAAAAATATTCAAACAATATTCAAAATATATTCTTTGAATATTTTTGAAATCTTTTCAAAAACATTTTATTGTTGGCATTTTAAGATTGACCCAATATTGACGAAAAATTGACTCAATATTTGCAAAAAGTTTTCAATAACATTGAGTTAATATTGACTCAATGTTGCTCTCTTATCTGGGGAGGATTCGAGCATGCTAGTAGATGGTTTACGGCCTCACCATGCATCTTATCATGTACTTTTTCGGACCAACATTTTTCAGCCCCTGGCAAGTGGTTACATTCTGCTTAACAGAAAATCTGCGAGAGTGCGGTTCCCTGAAGGTAAGTACTGCTTATGTGTAGTCAGTGGCGGATCCAGAAAATTTTTCTGAGGGGGAGGGGGAGGGGGGGCACGCTCATTAATTTTAAAACTTGAAGCGTCGCAATGTGCTTTGAGAAAATGGCGCCAAAACCGCTCTTTGCAGCTTTCCTCTTCAGTTTATATATATCTCGATAATTTGTCGAGGAAAGCTTCAAAAAGCGATTTTGGTGCCGTTTTCTAAAAGCACTGTGCGTCGCAGTAAGAAATTGTATGTTGAAAGAAGGGAAACTTACAGGGTTCGGGTCATTCGGAGCAAGCCCCCGCCCCCCTCCCGCAGGGCTGCCCAACCCCCCTAGGTACCGTATGAGCTACCCCCCAATCACGATGATTGACCCCCCCCCCACCGGAAAGTTCGAGATGAATCCCCCCCCCCCCAGGAGAATGGGGAGTTCGGGGGTCCTCCCCCAGAAATTTTTTGAAAATTTGACCTTCTACAATACGTTTTGGAGGATATTTAAGTGAGGGTGGATTATTGGGAGCATGGAGTACCCTGACAGAGCGCTGTCGCATGTCGGCGCGGGGCGCCATCCACTACTAGAGTTCCTATATGTAGAGAGTTAAGACAAGAGAAATCATGGGCGCCGCCATTGGATGCGATTTTGCACATTTGTTTACATGGTTACATTCTGAGGCCGTTGTTGTGTTTTGCTCCACAGCAAAGATTACAGTTCCGCTAAGTTTGAAACGATGTAATCTTTCCCTGCTTTTGTTGATCGACATGTATTAACGCTTTTTAATGATTCTTTTGAGATTTATGGACATTCTTGTGGTGCATTATGATTAAAATTAACAGATTCGTCGCAAATTAACTCTTTTATCTGTAAAAGACCGTTGGTAAACAAAACAAAAGTGCAAAATCGCATCCAATGGCGGCGTCCGTAGAGCCTAAAATTCATCGACCAATCAGAAGTTGACTACCCTCTTGTCTTAACTCTCTACATATAGGGACTCTATCCACTACCACAGTCCACGCGCTACGAGCATTGCGAGCCACTGCTGCCGCGCGACCCGCGCCACCGCCCACGCAACATATGAAAGACTTTTGCCGCGAGTACGCGACGACAGATAGCGTTTCGACGTGTTTGAACTTGTCAACAGCCACGGAAAATTATTGGGCTCTAGATCTGCTGAAAGCTGAGGACGAGGAAGAACTCAAGAACACGAGATCGAGATCCTGATCCTTAGGTGCTGATTACGCTGAGAGTGAGTGCCGTTGCTGATTCGGTCCTTTCCCGTTGTCCGGATTTAAGATATCTTGATTCTTGAGGACAGCTGCTCGTCATTATTCACTATCCCAGTCCATAAATTTACTTTCCTGGCAAATCGCATGCAAGTTCGTCGAAATTTATTTGAATGGAGCAGATTTTCCCCACGAGAAGTAAAAATAAAATCTTTGGATGTACTTAGTAAGCGCTGTGCACCTACCAGCTTTACCGACATTATATCGCTCACTTACTGCAAACGACCGCAAATCACTTTCGTAACATACAGCTTACTTACTTACGCATTCATTTCCGGTTTTACGAGGCTTCGGCATATGGGCTGGCGCTTTAAAACTTTAAGAGAGACCGGAAACGTAAGCGTAGAAAATTCCTGAATTCCTGAAAAAGGCAACGCTGAGTTGAAGACTCCTCTTTCGAACGGCGGAAACCGGAACCGGCGGAACGAGCTTTTATTGCACAGTCGAATGCCTACTTCTTTATATCTTGAGTATATCACATCAGGTACTAAACATGAAAGATCAGCTGATAACGGAGGAAAGTCTCAGGTAAGCTACTTTTTGTGGTGATTTCTCCCTCTCTTCCAGTAAAATTTTCGATCGCTTTAAAAAAGAAGGCCATCAAGAGCTTACTCTGGGGGATAGCGACGGGTGCCGTGCCGGTGCTCTCCCAGATAACAGACTAATATTCACTGGTTGTTCAGAGAGTATTGGAGAGAGAATTTTGAATATTCTGAGAATATTCTAACAATATACCCGAGTATTCTGTGAATATTCCTAGAATATTAACTTGGCACAAGTTATTATGCTCAGGATATTCTCTGAATATCCGAATGTTCGAGTCGAGGGATATTCACAGAATATTCTCTGAAGATTGTCTGGATATTCAAAATGTTCACTGAATACTCAAGAGAATATTCTCTGAAGATTGTCAGGATATTCCCAGGAATACTGAAATAAAAAAATAGGGCTGCCATAAGAAAAGTTGGATTTTCCAGGGGTGCCCTCCCCCCCGGAAGGCGCCGAAAAAACAACCCTCCTAAAATGGGTCCCCCACGATTTTTTTGGACTCGTGTTAAGCCGTTTAACGAAATTCACAGCTGTTTTCGATAAAACCGCAGTGGAAACTTTTTTTTAACACCTTTTTTGTAAAAAAATGAGTTCACCACTGTCATTTAGTACGTATTGATGTTAAATATATTTTAATCCAAGTTTACTCTATTTTATGCTTCCCTTTTACGGCAGCATATTATTAATGACCTCCTTTTTCTCGCATGATTGTTTCCTTTCGCTGCTTTCGAATCTGGCGCATTTTCTCATCAGTGTTTCGGAAGGCTCAATGTTAAATTTCTCTTGTAAGCTCGTGCTTACATAATGACTTGATTATGACTATTTTCAAAAAACAAGAACAATATTAATATCTTCCTCCAACCTTTCGAAAAACTCGTTGAGAAAATGAAGACATTTCTGATGACGAAAGCTGATAGAATAAGTGATTTTACTAACTTTATTCGTACTAACAATAAGGTGCAAACACATTTATCCCCTCCACCTCCCCTCATTTCGCTGGCCGAGTGGCCGCGTCCCTTTTCACCGCTGCTGAATCGTTGGCGGTAAAAACTGACAACCGCCTAACCGCCATCTTGTTTTACATATTTGTTGACACCTTTCCATTCGCTCGACTTTAATTTTACATTTTAATTAAACTTTTTACTGAATTTCCGCGATAAATCTGTTAATTTTATCTCTTTTAATCCTCGATCGTTCCGTATTAATCACCTACAGTAAACGCCGTCATCAGATTTTTACCAGAAGTTCGCGATTGACTTGTTTGTTATTCCGAGTCATCAACGCGCAAAATGATACCAAGATATTTTCTTATTTGGAGTTAATTTAGCTTCTTCTTTTCAGTCTTTCAGTTTCTGAATCAGGTACTTGTTCTTTAATTTCAACGAATATACCTCTAGTTGTTTTGCCCCTTTACCTTTTCCTCAAATCATGTGTTTCCAGTGTGTTTTTGCTCCAAGTATCACTCCATGGATAGTCAGGGATTCTGGGAATCCCCTTACACTTTTAATATCTTGATAACTCTACCGCTGTAGATACTTAGCCAATGTGATTAAGAACCCTTTTGATAAGTATGGAATATATTTTATTCCCTTCAGAAAAGAAATGAGTCTGTACTTACTTTTGTTATTCAAGCATTTAACAACAGAAGAGCTTGGGTAGTCCGCTGTGTACACGCTCGGAGCTGCCTTTTCTTTTCACCTTTTTGAAATTAAATGAGAAAAGCCCACCAAAAGTTTTGTGTCTGATCATAATTTTAGTCACTTTTATCCCTTCGTTACTAAGCTCCTTTGGTGAGGGTCGACTTTTCTTGATCTCCATCTAAATGGTGGAACAATCCCTTCATTTTAGGTTAGGTTGGTACAATCATGCGTCGTAAGCACTGCGCATTTACTCCTCCTCTGTTTTAATCAGTCATCTATTGCCAATTCTTGCCAACTGATGCATATGTCTCGCTGTTAAAATCTATTTACCACCCTGAAACTTGAGTTTTTTATGGTTTGGTTATGAGATGGGTAAGAGATTGGTAAGAAGCCCCTACATTGCTTACCCACAGGATCACCGAAAAGTTAAAAATTCACAATGTTAGTATGAAAAGTGAAGTCTTAAATATGTTGGGTGAGACAGGTATGATATAATGACCTATAAGCAAAACATACAGCGCTGAAAGTTGGTAATTCATCTAGATTACCGGAAAGCTTTTTCTCGATAACTTTGGACTCTATTTGATTGAGCTAGAGCAGACGCATTTTGAGTATCGGTGGGTGCTACCGAACTGCATCTAAACGCATCTGTGAGCTGTTGGTTTGCGGAGAATTTCAACTTGTTGCTATTTAACAGCTCACTGATGCGGTTCGGTAGCACGTACTGCTACTTATCAGGACCTGTTACTCAAAGTGCGTCTGCTCCACTCGTTAATCGTTGATAATTAAGACTCATTTCTTTTCCCATTTCATGCTTCATCGATGACTAGAAATTGTCTTTGATTGCCATTGAAGTGTGATTTCAATATTCCCAATAGTTAATGCTCACCAATGAGTTATTCTATTTTATTTTTAAGTATCCCCCTTTTGTAGGATAGTTAGGTTTTTTGGTGAGCTGCTATTTCTCAACTTTTTGAATATTTGTGACTTCAAATATTTTTAAGTTTTGCTGCTGTCACAATTATTTTCTGTGTCAAGTAAATTAGACAACTGGGTTTTCATTTTCGGAGTTTAAGTTGATAAATTACTGCTATTCTACAGAGATGAACTGTGTTTTTACCCAATTTGCAGGAAGAGAGCTTGTCCAAATTCACCATGGCTTCCGTAGAAATAATAACTTGTCCCGAATTAAAAAGATAAAAGTGTGAAAAAAACAAAACAGGATTAAGAAAAACCAGTTGGCGTTGGATTTCCAATGTTTTTCCATAGGAATAACAAATGGTGTCAGCTTTTGGTAGTTTCTGCTGTATTATTTACATCACCATGTTTAAAGTTTTTTCATTTTGAATCCTAAAGTTTCATACTCGATAATACGTGAAGCCCATTGAGATTCATCCTTGAGCACTTCAAGCCAACCCCCCCCCCCCCCCCCTCCTTGGTGTACAACGTTCTTGCCAACATTAATATTCTAGTTCATGTGGTAGACTTTAAATTAGGTTACGCTAACACAAGTTGGCTTTCAACGTGGGCTAGCATGTAATCACCAGTGTTTTTCAACGAGAGTCAGAAGGGTTTTTTGTTTCTTCTTTTGTTTAGCTCTCATACTTGACGGGAAAGGGGGGGGGGATGCACGGTAGGGCATTAAGCGTGTGTTTAACTTCACTCCTTTTGATGATATTGATGCTGTGTTAACCCAATTTTGAAACTCTGCAACGATTTTGAGAGAAGCTTGACCCAAGTTGAATCTAACCAAAGTTGAGTGAATACTGCATTCAGGCGCGCATTTGCACTAAGTGCCAGGCCTACCCCAAGTTGGTGAATAGAGGTTAAGAAGACTAGAGCTCGTTTCCCGAAAGAAGGCCGATGACAGATCATGCGGCTCGCTGCGCAAAGACGTGTTTGCGTTCTTGCGTAAAAATGCAAACTCATCTCTGCACAGTAAACAAACCCATCTGTCATCGGCCAACTTTTGTGAAACAACCTCTAGCCTAAAATAGGCTATTGCCTCCTCTGTGCTATAATTCCATCTTATCAGAGCAGAATAATTTTAAGTATTGGGTTCTGATAAGTATCAGGTTTTGATAGGTATCGGGTTCTGGGTTCTGATAAGTATCCAGTTCAGATAATTATCAGTATCGGTGCCTGCATTTATGAGGTTGGGTATAAATTGACCAATTTGGTTATCTTTGAAGAAAGTTTTTACTGATTGGGGTAAGGCATCAAATAATTTAAAAGATGACTCGGTTTTGCCTCAGATGTGACAAGTTTAATTTTTCCATTAGCGCATTGGATGTCTTGTGTTATAATCGTTGAAAGTGTCTTTTGACCCTTCCCCTCTCTATATTCTATGTGGGACAAGCAGGAGTTTTAAGAAATGTCAAAAATGAATTTTTTGGGGTCAATACCCTGTTAGTTTATTTCTCTTTAAACTTTTTAACCTGCTGTTCTGCAGAATAACAACTTCCTATAATAATATTAATCAAAACATCATTTAAGAATTATAATTTTAAAAACTCTTACTAACAATGAAAAAAAGAAAAAATAAAGAAATTATTTGAAACAAACAAACAAAAAAATGAAGACCCCCCTTTTTGTTACTTTTCATTTCCTACACTTATGATGTTACTAAAAATATCTTTTTACTTGCCCGTACGGTTGTTATTTTTTTCTGGACGCATCTCAATTGTTTCCTCTACATTTGAAGCAATTCTGGAAGAAATAATAACTCTCTGCCAGTGAGACTAAAAGGTTTTTCAGATTATGTAATATTGTGTGGCATGCTTAAATACGTCAATGAATATTAATTTTGGAAAATTATTAGTGCTTGGGCAAAATCCAGCTATTTGGCCATTTTATCTTCTCTGTAATCTGAAAATTTAGGTCGCAGCTAGAATTTGTTGCACATTAATTCTACTGTCAGAGAGTTATCTCAAAATTTACCCGTTTACAAAAAAATTTAACAAAAATTGAAACTTTTTGACACTTTGATATTATGGCTCCAAGTGGTGCATTTTTGTAACAACTTTTTTGTCTTAAAATTTGATGCTTTCATTTTGAACCGGCCCCTGCACTCCCTGCAGCCTAAAATTTTATGTGGGGTCAGTTGCGAAACATTTTCTTGACACGAGAGTAGACATTTTTTCCGTCACAATACTACTCCTGGTCTTGCGCATTTAATGTTCAAATTAGTCAAACTTGTCAATTGTTTTATTCCAGTCATTGGCTTGATTTGTTCAGAGTTGAATCCAGAAATTTGCCTTTCTTTTTCTCTCTTGCTCTCACTGCCCATTTGAATACATGTGTTTGGGGAGTATAGAGGTTTAGACATAGGCCAAACTGAGGTGATAGTCCCACCTAGAGCAGGACCATTTGGAGTATTGGGATCTGACTAGTAGTAGTGCGTGCTTCCAAACTGCATCAAAACGCATCGGTGAGCGGTTGGTTAGCGCAAAGTTAGCTCATTGCTAATCAACTGCTTACTGATGCGCTTTGATGCAGTTTGGAAGCAGGCACCGCTACTTGTCAGAACCCGATACTCAAAATGGTCCTGCTCTTTCCTTTTCTAATATGTGTGTTCTAATGGGTGGAGAGAGTGAAAGACAATTCTATAGATCCGCCTCTGGTAATATTAACTTCTGTCTTAATTTTCATTGAAATTAGGTGTATAGCTGTGCCAAAAAGTAAATAAATCTATCAATTCTTTGCTAATGTAATTTTTTGTTTGTTTGTTTTAGAGAGCTCACACACCTAATCATGTTTTATGCACATTTTGTGCTTGCCAAAAAAGGGCCGTTGGCCCGAATTTGGCTTGCAGCTCATTGGGACAAGAAGCTTACCAAAGCTCATGTATTTGAAACCAACATTGAGAAATCTGTTGATGGTATTTTGCAGCCAAAGGTCAGTACTGTTTTACTTTTTCTTCATCTTTTTAGAGAGTATTCTATAATTAAGAAACTGAAGTTATCATTTATCGCTCTAAAAGAAAAAAAAGAATAAATAATCTCGAGCCGCATACCTTTTGGTGTGCTGTAAGTAGATACTACTTCCAACACCTGAAGGTATTTTTGATTTGGCAATATGCACCTTATTTCCACCTCTCTTGTGAGAGTGCCTCAGTACATCCATATTTATTAAGTACTAATAATTTACAGTTATACTTTATACAACTTGTTTCGATGTATCAATTTGGTATATTAGAGGAATGGGTTAAGCGGTTGAATTGAATTCCCTAATGGCTCTGCTAGAGAAAACTTTGTAAGACCATCCTTTGCGATAGCGTCTGTCATCAACTTGTTTTTGTATTCACGCATAAACGATAATAATCAACGTTTTCAACAGTGTAATTTTTACCCTCTTATTTTCAGGTGAAAATGGCCCTGCGGACATCGGGTCATTTGCTGCTTGGTGTTGTGAGAATTTATTCTCGAAAAGCGAAGTATTTACTAGCTGACTGTAATGAAGCATTCATCAAAATTAAAATGGCCTTCCGGCCTGGAATGGTCGATTTGCCAGAAGACAACAGAGAGGCTGCAGTCAATGCCATCACATTACCGGAAGTCTTTCATGATTTCGATACAGCCATGCCTGAGCTCAAGTAAGTGTCTTATTTCCCTTGCAACTTTTCATGATAAAGCCAGCCTTCTTAGGTTCCTCTTTAATTTCTAGGAGATGTTACTTTCAATGAAAGAGTCTCTTTGCCATGAGCTGCTGAGATTGAATTTTTTTTTATAAGTTGAGGATCAAAATTAAATTTTAAGATGTTTCAAGCGTTTTGGATGAAGTTTGTAATTACTGCGCTAATATCAATAAGCTGACCACTATGATGCAAATTTTCATATCAAATCCAAGGTCAATGTAACCAGGTTTATGCAGTTGGATTCCTGTGAGGTAGTGTTGCAGGCAGAGACAATATATAATAGAGAACACGCACTAACCAAGGTAGATTAAAGAAGGTATGTGCATAACTCGCTCGCGCCGCCGGTAGCCGCTAGAAGCGCTAACAACTTTTCAAAAAAATGACGTCATGCGGGTGAAATGAGAAACCACTCTGATTGGCTGGCCGGTGAGGAGACATGCCCTGATTGGTTGGCATATAATCGCCAGCCAATCACAGTGATTTCACCCGCATGACGTCATGAAAAAATGTGAACACAGTTTGAAGCAGCTGCTAGCGGCGCGAGCGAGTGTTGCACTTACCTTCTTTTATCTACCTTGCGCACTAACTGTGCTTGCGGTGGCTGACTTTTTTTTCAGAGCTCAACAGAAATTAACATAGGCACCATGAAGGAGCACCATCCAACACGGACCGTACGTTGACTGATGCAATTTCGGTGCTTTGGTTTTACTCTGCACAACTCTCAAAGACTTTTTTCATCAGTCAATGTATGCTCCATATTTGTGGTGTTCTGTTGAGACCCTGAAAAAAAAAGTTGCCACAGCGCACAAACATGGGCCAGATAGATAGTGCATAGTCTCTATTATATATTGTCTCTGGTTGTAGGCAAGCTCCAATTACCAGCTTACTTAGCCAGTTTTCTCCCAATTGATTAACATGATAGTTGACCAGCCTATGTCATCGCCAGCTAGTGATTGAGACAATTCTAGCTGCAAATGTAGCACATAGCACATGCCTTGTTTTTATCTACCTTGGATCAAATCTCTGCTTGTTCAGCAGTATCTAATCCCTATTTTTGTAGGTTATCTCCAAATGATAGTTTTAGCATATATTCTACCATCCATGTACATAAAATCCCTGGCGTGTCTGTCTGTGCCGTTTTCCATATCACAGTTTTTTGGGCACTTCCCGACTAGCCAGAGACTACAAATTTTTTAAAAAATCCGGAATACCGCCTCATGATGACAAAATTATTGAATCTTCCAAAAATTTACAGGGGGGGCCTCAGCCGCGAATTTTCAGCATTTCAGCAGTTATTTCCTAATCCCAACATTTGTTTTGGTTGACTAGTGTCCATCTCCAGCTTGAGACCCGTTTTTTTCCCCATCCGCTGCCCAGCAATTCAGCGGCTGGCATCCAGCAAACCGTTTCTCTCAATTCCGCTGGATTCCATTCCCTGCCAGCGGTCCCAGCGCTCTCCTAAGGCTGCTGGGTGTCCGCTGGATAGGCCTTCTTTGTTTACATCTGTGTTTACAAATGGGTGAAGCCTAACCTCTTCAAGCTAAATGGCACGAAGTGACAGAAACGCTTTGCTGGACCGATGGACAGATGGATGAGTGCAGTCCCAGCTAAATTCTCGCTGGATCAGTGCAGTAGATGGGGAAAAAAACGCTTCTTTGTTTGATAATTTTTTTACCCATGGAAGTTTTCTGAACTCAAAAATTCCATTCAAAGTCCATTTCTTGCTTTCAATCTTCATTTGTTTAATTAGCTCTCTTCCTCACCAATTTTTGTCTTATTTTTAGTGATGTTGACATTGAAGCGCAGTTCAGCTTGAATCAGTCTCGGGCAGAAGAAATCACCATGCGAGAAGACTACAGTAACATTACGAATTTAGTTGCCCATGAAGAGGGGTTTGGGGATATGGAATTCGACACGGATGCTCCGGAGCTGTTGCGACATGCCTCCACTTTAGAACCATCTTTAGATCAAGTAAGTGAAATGATGTCTCTTATTTGAATTTGCTGATGATGAGGAAACCAAGAAATCTTGGGAATCTAGTGAGACATTGACTTAAATTTTAGAATTTACAACTTTTCTTTTTGAAGAACCGCTTTTACACATGTCTAGTGCCTACCTTCTAAACTGGAACTATGCTCCGCCTAACAACAGGTGTGTTGTTCACAGACATCGTCCTTGATGAAATCTGCGGTGTATTATTTCATGCTTTGCTTTTGAGCCAACTGACTTTGTTGTTGTATGACAGCCTAGACGCAGCACTAGAGCCGCGAGAATATATAACCTTGAATAAAAAAAACAAACTGCCCAAATGAAGGAAAAATGAATTGAATTATGACAAGAGCCATGCAGCAATTTCCTAATACATAGCCTCATTAGTTAATGACTTGGAGTTGTAGTAAATATTAAACGCACTGCTAAACTGAAGTGCAGTTTATGCAGGTCCTGATGGCATTAAAGGGGAATTAGCAACCAGTAAGTAAATGGCAAAATTCACTGTTGATTTATCTCATGTATTGTGAGGTAATGGGTCTTTTGCACACGTTTGCTATAGTTTAGCTGAGTGCACAGCGCAAGCTGAGTAGTTATTTGAATGTTGCGGCGCGTGGCGCCAACAATTATATTGCAATTGGAATCAAGGGTCTGACTTGAATCTTCATATCCATGAAAGATTGTGGCGATATCTCGATGAACTTGGTTTGTGAGCCATATTGCAAGGTAGGGAATTTACTGAGCCCCTACTTTGCATAATGGCTATCGCAAGGGTTTTTAGTAAAGCTAAAAGCATTCTCCCCGTCTCAATGATTTTATACTGTATTGCTTTTGTTCCCTAAAAACAGTCAGTTAATTGTTAATGACTACACTGTCTAATGTGAAAATTTTACTATGTTTTTAGGCAAATTTATTATTTAGTGATGATGTGGATCATCATCTAGAAAAAGATAAAGAACCGTTACCATCCACCTCTGCTGGAGGTCTTTTGAGTCGAGCCGCGTTGGAAATTGATGCGCCCATTCAAGACGATGGTTTTGGTGGAAATCTAGGTCAAGAAGATATGATTGGTAAGTTTCTTTAAGCAGAATACAATGGGTCTGTTGTGAAGAAGTAATTGATTCTGCAATAAAATGTCATGAGAAAACCGATAAAAACAACGTAGACTCATCAAACTTCCTCTCTAACGGAGAAAAAGTAAAAATTAGCTGAGGGTTACCTCAAAACGAATTTGAAAATATTAGTAAAGTTGGGAAACTGCTATTTGCGCTATAGTACAAGTCCACGCCAGCGTTGCCAACTGTAGATTAACTAGTCCACATTACCAGGATTTAGACTAATTACACGGACCGTATGATTTCCTGAAAACGGTTTCCCAAACCCCAGAAAACCCAAGATCTTCAAAGGTCTCAATGGCTTGCTAATGGTCTACTTCTGGACACCTATCACCGGATGTCCTAAGCCAGTTGCCAGTTCCCTGTCAAACGCTAACCTTTTCAAATCGCTCTAAATTTTTGCAACTTTTAAATCGTTTTAATTAATGAATCTGTGGTAAAAAAAACGTATTAAAATACTGTAAGTTTCTTTCGTCCAGCACTTTGGAGTAATGAAATTAAAAATAAGGTGCGCAACAGAAAGGATAAATTGCTCCTAACTTGATTGAAAGTAATCAGTAATTGCCTCTAAATTATCCCTGCACCTCATCAACGGAATGGAGCTGTTGCAAGCTTTTGCTACAGTTGAATTTACTGTTTGCTTTTATTTCCAGCATCAATACGTCTCTTGCGTTAAGTCAAAATTTAGAATATTTACTATTACTGTTTTCAACTGGATTGAAATCCCTGAGAATTTTATGTGAAATCACTTTCCATTGTTCCAATCTTATGGTCACATGTACTTTTTTTATTTTCAGCTGGAGGATTGTTTGAAGGTGGACTCTTTGATGATGCACCAATGAGTGAGGTTCCTGCGGTGGATACGAGTTCTGTCGCTCAGCTTGATATTCAACCAGAGCAACCGGTGCTCGCTGCGGATAGTGACGATGATGATCACTTTGATCATGCGATGCCAAGTCCCGGAGCACCCAGGTAATTTGCCGCAAAAAAGTAAACGCTGGAAAGAAGTATTGATGGAAGTTGGGTTTTCCAAGGGATATTTTCTACAGCGTTATTTTAATTTAATATTCTCAGAGGGAGGGGGAATGAGGTTAAATAAAATTGTTTCTAAAGAACTAACTAATGTTTTTTAGGGGAGGAGGGTTAACCCTTTTCATTCTGATGTCGGTTGTATCCGACGAAATAATACTTGGGTTCCACTCTAGTGTGGCGTATATTTGACAAACGTCAGTATAAGAAAAAAAAACAAAATACAGTAGAAACTCTAAATAACGTTTCGCGCTTTATCGGTAATAACGTTAATTTTTCTGAGTCCCGTTCAAACTACCGTAAGAAACCAGTAAACATTGTGTTTTAACGGTTTTTGTTCCTACGTTTTATCGGATATTGTGTCGGTAAAATGGGTTCACGCGCGAAGAGAAAATCGAGTAATATTTTACACTCCCGTGTGAGTAATAGATCAAACAGAAACGCGTGAGACCTATTGATGTCTGTGGGTGAACAAGAAAATTTTGATTGAATTGATTGAACCTGATAAGTTGTAAAAGGGACGCGTTTAAAGAAATACAGAAAAAAATCAATTGTTTCTGCTTATCAGGTTAGACCAATTCATCAACATTCATTTCTCTTGTTACAGTTCTGATGGATCTAGACCAGCTTCTCCAGTTGATTTGAATAGTATGATGCCTCCACCGCTACCTCCACAGACTCCGGTGCCAGAAGTACCGGAAATTTTTGCTGAACCACCAGAACCAGAACCGGCAGCGGATCACACAACGCTTCTGCAGAACGAAGAGGAAAGTTTTGCTCTTGCTCCAGTTGATGCCTCTGCGTTGAAAGGTATTAAATCTCTCTAACCCTAAAATATTTCAAATCCTACTACAGTAAAAGCTCGATGTGTCGGATCGTCTTCGGATCGCGGCTTTTATCCGACTTAACGAAAGTCCGACTCTTGAAATTTACGTCTGAGTCGGATGTTTCCCCCAAAAATCCGACTCAGCGGGAAGTTTCCCGAAAAAACCAGTATTTTCTTGGCGATTTCGTACTATACACTTGTATCAGCAATTCGGATGTGGAAAAAGAGGTTTTGCCGCTTAACTAATCAATCTTCCGAGGATGTATTATCAATTTTACCGCGAAGCAACACAGATTCTTCGTTGCGACACGATGACTGCCGCCTGCCGCTGAACCGGCGCGCGGCGCCACGAGCACGACAGCGGCTGAAGAGTCTGGCTGGAGGTGTCTGAAGAAATTGGTCTAATCGGACCACTCTCGTATGAAGGAGAGGGGGGAGGTATCACACCGACGCAAGAGATTTTCTCGTGCCGTTGAATCACATCTTCTGAACTCTGCGTTTTTGTTTACTTTTCACCGACTCCTCACCCCTCCCCCTTCTTCTTCTCCTTAGTGTCCAAGTGTGCCGTGTCACGAGCCATTGCCATTCTCCCTTTGTTCCCGTATCAGTTTCCTCATCTTGTCACCCTGTCGCATTTCGTCTTCCGTTTCCGGCTACATGTAGTATAATGATGCCACCATGGCAACACCGGGCCCAAAAATGTCGGTCCTTTCTGGGACCAAAGACTTCTAATACTATCAGAAGTCTTTTAAAACGTCCAGGACTTGCGAGGGATGTACGAGGAGAGCTACATAACCTCAATGTTGAGCGAACTTTTTCCGACCGTACGTTTTACATTGCACGTACCTCTTGCTTAGCGACATAGCGAGGGCTCTACATTTTTTTGGCCCTGGCAAGGAGTCGTCTTTCATTAAATGCCGATCGTATGGGAAACTCTCCTCGGGGTCCTTGCAGTCTTGCCTTGCAGTGTTACCACGACGCATCACTCACTGCCACGCCGCGAAGTCGGCGTGTGGTAGAGATGGAAAGTGGGGATCGGCTGGTTTGATTTATGACATAAACACGCACACGAAAACTTGAACTCGGCAATCTGTTCTTGGACTTTCTTTTAATCGTTTATCTGCAATTTTGTCCGACTCAACAAAAAAAAGTCATCTCGGGACCGGAAAAAAATCCGAGACAAGCGAAATTCCGACTTTGAAAAATCCGACTTATGCCAACGTTTTTTACATTGGTCTTATGGGGTAATTCAAGGGACCGGGAAAAAAATCCGACTCAGCGAAAAATCCGAGTAACTGAGCGTCCGACACAGCGAGCTTTTACTGTATTTAAAATCATAAGATCATTTTTATAATTAGATTTTAATTAAAGAATTAGACAGTTTTAACCTGAATTATTGTTGAAAATGAAATTTATGGGAATAGCTCATGTAGATAGAAAGAAGGAATAAGGCTGTTGCAAACTTTTGCCGCAGGCACTTTGATGGTTAATTTTGTTGAAAATACTTGCAAAATTAACGATTGTAGCACTAAAAACTCTCAACATCCACTCTTTAATTCTTTCAGCGGAAGTAGGACACATGTTATCCCACTTATTTAATTAACATGGGATTCAATGGAATTTAAATGGACATTTTTCTGAAAGTCAAGTGACGTATCCAAGTTTTTAAAAATCTTCCCCTTTTGGACGGTTTAATGCAATCTGAAAAAATGAACTTGAGTCTCAAAATGCGCGCATGAAAGAGTTAGCTCATAAAATGCTTTCAAATGTGCGATTATAATATTGGCATTACACGTTGATCATGGAAGATTTCTACCGTAATTTTGTCACTCATTCTATGCAGGGAATGAAGATTTACTGGGTAAATAGCCACCAGAAAAGTGATTCACACCCGATTAATTACCGTGACCCAGGTGCCAAAGAAAATTTGACTCTTATTAGTTTCTTGATGGGAGTGCTATTTTTAGAAAGGAATCTCTTATGATTAATGCGCTAAGCTGCTTTTGTAACTGTAATAAAAAGCCTACTATGAGTTTTAGAGTTGATTTCCTAAGTTTTTGATGAGACTACTAGCGCTAGTTTTGCAAGTTTTTTCCTTTACAACTGTCTTGAAACCTGAGTTTTATTTCTAAAGAAAGAGATAGTGCTGATGGGTGTCATGAAAGAGTGAGAATTACAGAAAATTGTGAGAATGAACCAAACAAATCAAAAACGTGCAGTTAAATTATGTTGTGTCAAACTTTTTGGAGGCTGTTAAAAAATTGATGGATTCAATTTTTGTCTGAGCCTCATTATTGATTTAAACTAAAAAAACTTGACAGTCCAAGCATTCCGCAATAAATCAAAATAAGTTAGGAATAGCTTGCTGTCACGCCATGAACTAAATGACTTTGACTTTTTTGTGGACTTTGACTTGATAAGTTTTGTGATGAAATCCTCTGAGCAAAGTTGATACTTTGGTAACCAGACGATCAACAGGAGTGAGTGGGTATCAGGTATCTAATGAGCATAAATGTTTCAAGTTAAGCCTGTGTTGCGTTACATTTTCTTGGTGCAGCTAAATTGTGGAAAGCCTTTTAACTGTGGAGCTTTGTTTTGCCGCTACCCAGAAAGCTGGAGAAGTTGATAACATTCTGCATCCCCAAACATAATTCATTTCAAATCATGTTTCATGTTTTATTTTGGCGAAGCCCACAGACAGTATTGTAATGAAATTTGTCTATTCTTTTTGTAAAAGCATGCCTAGTCTCCTTGTACTTTCATAGTTTCTCCTTTAATTTAAGCTATTTTCATGTACAATTTATTTTAGGCATAACAAAGAAAAAAAGCAAAAGGAAACTGATTGTCGATGAAATCAAGAATATCTCTGGGGAAGAAATGAAAGCCCAACTGTCCGACACGAGTGATATTGTAACGACTCTTGATTTAGCTCCTCCAACCAAAAGACTCATGCACTGGAAAGAAACTGGTGGTGTTGAAAAATTGTTTGCCCTTCCTGGTCGTCTTATTCCTGCAAGAGTATTGTTTAAGGTATTACTATATTGGATCGTCCGAACTCCTTAATGGCTACATTGATGCAAGGTTTTCATATTAATGGAATTATTTAATGGAAGAGAAGCCCTTATGGAACCTTGTGTTTTATTCAGATCTCCATAAAATGTGTGATTTCATGAAGCTTTTGTTACGAGTGGAATTTTTTTTCTTTTTTTTATCTTTCTTGTTTCTTCTGAAGTATTTCTTTTTTGTGTGATTTCTTATAACATAAACTCAGGTAAGGACTAACTGCAATGTCAAACGATTTCTCTCTCGTTGGTTGGTTCTGATCTAAATTGTCAAGCATTTTAGTATGGTCACAATTCCATACTGATTCATTTTCAACATCTACTGATATCGCAATTTGGAAAACCAAATCTATGATGCAATTATTTCAAATTTTATACCTTGTTCCTTCACACTTTGAAGTCAGTGTTGCTGCGTACACAAAAAATTCCCATCGCATTACTGAACACATGCGTTAAAAAACAGGACATAAAATTTGATAGTAAATTACATCTAAAGTTGTTTTCTCAACTAGCTAGGAGTAACAGCTCATAACAAATGGATTGCGATGGAAGCGTCGTGATCATTGACATTTTGTGGGCATTTTACAGTTTAGTCAGCAAAGTAATTGAGGAGATCTCTTGACAGTGCAGCAAGCCCATGAAATGCTGACAATTTCTCTAAATTGACCAAAGAAGATAAGAAAAAAAGAAGAAGCAGTAAAGTCTCAACAATGATGTGAAAAATTCTGCCATCTGTTTTTTAAAATGGTGATAGAGCCTAATTCGTCTTTTCTATAGCCTGCAGGCTGATTATACACAATCGTATCGTAATGCTGTTGAGTCCATGATCGAATAAGTGTTATTTTCATGGGTGGTGTCATGAAGATAAGTTTCTCTTGGAATGATATCACCCTTAAGCTAACATGTACTCAATTATCAACTGGATAGCATTCGTATATGATCGTTCATAATCAGCCTGTTGGAGGGTATTGTGTTGTGATTTAACACCTAGATGACTTTTATCTGTAAACAATCAATGGAAGTGATATAATGATGTCCAGAAGACAGCACTGGAACATAAGTGTTTGTTGATGGTGGCGTTTTGGTTAGTTTTATGAAATGA
This sequence comes from Trialeurodes vaporariorum, assembly GCA_011764245.1. Taxonomy (NCBI): domain Eukaryota; kingdom Metazoa; phylum Arthropoda; class Insecta; order Hemiptera; family Aleyrodidae; genus Trialeurodes; species Trialeurodes vaporariorum. The sequence goes on from VMOF01000035.1 coordinate 41,759,018, forward strand.
ACTGTTTCGCAATGGGAGTTTTGCTAAATTGCTCAGTTGGGTCGTTTTCCGTCCCCTTTCACCCATTGGCATATTTTGACATGACAGTCACGTCATGATTTTGAATACCAATCCTCCTGTGACTCAGTAGCAAAACAACCGCCATGTGACGATACTCAAGAGCTTGCGGCATTTTCTGATAGATAGTGTTACTCGCTTCACTCAACTTCTGCAGTTATGCTGCTAGGAGCGCCATTTGCGTAGAATGAGCTCATAAGCGCTGTTGTCGAGCAACTTTTTTGGAGTTAAGTCAATGGGTTAAGGAAACTAAATTGTAATCTTGAAATGTACCTCTCAAAGTAGGGTGTCCTAACCACAACACTCTTTCTCTATCACTTGGTTAGGTTCCGTTCATCTTTTTTATTGTTCTATACAGGGTGTCTACTGGTCCGTAAAGTCCGTAAAAAGTCCGGATTTTTGAAAGGCGGTCCGTAAGTTAGGTAAAAGTACGGAATTTCGTCGTTCGGTCGTTTTTTTTTTTTTTTTTTTTTTTTTTTTTTCAGGGAGGTTATTTTTGTTCCTGGAAATTTCAGGAATTTCGTTTTTGTATTGTATATAAAGGACTTGGTCAAAAATATCCGATTTTTGCCCCCCTCTGAAAGGGATATCTAATTACACCATTTGATTAAGCATCAAATGGACTACAAATCCTGAAATTTTCAAGTCCTAAAAATAATTCTGGGGGCGTTAGGGGGCTCAAAGTTTAACATGATTGTTACCGTTGAAAGGCGATAAAAAAGTGCTAAATGAAGATATGAAAGTGCGGTTTGCACGAAAAAATGCAAAATTTAAAGACCTTTTCAACGATATGTATGACTTTGTAGTTTGCTTTATTTTTATAGGACTTATAGAATTTTTTTTATTTTGAAGTCGGAGAAATCTTTTACTTAATCTTGAATCCCGAAAAATGCTATTTTTTGATTTTTATGAAAAAGAAATATGTTATTCCCGACATAATGTTGCATACACTCGTTCAAACCGCATCGCGGGGCGATTTTTCGTTCGCGAGTTACGAGCGTTTAAAGAAGCGCACCTCGAGCGAGAGAGCAACACTGCGTGCCGCTCGCACGTGTGTCTACGGGAGAATCGGCAACGCGGCCGATACCGAGACAACCCTTGCGTTGTCGATTCTCCCGTAGACACACGTGCGAGCGGCACGCAGTGTTGCTCTCTCGCTCGAGGTGCGCTTCTTTAAACGCTCGTAACTCGCGAACGAAAAATCGCCCCGCGATGCGGTTTGAACGAGTGTATGCAACATTATGTCGGGAATAACATATTTCTTTTTCATAAAAATCAAAAATAGCATTTTTCGGGATTCAAGATTAAGTAAAAGATTTCTCCGACTTCAAAATAAAAAAATTCTATAAGTCCTATAAAAATAAAGCAAACTACAAAGTCATACATATCGTTGAAAAGGTCTTTAAATTTTGCATTTTTTCGTGCAAACCGCACTTTCATATCTTCATTTAGCACTTTTTTATCGCCTTTCAACGGTAACAATCATGTTAAACTTTGAGCCCCCCTAACGCCCCCAGAATATTTTTAGGACTTGAAAATTTCAGGATTTGTAGTCCATTTGATGCTTAATCAAATGGTGTAATTAGATATCCCATTCAGAGGGGGGCAAAAATCGGCTATTTTTGACCAAGTCCTTTGTTGTTTATAAATTTTTCATCCTCGAAATTATTGCGTATCAAGAAGCAAGTTTAGAAAAGAAGAAAATTTAAATTATTGTACATCAGCGTAAAAAGAAACCCAATGAACTCGGTGGCGCACTGTTATTTTTTTCGGTCGATAAAATTGCGTGCCACATTTCCTCATATTAAAGGAGTTTGTTACGTTTTCTTTTCGTACAAAAGGTTCTGCATTTTTCTTCTTGGTCAGGGAAAAGTCAGGAAAAAGTCAGGATTTTTTTTTTTGGAAATCCAGTAGACACCCTGCTATATTATTTAATATTTTTGTTTCCATTTTCTGGTATTAAGGCATTAACTTTAATAATTCGTTTCCCTTTTAGAACTACCAGCGCCATTTAACCTCAAGAGCAGCCCCGAATGAAGACTATAATGGAGCAGATAAAGAAGATCAAATGGCTTTGGATATCATGAAAGATGCTCAGGTGGAAGCTGAAGTGCCGCAACCAGCTGGCCCATCAGAGGGACCAGCCACAAGAGGTCGTGGTCGCAAGAGGAAGCAAGATCAACTTGTAGAAGAACCACCTCAACCAGAACCAGTAAGCTTTTTTTCAAACCATATTGTATGATTCAATTCTGTTTGTGCAATGTTGGGTGTAGATAAAAAGCTTGGTTTCGACTAATAATTCTGAAAAAAGACTAGAGCTGAAGTATTACTTGATGGATTCTGACTTATAGCGGCGCTCGCTTCCGAAATACATTGAAATGCATCGGTGAAGGATTGGTTAGCAACGAGTCGTACCTCTTTACTGTACAACTGCTCACTGATCTATTTTACTGCATTTTGGCAGTAGGCACTGCTACTTGTCAAACCCTGTCAACCCGATATTCTGAATGCGTGAGCTTTAGTAAGTCAACAATTTTCCTGAAGCCAAGATTTTAACCCTCAAACCTGAATCAGAGTCCATTGCCAAGCTTCCACAAAGCAACAGGTTTTAACATACTCTCTGCCAAGCTTTCTTCAGTGCAAAAAATCAACTTTCAAATTAATAAAATTGGTGAGAAAGGTGTGAGTCCAAAAGTTTTAGGGTGCATTTATCAGCATGCTACGCAGGTCCTAAATGTTTACGCGTATGCATGAATCAGAGGTCTAGCGCTGTCAGAGACACTTGTTTTGCCTCATTTTCGGGCTGCTGGGCTCATGAACTCGGCCTGGCAATGAACATGTTTAGGGGAACCCTCAAAACTTACCTTCCTCTTTTTCGAAAGAATAGGAAGTGCCTGTATATTTTATTTTTCTATGTATCAGCTTTACCATGTTTGAAATTTTATAGGACGTTAAAATAATTAACAAATTAAATTATTTCTATTTGCAATTTTGCTTTGTTAGTATGTTTTCTGTTTGCAGTTCAACTTTAGATTCTCTTTGCAGACCACTGTGTATTTATTTTACTAATACGGCAACATACAATGAAAGTTCGTTGTGTGGAACATCCTCTAAGTAGAATATCTTGCCAAGTGGAATCTTTTTTCAGCATCTTGAAACCTCCCATACTCTGACCGCAATTTTTTAATTGGAGCTTTCGCTAAGTGGAATTTTTTTCGGGGCAGGACCGAGATTCCATACAAAGAACTTTCACTGTATATTAGGGTGGAGTGAAAAATGGCGTTTTCTGAAAATCGAAACGTCACTATATAGAAAAGACGGTCCTAGTGATGAGGATCAAGAATATATCCAGTTTTTTAAAATTGGTCAATATTCGACCCTCGCGCAAAGGGCTTGAAGTTTCGATATTTTGGCCAAAAAAGTCAATTTTCGTCGAAAATCGGCAATTTTGATGCAGCGTTAGGATACATTTGAAGTGTGAAATTTTGCCATAACATGATCCAAAATGGCTCCAAATAATACTTAAGCATGGTCGCTTTTCCGAAAATGTCTTAAATTTGAACACAGTGGGTTCAAAAAGGGAGCAATATTACGCCAATTTTATGCTCCTCGACAATTTTTCTGAAAATCGGCAACTTTGATACGGCAGCGTTAGAATACATTTCAAGGGTAAAACTTTGCCATGTCATGACCCGAAATGGCTCTAAATAATACGTAAGCACGGTTGCTTTGCCCAAAATGTCTTAAATTGGAAAACAGTGGGTCCAGAATAGGAGAAAAATACGCCAATTTTGACGCTTCTCGATGATTTCTCTGCAAGAGCTGCAAACCAGGGGTGCAAAATGTTCCAAAACTTCGGAAGTTTCACGCGATCCATGACTTATTTCCTCACAGGATTTTAAAAAATTTCCTCACAAAAATTTGAAAATGATGACTTTTTTTTGGTTATTTTAACATTTCAACACCCTATATACTCAAAATGACCTATATTTTCTCATTTTTTACACTATTTTCCTGGGAAATCCTTATTGCCATTATTAAAATCAAACAAAAAACAAAAACAAACAAAAATATTTGGACAAATTTCCTCACTTTTCTAGAAATTTCCTCACTTTCACGCGATCCGCGGATCGCTAGATCGGGCACATTTTGCACCCCTGCTGCAAACGTTGTAAAACCGTATACATTTATCTTCACAATGTGCCGGTACTTTTTTAAAATTCGTTTTCATTGCCCCGCGATCATTATTTAGAGTCAATCGTTGGGATGCATCAAAATTGGCTAGGTATTCTTATTTTAGACCCACCGTGCTCCAATTTAAGGCTTTTGGTCAAAGCAACCATACTTATGTAATACTTAGAGCCTTTTTGGGTCTTTTTAGGGCAAAATTTCACCCTTGAAGTGTATTCTATGACGCCGCATCAAAATTGCCGATTTCCAGAGAAATCATCGAGAAGCGTCAAAATTGGCGTATTTTTCTCCTATTCTGGACCCACTGTTTTCCAATTTAAGACATTTTGGGCAAAGCAACCGTGCTTACGTATTATTTAGAGCCATTTCGGGTCATGACATGGCAAAGTTTTACCCTTGAAATGTATTCTAACGCTGCCGTATCAAAGTTGCCGATTTTCAGAAAAATTGTCGAGGAGCATAAAATTGGCGTAATATTGCTCCCTTTTTGAACCCACTGTGTTCAAATTTAAGACATTTTCGGAAAAGCGACCATGCTTAAGTATTATTTGGAGCCATTTTGGATCATGTTATGGCAAAATTTCACACTTCAAATGTATCCTAACGCTGCATCAAAATTGCCGATTTTCGACGAAAATTGACTTTTTTGGCCAAAATATCGAAACTTCAAGCCCTTTGCGCGAGGGTCGAATATTGACCAATTTTAAAAAACTGGATATATTCTTGATCCTCATCACTAGGACCGTCTTTTCTATATAGTGACGTTTCGATTTTCAGAAAACGCCGTTTTTCACTCCACCCCACTGTATATCCTTATTTGAGTTAGTCAATTACCTTTATGCAGAACTGAGCGGGCTCTATGTTTTTTGAAAAGAGGGTGCATGAACAAGGTTTTCCCGTCCTTTGAAAGAAAATTTAAAGAAATGTGATTTCTTTGATTTCCATGCTTGTTCACCCTGATTTTGTCGCCTACTTTAAATGTCACCCAGCATATTTGCACCCTCTTCCTTCAATAAATCTGTAAATGTATGTTAAGTTCTTATGCTGTTGTGATATTTCCAAAATTCTTTGTCCGTGTGATTAATTTTGGAATCATTGCATTGCAGGTAATACCACCAACACCTGAGCCTGTCGCCGACCCAGTGGCAGAACTAGTTCAGCCGGAGTCTGTCTTACCGCCAATCCCAGAAATCGAAGACCCCATGTCCGTCCCACCATTGACGCCAGCTCCACCCACGCCTGCTCCTCCAGCAATGGATGAATCTTTAGTGCCGGTAGCATCACCTGTTCCGTATCCTCCTATTGCGGACCTAATTCCAACCATAATTCCAACCATACCTGAAGACCAGGTGAGTGGTTATATCTTGCTTGACCTTTTGAGGCTGCTGTGAAGACTGTCTTATACTCTACTAGTTTAGCTCCGTGTTTTTAAATTCCTGGGAATTTCCCCAAAAACTCTCAGGAATATTTCAGTGGCAGGAATCTGCTCATTTATGTGAACAACTAGATGTCGATTTAGAAGTGCAGGCGCACTAGACCAATATTTTTTGGAATTTTCCAACTTTATTTCTCTTATTTCATGGTTTTAATTAATGCAAGTTAATTTGAGCATTAGCTTTTCATTAAGGAACACTTTAACATCAAAATGTCAAAGTTGCAGGCAATCTTTAATATAAGTTGAAAGAATGAAAATTGAAAATTTACCGACAGCAATCAGTCTAGGTGGGCCTGCACGTCTGAAAGAAGCTCAAGCATCTCTTTCGAATTTTTCCATCGTGATCCAAAAAGTATTTCTGAACTTATCATATTTTGAGTCTAAAGGACTCAGCGCTCTCTTTATAGAAGTCTGCCCACAGTCAAACTCCGCAGTGAAATGATAAGCTTGTTGTCCTTAAAACCCTTCAGAGTAAAATAACTCTGGCTGCCCAAGAATTTTATGTGCTGTTTTTGAGTGATTGAAGTGTTATGGCTACGGAATAATATGCAAGCAAATTTTGTCCGGTTGAAGGCATGCAATCAGAACTTGTTCTCTGAACGAGAGGTCATCAAGAACAAAGGAGTCCGAGGGATATGCAGGTCTATAACTGTAAGTGTGTGGTAACCATATTGGGCTGAGGATACGAAAAAAAAGTTCCTTGGCACTTTCGTGTGAGTAAGAAACAACAACAAAAACAGTGTAGTTGGACTATCACTGCTGTCCTATTATGATTTCATTGTATACTTCTTACTGATGAGCCTTTTGATTTTCTAAGCTTTGTTTATCGTTTACAGACTTTACCTCCTGAAGCTGAACCTCTTATGGAGAATATGGGATATGAGGCATCACATCCTATGATGGCGAATATGGGTTATGATGAAAATCTTCCTCCGGCCACGACTCCGGGTGCCATTTCTGAAAGAGGCCAAAATACACCCTGGCATGAAGATTATGAACTTCCAGTCTCTGTTGGACCAGTAAGTTTTCTTCTTCAAGCCTTTCTTGGCATGATTCCATGGCCAAATCCCAGAAATTTTAATCTAGAAAGTGGAGTAATATCCTAAAATATGATGATATTTACATGAGAGTTAAAAAAACAAAACACAATCAAGCGACTTCAAACACTTTGGTGTCAGAAAACATTGTTAAAAAGCTGTTAGAGTCCCAATACATATTAGAGAGAAATGGAGAACAAGAATAATAATTCAATTTGTGTGCAAAACATTCTCCAATTTTACTAGTCACGTGTGAAAGAAAGAGAAATAACAACATTGTTAAATGCACAGGAAACTTCAACCTGATGAGTGCGCTTCATCCTCTCGAGTACCGTTTGAGAGTTTTATGACAGAATTTGGCGATAAAATCCTTGTTTGTGAATTATTTATTCTTACGCTTACACATGCTAAATTCGAACTAACGTTTTTTTTCTTTTGGGTCCCGCAAATAGATTGAGAAACAACTGTACTACTGATATTTTGAACTATCAACCATCTAAAATATTTCACTATTATTTACTATGTGGCTCAATTTCGGAATTTGTATGAATAATTATCTACAAATCTACCTTTTATCTAACCAAATTTGTTTGAAAATTTTAGAATGAAGAGCAGGCAGTAGATGAAACTATTGAACAGTTTGAAGAGCGAGTCTTGAACAAGCGAGCAGCTCAGTTGTATCACTTGATCAAAACAAAGTATGAACATGGAACGGAAAAATTATTCCTCTCTGATCTCACACATCGTAACAACCGGAAGCAGGTAATTACTCTTTTCCATCATTAACTTCATTTCATGCTTCTTCTAACATAACTACTGTTGGTGTATTCTTGGGAATTTACTCAGCTGGCAATATTCCTTCTTGCACATCATTATTATTCCAGAACACTCATTTCACGCAGTTACTCGGCTCTTGATTTTGAATAGTCCGCCAACCAGTGAATAAATGAGGGGAATACGGTGGCGGCGCCAATGACTGGCTGGTCAGGATTCACAGTGGAGCAGTGATGGGAGAACCCTACCGGCCAGCGTTGCCCGCCAATGGGGCAGTTGCAAGGTTCTGAAATTTTGTGTTTTTTTATAAAGAAAATGAAAGTACTTGACGAGCTGAAGACAAAGATGCCTTTGGTTTCCAATTAAGTCTCATTGTTCTGGAAATGATATTTTGGCCCAAAATACATTGTTTTAAATGGGTATTCTGCGTAGTGATGTCACTACGCACTCTATCTTTTACAACTTTGCACAGGTGTATCTCCAAAACCGGGACACTTAGGAAAAATCTAAATGCACCATTGTTCTCAGCTCATCAAGTACTAACATTCTCTTTATATAAAACACAAAATTTCAGACCCTTGCAACTGCCCCATTGAATCATGTTCTAGTACAGTATAAGGTTATTCCTGGGAATCTTACTCAGCTGGCATTATTCCTGGATGAATTCCTTGGGTTTTTTTTTTTATTTCTTTGTTATTTTTTGCAATCTTTACCCAAAATAGTTTTTGCGGCACCTTTACCTGTTTAGCAACAAGTTATCTCAATGTATCAATATTACATCTTTCTCAGAACCTACTCTTTCATTTAATTTGCATAAAGTTTTTAACAAATGATATTCCAAAAAATCTGTTCCATGCTCAATTTTTGCTCGGAAGTGTAAAAAAAGCAGAAATTTTCAGTTTTATGGACATTTCGCACTGATCGTAGTTCCAAGTGGGAAATTTCATGTTTTGAGGCGGATTACGCGTTGTTTGCGTTGGAAGCCCGATTGTGCGTTTTTTCGCGTTTGGAATTTGAAATCAGGAGAGTGAATCTTTACTCTTAGCTGAGTCCCACTCGTATAGCGCATAAAGGTTTTATGCGGTTTTGTGGATACAAAATTCTGATGACTCTGTTTATGACTTTGTCAAGGAATTCATTTGGTTTTAGCGGTCTAAACTTCAATGAAATGGGGCTGTTGTTAGCGTTTTCTTCGGCTTATTTTTTTTCATGTGAAAACTATCTAAAATAATGATGATGCTTGAGCTTGGGCAAACCAAGATGTTTAATGGAGGTTAACGTTTTCGCCTCAAGCCAAAAAAAAAAAAAAAAAAAAAAAAAAAAAAAAAAAAAAAAAAATGATGAAAAAGGAAAATAAGAGGAAAGGAATCTTGGATTTTTCAGTACTATCCTCAAATTATACTTGACATCCTAACGTATCAACAAAACCATTTTTTCTTGTCCTGTTTTTTCCAAAATTTTGTTCAACTGAAGCACTTGCTGCACTTTAAATTACAAGTTTCCTTGTTACTGTTTTAACTCAAATTATATCTGCTTTTTTCTCTAGGCTGCACAGAAGTTCTATTCACTATTGGTGCTGAAGAAATTCCAAGTACTCGACCTGAATCAGCCCGAATCATACGACGAAATAACCATCACTAAAGGCTCCAATTTCTTGAACCCTACTTTGTAAAGTATCACTGTGCACCGGTTTTAGCAAGTTGGATCCTCTCTTGTTAATGGCCCCGTTGTCTTTGTTCTGTTGTTACTGAATGGAGATGCAAGACCAAAAACAAGGAACAAACTATGTGTCGTATTTCTTTAACGCTAAAAGTTAGCTCTTTATTTTTATTCTTTTTTTATTTTTATTCTCTTTCTTTAAAAATTGTATCAATTTTTCATATTAGCAAGAGTTTATGATGAAAGTCCTGGTATCTTCTAAGAGAAGCTTAAATTTTTTAGGGTGGGGAACTATTTGTTGGGTACTGCTGCTTCAGTGTCAGTTTGTTTAATGTGGCAACCATGCTTTTTTGCCATATAATCCTATGTAAAATTATTGATTTCTTATGAGTTCAATGACCCTTTGGAAGATTGATTATTTTGCATAGGTTTAAATGGAGAGAATCCTTAGTTGTCACATTGCATGAGGCTGCCACTGCGCGTTTTTATCTGATTTTTAATCATTGTCATCTCTCTCTAAAGTGACAATTTGAATTCGTAAGTTGATTATTCTTGAATGCAGAGCTTAGTCAGAAAGACTTACAATTCAATGGCAAATGGCAAAGTTTTACTTTCTCCTCCCGTGGATAAGTGCTAGAAAATAAGAGCTAATCGAAACTGTTGAATTCGTCTCATTTTTATTAGCAATGAAATTCGAACTTTCTTTACCCAAATTTTTATTTCATTATTCTTTTAGTTCTGAAAGTGCAAAGTAACTTTTTACTGATACCAAGTAGGTTTAAATCATTGATTCTAGTCATCCGTGACAAATCTTTAAAACAGATAGATTTCTACCCTCAGCGCATTTTTAATGGCATAAATTTATTTTATTTTTTGACGTTTAGTTTTAGTTTTAGTAAAATTTTATTTTGTGAGATATTTTCCCATCTCATACTTTTTCTAAAATTTTAATGGTGATTACCTGAAAGTAATTGAGTTTGAAAGTGAAAGGGGTACAAAAATGGGACTGAAATGAAGTTAGGATTTCTAATTGAGTTGCTTATTTTGTGAGCTCAAAGTTGAGTGGATGGTAAACAACCACAGGAGTTTTTCTTAATTCTTGATTTTTTGCTGGTCAGATCAAATCTGTCAGTCTTCTTGAATTTCCTGCCATTGTGATCCTAAATTTGGGCATTTCTATGCCTCTATTTCCATGATCTGTGGCATGATTATAAAGGCATTTATAGAAGGTGGGAAACATTAGCTATTCATTGCGATGCTGTTATCAGTTTGATTTCAGGCTTTCAGAGACGGGATCTTCTCCTTCTTTAGAGGCCTTCAAGGTGTGTTTTCTTATTCAGTGGGCCATAAGTACTTGCGCTTTTGGTCAATGATCTTTCATGATCGCTCCTCTGTCTGGCTTTTTAATCAGATCATAAATAAGAACATTAGACTTTTAACAATCTTCGGTTGATATTATTCCATCCTTCAAAGACAATAGAGACCACGCAGACTCAAGTTAAAATCGCCTAGTAACTTTTTTTTGGGGGATGCAACGAAACAACATCCAACGGGCTCCTATGTTGACTGTTGCGCAAAGATTTTGATGCCAGCCTGTCAGGGCGAAGCATCGTAATTTTTGTTTTGGGTCAAGAATCTTCATAGGAGCCATTAGATGTTGTTCCTTTTATCATTTTGTTGAGACCTTGAAAATTAAGTTGTCCACTGCGGGTTGAACTATTATGTGTTCTCTGTTGTCTTTGATGAGAAGCACGAACAAGTTTGCTTTGAGGCTCTATTATGACAAAGTGCCAGCTTATAGCTTCAAGCGGGCACTTTGTCAGCTGCTAGCTTTGTCTTTGCTAGCTGAGGCCTTCAATATACTTTTAGAAAAAGCTTCTCATTAACTTGGTCTTGCGCCCCCCCCCCTTCCCCTTATTCAGACAACAATCTATGTATTGACCGCTGACTGTGAAAACACCTCTGACAAGTCATCGAAGCCAAGTATTTCAATCATTCAGCAAAGAGTTTCTCACCCATCTTTTCCTCCATTTATTCTAAATTACAATGGGGAAGTTGGCTGTGGAAGAGGTCAAAATTGAGGGTGAAAACAAAAGTTCTGCTTGTTACATTAATTCATGCTGAGCTAAGGAGCATACCTGTTGTTTTCTCCCTCAACACTCACCTTCTCTACAGACAAGTACTCTTATCACAAATCATGGGAAGCAATGGAAGGGCTGTGAATGTAAATACATGAAGCTCAACTGAGCTTCCTTTAACTGGCATAAGTAAAGTACATGTACCGTATGCAAAGTATGCTATTCATTCATGTTCTGTTTACTTGGCATCTCTTTCTACATGAATTTCTTACTTATGCTATCTAACAGTACTACAATAAATCTGAGAGTTAATTTATTAGAGAATATGGACAAATATATTAGAAGATACTAGGCACAGTGAGTTGAACTAATCTAGGGGCCTTGAAAAGTCATATTATCGGTCATCCTGTGATTAATGAAACTTTGCAAATTAATCGTTTGTAAATAGTCAAAGTATTTACCTGAAATCAAGCTGTACATTGTATTTTCAAAGTTGAGATAAAGTTTTATATGAAGTTTTACAATTATTGACCGAGACTTTAACTGGAAAGAGGACAAATATTTAAGATTTTGCTGTTGTCAACAGATTACCCCTTTTACTTGAAAGTGGTTTGTTGCTACTTGCTAGGTCTCCAAAGTCTCATGAAGGACTGTTACACACACCTTGTTTTTATTTGTTTTATCTGTTTTATACGTTTCTCCTTATTTTAATAGTTTTAAGCGTTCACCTCCAACTTTTTTGATAATCTCTTTGAACTTGTGCCAGCTCTTAATCCCCCCCCCCCCCCGGCTCAATGGTAGGTGTAAGCTAAAATATTTGTCCTCTTCTCCTTTTAGACATTGTAAATAATCATCTTAGTTTGTACATAAATATAAATATTTTATTTTAGTTGTGTGTCTCTTGATGAAAAGTAATTTTAATTTATTGATAGAAAAATCTTTGTTTTATTTCTAAAGGATAGGTCTGAACATTTAAAATCATGTATTTAATACATCTATGAAGAGTTTTATTTTTTAAAACATTTTCTTTTTTTTTTTTCGAATAAATAAGACACAACAGTTCAAAATTATACTGAGGTAGCATTTGTACAATTGCTTGGAAACTATCAGGTTATGCTCAGTTGGAAGTAAATCATTACTTAGACTTCTCTAGCATCTTTGGAATGAAATGTTTGGAACAAAAGGTTCGATCTGATTCCAATTTGAATGTTCACAGTTGTTAATACATACTGCTTGAAGAGTTTTCAATGAGCTACATAATATAGAGGTGTGTTTGGAATATCTTTATTGATGGCCTCTTTGAGGCAGTTTGTGTGATTCACTTAAGACCCTTGTGATATCAAGGAGGGCTTTTTTAGACCCCCGTGATAAAAGTTGTGGCAATACTGTGTACTTCAGCTGAGCCTTTGAAAGGACTAATGGAATGTGCTTGCTTATTTTTGAGAAGAAAAAAATTGAATTGATCTCCAATTATAAACATTTTTCAAATGCTGGAGCCGAAAAAGACACCTCTCAAAGTTAAAGGAGTTTTTAATCCAACAATTTGGCTGAACGGTTTTTAATGCTTTTTACAAAACTGCGTGGGCAAATTAGGTCCAAGCATGGATTTGTAAACAGTTTCATCTAATTCTAGGAAAATAAATAAATTCTGCACAAAAATCAAAATTAGCAGTGAATTCAGGCAAGAAAACAAAACAAAAGATGTCCCCTCCGATTCAGCTGTTTGAAATTTAACATAATCTCCATTGTCTCTATGAAAAAGAATAAATGAAAAATGACAAATTGAAATTTTACCAAACAATTTTGGTAGAGCGGTTGTAAGTGAAGTAGTAAATAATCTCTTTGGTGTGGGTACAGTTTGATTTCTACATTTCCACAAATTAGCTCTTACAGTATTAAGTATGAGTTAGGGTCAAGAAAGTGTATCACACAAACCACTCCATGCTGAAGGATTTAGAATAGGATCTTGCTCGACAATGGGCGCTCTATATTATGTACAAAACTTGTTGACAGTTTTAGATGGTATTCAATTTTACTGTTAATTTTTACAGTTGTATATCCTTCTTTGTTTTCTATTAAGTAATTTATTTTTTCTTTAGTTATATCTCAGAAGATGGATGAGACATTGTTTAATGTTGTTATTGTTCTCATTTCAGTTGAATGATTGCTGTCTGAACCTGACTCTAATGTAAATTTTGTTTCTCTCGTCAATTTTTGTATTCCTTTTCTTACTAAGTTGGAATTATAGTAATCTATAGGAAAAATTGAGCTCATATTGCAGTTATGTCATCTTGAACTTGTCTAGCGTATTCTGTAGTTTGAAGTCTTCTGCACTGCTAATGGGAGCTAGTCCATTTCCTACAGCTGAATCAATAATCTGGTCAAATTGGTTGTCGAGGAACATATTGGCTTCATAATTCCTATTAGTTTGTATAGAAAGCATTCTGAATCAATTTTCTGACTTGATGCAGTAGAATTGGGTTTCAATAAGAATTGAAGAAGCAACTGGTGGGAGGGGCTAAATTCTGTCATCCCTCCCACTTTTAGAAGGCTCTCTCAGTTACCTTCAAAGCCTTTTTGTTTCCATTTGTTTTCCACTGTGCGCAGTTTGAGTGGCGAGTTCAGCAGTTGCATTCGGACTAGCTGTATCAACAGAATGGACCTTCAATACTCCTAGTTTCAGCATATGCGATCTGGCAACGTTGCATTTAAAGTTATGAAAAAGGTTGAAATATTGGGGGCGCACAGTGTACTCCTAGGAATTGATATGGGTTCGAATGGACTCAATGCAATATTGCTAGATTGCATGTGCCACTGCTGAATACTCCCTCGCTATAGGTTACTCTATTTCCAACCAATGCACCCCAAAACAAAGAAAATAATTCGGCAGGGAATTTTTCATTCTCCTAAGTTAAACTTTCCTCACAACCAACTTCATACCGCTAAAAATGTTGCCTAAAGGGCTCAATGTTTTTGAAATTGTTTGGATTTTGATTTGTATTCATATTTAACTTGACTCATGGTGGAGCTAAAGAGGGTAAGGCAAAACAGTCTTTCTGCTAGTGCACAAGATGGATGTATAGAAGTTGCGAGCATTTTTGGACGGACACGACATCACAGAAATAGATATCTGATCTCCGTCTGTCGGTAGGCTTTCAAGCAGTACAGCAACTTGTGTGACATCATTGTAATCCCAGATGACTACCAATTTTGAAATGCTCCCATCTTCTATTTGTGCGTCTTGACTTGCTCATGGATTCACAAGTTCTGTGGTTCCAATAGACTGCATATGGATGAACTTCAAACCGACTGTCTCCGGATGTTGAGGCATTTTGAAATCTTGCTTTTCCGTCTCTTAGATTAATTAGACAGCAGCTTTATGATATGATTGGTCTTGATTTTCCTATCAGGCTGAAGTACTACTCAGAAATTTTCAACGATGCTTGTATTTGTATTTCCTTGTTCTTAAACGGTGAAGCAGGTAAGATGTGCTGTAAGCTGAATTTATCCTCAAAGGGCATAAGCTAAAGAAGTGGCTAGAACTTAGACGTTTTCAATTTTGCCCTCTCTCTCTAATGAAGTTGTTAAAAATAAAGGAGAATAAAATAGACCACGTCTGCTTGGATACTAAGTCTTCAAATCAGTTATTCTCTTTCTCCGAAGATTTACAAATATTAATTTTCAAGATAATCTCTAGTTCCGAAATGGTCAAGTCAGTTTACTGCAACACCTGTTTGAATCACTACCAGAATGCAACCTGCATGTATCTATATACTTGTAAATAAGTTTCCAACAGTCTTAGATGAATGAAAAAAATACAGTTTTATTACTTATTTACTCTTCTTTTCTGATTTCTTCTCTTGCCTCTACTTTAATTCGGGTAATGCCTGATCACGGAGTTGGATTGCCTTAAGTCATCTCCTCTGGCTGGCGGATGCTAGATTCTGCTGATTTTGGAGGAAACTTAACAAAATAGCAGGAATCGATTGCTCTATTGGTTCAAACGGTGTCACGTGACCATGTCAACAAGATTTTAAGTTACTTGGTCTAAAGCAAACAACTTGAATGTCTCCAAATCTTCTTTACTCGGTCACTTGACACCATTAAAACCGAGGGGATCATCTATTCCTGCTTTCTTGTCTCGTGTTGTTCAAAGTACAGAATAGGCCTGCTAGTTTGCTTAAGGATAAGTCAGTGACTGATTTATGAAACAAAACAGCAAGAACATGGGGTGATCTAAGAGATAGAGATAAGACAATTTTTCATGCTGTTTTGCTGAAATAAACTAATGATCTACACTGAATCTGAACAGCCAATCTTCCTCGCTCACCCACCCTTCTGAAGTTTTCCTTAACCCTTTCCCCTCCACCGGCAAGCTGTGGTCGACAAAATAAATTTACGGGTTCTACTCCATTGCATGACCACAGCATGACACACACTTAATTTGTAAACAAAATACATTTTTTTTAGCCGTAAAAAGTTGTATCTTTCGAAGACGTTTAAAAAACAGCATTTTCCCCCATTTATAAGTGGAGTACCGGAAGGTTGACCTTTAAATTATATGGAGTGGAAAGGGTTACCTAAATATCGGATCCAAATTTCCGAACGCTACTTTACGCTTCCAAAAAGTGGTTCCCGCAAATTTTATCACCATGGATTCCACAAACCTTAAATTACTTATATGCTCCAGCAGAATTTTTGAAACATTGTGTAGATTGTAATCACAGTTGTATCGAAGAAATTTCCATATTTTGTCCTCGTCTCACTAGCAGTTTAAAATGAGAACAGAACATTATGACATGGGCACATTGCTGCCTAAGACATCACATGTGAAAATTTCAACAAGAAAAGAGGTTAGAATGATTGCGTGTGCTTGATTGCCATGGCGGGATTGTACCCATGAGAAATTATTAGTGAGACAAGGACAGAAGGTAGGCCTTCATTCAACATTTTTAACTGATTCTTAGTCCAGTTGTTTGCCATAAAATGCCAGCATCAGGAATTACAGTGGTTAGTAGTAGCAGTAACTTACCCCCACCCCCCACAAAATTGTATCCACATTCATTCACCAGATCCCTGGCTTCAGGGAAAATCAATCCGTGAGAATTTTCTAATTTTGCCCCTCCTCTTCCAGTAAGTTAAGGACCGGCTCCCCTCCGCTGCCTCCAATGGTGTGAGGGCAGCTGGAGTTTACTACTACAACTGTGTATTTCAAGTTCAAGGAATCAAAATAAATATTCCTAAAATGAAGTGAAAGCAAAGAAATTAGATAGAATATGGATTTTTTGAACGTTTATTTTATGTACACGGATAAATAAGTCTGATATATTACAAATGTGCTGAGAAAAAGTTTCCGATGCACGAACTGCGATACATACTTACGTATTTACAATTTACATCAGCATGCAATGACTATTGTACGTTAATTTTTAAAACTTGAAAAATTTTATTGGGTTCTTCTGGTACATATTGAAAGTTCAGTTCTGACGGAATGCAATTCTATTGAGCAAATTACATAGGCGTAGGGAAAAAATAGGAAGATTACACAAAAATGTTAACTTTTTTCCCCGTTTTATTAATTAATTTGATAAGTAGACGTAGAACCAGCCCTTACAATTTCGCAGTAAATTAGAGAGCTGCAGAAGGAAAAAGGTGAGTTACAAACAAAATTTTTTTGGACCAAACAATAATCTCATTTCACAGGGGAAAATAATATTGATGGCTTGATCAGTGGCAAAAAGCCTGCTAATTGGCAACAAAGCATTTCAATCATTTAAACCCATGAGAATCAAAATATTAGGTGTACGGTAAATGCCCTCATATTCGACCTCTCGCATGAATTTAAATGCACAAACAGCGAAGTAGCCAAATTGCACACTTTGCCACTGGCTTTGATAAGAATCATTAGAAATTAAAATATTGCAACACAAACAGTTCATTGTTAAAAGAAAGAAACGAGTTACAGCTAAATTTTTGGCAAGTTTAGCTGAGACCTAAAACACTAAGAAATTGCGATAAAATGATATCTAAGTAAAATTAACAGAGACATAAAACTTGTCAAAATTTTTTAAAATAATAATAATAAAAAAACGCCGAGCAAAATTTAAAATTGTCAAAACCGCTTAAAAAAGACATAAAAATACAATGTAATTATGATACACTATATACCATATTCGTACTTTAAACCTCACTATTGACTGGTTCACGAGCGTGATGAGTTCTTACGTGCTTATTATGATTTGATTTGGTGGTAGAAGCTTTGCCACAAATATGACAAGAGAACGGTTTCACACCAGAATGGATTTTCATGTGTTCACTCAGATAGTAACTTCTATGAAATGTTTTTTTGCAGACTTCGCAAGTAAATCGTTTTTCTTGCTCATGCTCTCTAACATGTCGAATGCAGTTGTATTGGTGAATAAACTGTTTTCCACAGTGGTTACATGAGAAGGGTCTAGTTTTTGAATGAGATCGTTCGTGAGCTTGCAAATCAACCAGATGAACAAATGCAGCCTTGCAAAGTTTACATTTATGAGGTTTTGTTTTACGAGACATATGAATCCAACGATGCGCATTCAGATTCCATTTTGTAGTGAAGCTTTTGTTGCATATCTCGCACAGATAAGGTTTCTTACCTGAGTGAGTTTGCATGTGACTAGCTAAAGAGGTTCGCAAAAAGGTCTGTTGACACACATTGCATTTAACATTTTCCTTACTTCTATCTATCGTCGGTAGATAACTTTGATCATGCGACCGTCTAATGTGGCGCGTTAAACTTGACAAATGCATAAATTTGCGAGAGCAGAATCGACATGATTTTGGTTTCCCATGCATCTCTGAATGCCAAAATAATCTTTTCTTGGAATGAAACAGCTCACCGCAGACGCAAAAGTAGTCTTTGATTTTTTTGCCCAATTTTGCATGAACAACACGACGGTGTTGAATAAGGTTCGAATAACTTTTAAAACTAACATTATCAGGGCACAGTTTACACTTGATTGGTGCCCTATTCAGGTGCACATTCATATGCTCTTGCAGCTTTTGCTTTGTGACAAATGATTTACTACAGACTCCACAAGAGTGCGGTCTTACCGACAGATGACGCTTACGATGCAGTTGAAGACCAGCACGAGTGTTGAAATATTTTCCACAGACTGTGCATTCTAACGGGTGGACCGTTCGAATATGTAAAGCAAAGTCTATACTGGTGGTAAACACTTCTAGACATGTAGGGCATTGATTTGAAGTTAGGCTATGGACTAGATTTATGTGCTCCGATAATTCTTTCACAGTGTTAACTTCTACACTACAACAAATGCACTGGTATTTCTTCTTTTCGTCAGCTTTACTTTCACCCATCTCTGACTTGGCGCACAGACTTATGACATCTTTAGAACTTCCGGCTAAATTTGCATCATCCTTCTTCAAAGCACAACTTTGAATGTGAATCTTAAATCGATCTGGATGGCTGAAACTGATGGAGCAAATCGGGCATTTTTCTACTTTTGTGTCCACTGCTGCTTCATCCAATTCTTTGTCTTTGTTCTCTGCTTCTTGCTTGACATCAAAGAAAACATGATACGGCGGAGAGCTGCTGCCACACTGAAAACAATCAAAGGAATAGAAAAAAACAAATAGTTTAGCTTTAGGCATAGTGGTTAAAAAAAATAAAAATAAAAAAAAACTCTTCACAAGCACTCCCGCACTGACTAGATCCTTGCCTTGTCTCAGGATCACAATAAAGAGCGAAAAATAGAAATCAAATGAGTGCAGGCGAGAGTGCTCCCATGAGTTAGAAAATAAAACTTGAAAAGAGATCTTACACAAATCTTTCATTCTTACAAGGGGAGTGCACGAACCCGGACTCTCGAAATTTGATCAAATTTTCAGGATCGGTAGTTCATAAGAAACTATTTGACACATGTTTGGCTGTTTTTGTGAATGGGCCTTAGAAATGGAGAAAAATAGGTAATTGACTGAGCGCGTGACCCCAAATATCCGCTACTGACTGCCAATGTCATGAACCTGCAGCGTAGCCGAAGAGACATCGTCCCTGACTCCAGATCAGGAGGTTGATGGTTCGAGTCTGACCCCGGCCACTGAATTTTTGCTCTGCGTGTTTGCAACGACAAATTTATTTCCTCTATGTTATGACTGTTTTGCCGTGTGCACCGATCCACTTTTTATTTTACAAGTAAGAATTATGCAAAAATTAAACATTGAAACGGCCCACATTTTTGCATAGAAGGGAGAGAGGGGGGTATTGTCAAAATTAGAATAGGAAGTAAGAAGAAGAATCGATAAAAACAACAAAGATAAATACAATTTCCCTGACTCATCAATATGAAACTTCTACTTGACATTCTTGTTGCCTTCAACTACAGGCAGTGGCAGATCCAGAAAATGTATTTTTAAATTTGAAGCAGTGCAGTAAGAAATTGTGGGATATTTTCTGTTGAAAAAAGGCGACGTTTGACTGTTTGAGGCTTGGGGGGGGGGATGGAGGGCATATGTGCCTTTGCCTCCCTCCCCCATCCGCCACTGACTGCAGGGTTGTAGGATTTGAAATTTTGTTGTACATGGAAAACGTGGATTAACAAAAGACCGTAATTAATAACAAAAAATAAAAAACCAAAAGAACAAAACAAAAAAGAAGTAAATGAGTAAATGTAAATAAATATGAATGAGAAAACGAATTATTAGAATAAACTGTTGTTTTTTTTTATCGATTCTTCTACATTCTTCCTATTCTAATTTTGACAATGATAACCCCCCCCCCCCCCCCCACCCATCTATGCGAAAATGTGTGCGGTTTTAATGTTTATTTTTTGCAAAATTCTTATTTGTAAAATAAAAAGCAGATCGGTGCACACGGCAAAACAGTCAAAACATAGAGGAAATAAATTTGTTGTTGCAAACACGTGTGCAACAGTGCAAAAATTCAGTGGCCGCTGCCAGACTCGAACCACCAACCTTTTAATCCGGAGGCAGGGACGTTGTCCCTTCAGCCACGCTGCTAGTTGATGACGGACGCAGTCAGTAGTAGCTATTTGGGATCACGTGCACAGCCGATTTTTTTTCATTCACAAAAACGGCCAAACACGTGTTAAATAGTTTCTTATGAATTTCAGGGTAACGTTTTAGATAGATAGATAAATAGATCTATCTATCACACCAGCTGCTGGCTCAGCTATTTTGCAGATCTTCCAACGCAAACGGTAGACTTCTGTGAGGCTTTCATACGCAATCAAACCATTTGGTCAAGCAAGGATATCAGTGGATTTTTAGAGCACTGATCATCATCAAATGTCATTTTAGTGGATGGGCACTAGACTCCCCTGTAAAAACTCATTTGGTAAACTGTTACCACAGGGACAAAGCGATCATCAAGTGCGAAGGAGAAACAGGATGCAAGCAGACTTGGGCAAAGCTAAGTCGAGATTAAGTCGTCAAAAACAACTAAATCATTTAGTTTGTCGGGTAAGCAACAAAATTAGCCTTTAGTTGTTTAGGTAGATAACTAAGCTGATACAACAAACTTTTCTATTGAAACAACTAATGACTAATTTACTTGCTTGCAAGACTAATTTAACAATTAGGTCTCTCTCAGCAACTTTAGGCTAATTTTTTGAAACAGAAAACATAGAAACACCATAGAACACAACGGAACACTAATGTTTTTCACTGCGGTTAGCCAGTGCGGTTTTTAGTGTTCCATTGGAACAGAATGGAACGCTCTAATGAGTCAGTTCAATGATCGCTGTTACTTTTGTTCCACTGAGGTGTAACCTAAAACCCATCAATTTCCCTAAAATATTGAGTTTCTTGACCCGTGGACTTGTTCACGACACAGGTTCCAATTTCAATAGACAAATTAAACAAGCCTCTCCACAACAATTGACACAGGAAACAAATAAGTAACGCAGCTTAAAAAGGTAAACAAAAACAGAACGCAAGAATGTAGAAAAAGCCCATTTTTTTTTTAAAAAAAAATTGGAACGCTAAACAAACCACACTCCACCAAGAGTAACCCATTTTGTTTTGTTCCATTGCGATCCATGCTTAGAAAAATTAACGTTTAGTTTAGAATCGGTTTTGCCCAAGTCTGGGAGCAAGGATGGGAAAGATTACGGTGAACTCCGCAAAATAGATCCTGAGCAGGGAAGGACTTCTTACTGCCAGCAGGAGATACAAGGGCAGTAGCCCAGTTTTGCTTTCAGTTTTCTACTTTCTTTCTGTTTCTTTTTGTTTTCTCACTTTGAACTTAATTTTGCTCTTCTCACAGGAAAAAAACAACTAACTTACTTGTTCATTTTTGCTTTCTCGCTTTACAAAAAAATAGTCAAGTAACTGCATAGTTGCAAGAATTTCAGGTAAAAATAGAAAAGATTTTGGGACAAACCAGTGCTTTAGTATATTTACAGAGTTCTTGCACGTCTTTTATTATTTTATCTCTAACTATACTTTCTTTCTATATTTTATCCTCCCTCCCTCCATGATCCAAGTCTCTCAGTTAAGATCAACTTTTTTTTTGTCTGATGCGCTTATTCATTCACACCACCCCCATCCCCTTTCTTCATTACTTTGTAATTAACTTTCTGAGTTGTTTTTTTTTCTTTTTTCAAAAACACAATTTAACTGACTATAAATATACCCTTCCAGCAAAGAAACCCAGTTGGTAAGAATACCAGCATAATAACTAATTACAAGTGAAAGGCCACACTTTTTTGAAAAACTCTCTTTTTTTGTAAAAACTTTATTTACTTACTTAGCCCCACAAGGCTAGGAAGTAAATTTCCAATGTGACTATCAACAATAATAAAACTAAAAAAAGCACTGTAACCTGAATTACTGCTTTTTTACACCTCTGAGTTGTAATTGACTTCAATAAAAATAAATCCCATTATACAGCATATAATTACTTTGACTATAGTCCGTTTCATTTAAATAGAAGCTTGAGCTCGACTCTTTCCCCTACGAATTTTACCCTCACTCTCGTACCTGCGATGACTCGAGGCCCGTCCCGTAGGTCGGGGATTCCGTCCGACACAATAGACTGTCCTTTGGATAGCTGACTGTCCATTGTGATGGACGGAATCCCTGACCGATGGGGCAGGTCTCGAGTCATCACAGGTACGAGAGTGAGGGTAAAACTCGTAGGGGAAAGAGTCGAGCTCAAGCTTCTATTTAAATGAAACGGACTATAGTGTAGAACCATTTTGAGTATTGAGTTGTGACAAGTAGCAGTGTCTGCCTCCAAACTGCATCGAAATGCATTGGTGAGCACTGAGTTTTGAGTCATTGCTAATCAACCGTTGTGCTTTGAAGCGGTTTGGAAGCAGGCACCAGGGCACCACTACTTGTCAGAACCCGATACTTAAAATAGTTCAGCTCCAGAGCAGTATAAAACTACTGTCAACAATTTGAACATGAAAAAATTGAAAGGAAGGTTTAGTTATTATTCACACATGAGAAAAAAAAAATGTATAGTTTTTGGAATATTTCTGTAGAAAAGATTCCTGGGAACTTACAGACTTAAAGACCTAACAAAAGCAGAGTTACATTGTTCAAGGAAAAACAAAAAACTTACGTGATTACTCCACAATGAGTTCTCTTCCGTGGCACTTAAGCTGTCTTGACCAGACAACTCTCCATGAGGTGGCATCATCTCGTCAGTCTCAATGTTGATTATCGGAGACAAAATAACTGAACCATCATCGTCACTATTTTCATCATCATCAATGTCAACCATATCATCTTCGTCTTCATCAATATCTGACCTAGCATCTTCGTCCTCCCCCAAATCTTCATCGGCATCAATTATCAGGTCTCCTGTACGATGAAAGTCTGATCCTTGTTCAATGTTGCTGCCAGTGCTATTATTTAAATTTTCTCGTTCGACGCGTTTAGCACTCTAAAAATGAAAACAGATTACAAAAACATTAGCAAATAAATATTTCAGGAACACAAATATCAAAATATGATAAAATATGTCATACCCTGCTTATCATGCAAGTTCAATCAGACTTCAAAAGGTCTGTTTCTATCTCTTGCTTCTGCAGTAAAGAGGATCAATTCTAATATTAAAATCACTAGGTAATAACCTTAGGAGAGCCATGAAGTTCCAAAATTATCTCAAAACTCAATATACGCAATTTAAAGCAAATTCCAAGATGACTGTTGTATAGCAAGTCACAACAAAGGAGTCCCATCTAATTGCGACTCTCTCTATGAAGGGGGAGTGATTGGTGATAGAGAGAGCTACAAATAGATGGGACTCCCCATGGTGACTTGCTGTATGAAAGCCAACTTGGAATTTTATTTTAACACATTTATTAAGTTTGAGGTAAATCATCAGCGACCTGGATTGAGATTTAAATCCGCTAGATCGCGCTACTGTCATGCACTCTCTGAAACCAAAGGTTTGCCGTCTTTGACCGTCATTAGCAGGAGCCAGAGTCAAGTTTTCAAAAATGTTGGAATGTTGCGTTCAAGATCATATCTTTAGGAACATTTTGATATTATTCCGAGCTTCCTACAACAAATTTTTCTGGCTGAAAGTATAGACAAGAAATTGTGAGTTTACTGATTGAATTCGTATGGAGCTTTCAAACTCGCAATTACTTGTCCACACTTTCGACCCAAACAATTGGTCTAAGAAAGTTCAGAATGGTATCAAAATGTTCCTTAAAATTTGATCTTGAACGCAACATTCAAACATTTTTGAAAAGTTGACTCTGACTCCTGCAAATGACAATCAAAGGCGGCAAACCTTTGTTTGCCGCCAGAGAGCACGCCACAGTAGCGCAATCTAACCAGTTTAGATCTCATCACAGGTCGCGAAGGATTCACCTTAAAGAGACAATTTTTGGACTTTTTCATGCTCCCAACGATATTTTCCAGAAACTTTGGCTTGAGTTGACCCTCTCAACTGATGAGATAAAAGTTTGCAACAGGCCCATTCCTGAAAGTAACAACATCTTAAGGTAATTCTATGGCAAACTCCCGGAAACTTTAATCCGATAGATGGCGTTACTTGTCGCTGGCTCCGAAAATAGTCCTTTTTATACGGTTTTTGGCTGTTTTCTCATAACAGACGAATAATAGACAAAAAATCGGACTGTCAGCACCTGCTTAATTTTTTGCTTGATTTTTTGAGCCATAAACGGGCCAAATTGGTTCTAAAATAAAGGCGTAACTATGCAAAGAAAAAATCAAGGGTAATTTGGAGTTGTATCAGCAAAGATTACAGGTGAAACCTAAACCTGTAATATTTGCTGATAAAACTCCAAATTACACTTGATTTTTTCTTTGCATAGTTACACCTTTATTTAAGAACCAATTTGGCCCGTTTATGGCTAAAAAAATCAAGCAAAAAATTACGCAGGTGCTGACACTCCGATTTTTTGTCTCTTAATCATCTGTTCAGAGAAAACAGCAGAAAACTGTCAAAAAACGGATATTTTCGGAGCCAGCGACAAGTGACGCCATCTATCGGATTAAAATTTTCAGGAGTTTACCATAGAATCACCTTCACTCTTGCTATGAAAGAAAAAATGAATTAATCAAGGTTAACAATAATAATTAAGAAAATTCTAAAAATCATAATGAAAGGTATTGGCCTGGTAAATGGAAAAAAAAAAAAGATGGTAAAATAAAAATTATTAAATTATTAAGGATATACGATCTGAAATAATCTGTTGAAATCTGTTGAAAAAAAAGAAAGAAATGAGATGAAAGGGAGTAATCTGTTGTAAATATGAAAACTGAATTCAAAATCAGGCTTTTTACATCCTGCAAAGAAAAATACAGTTAAGGAGAACCTTCACTTTTCATCTATTTTTTAATTGTGATTTTCTACTGGGCAGCCTTACCACAATCAATAACTAAAACACTGGCCGCTGTGGAGGTGAGGCGACAAAAATGAGAGGTGTATACGATTTTTTTTTAAACGCTTCTCACCTAAACTTTATTGAACATTCCATGTTTCATTCACACTTTTTGGACTATTGAAACAAAGAAAGATGGAATAATAACCATGTTACTCTTTACAGGTTCTTTTTTTTAATTTTTTTTCTTCCTCCTACTTCAAAAAATGTGAAGCGATAGCTCCCTGTCGCCTCACTTGGCGGGCCGCTACTGAACTAAAACTGATTGATTGATCACTGGATAGAACAAGCATCCAAGTAGAATATACCAATCTGTGAGAACATTTCTAGTTTAAAAGGCAAAATGGATGACTGACTGTCAGGATGGAACCACTGACAAGGAAAAAATAATGAGATTATTTTCAGCTCGCAGGTTTATTTCATTAATCTTAATAAGACAGGTATTTATAATATGGTAAAGCATTGATGGCAAACTATCTAAATGGAAGAGTTCCGAAAATTAAATAAATGCGTTTGAGGTTAAGAAAGTTACTGACCTCTACGTCGTCGCAAATGACAAATTCTTCCTCACTATCCGAGTCCAAGTTATCAAAGGAGCTGTGATGACTCTCTAGACTTGAAACACTCGCATTATCATCGTAATCAACGTTATTCTCCGATACATTGTCATACTCTTCATTCTTTTCTGGGACAATAAACTCCCCAGGGCCGGTTTGATCAACGTTCGTATTCCTCACAAAATATTCAGGATTTTGAGCCTCAGAATTGTGTGCTTCCCCTTCGCGAAGAGCTTCTGAGGCAAACTGAGGATTTAGTCCGGATTCACTGTATCTGTCTGGTGATATGATCTGATGACTGTTTGAGATCACAGTGCCTATATTTGTTTCACGATTCTGATTGTCCAAATCCAGTAGATCACCATCACAACTTTCAGAGCAATGACTGCTTGTTCTGTTTTTCCTTGGAGTATTCGGCTGCGTTTTTGAATTGTTGTGGCAGTTGTTAGCATCAGTGAGATCTGGAGCTGTTTGAGGTGGCACATTTTGAGCATTGCTGCATTCCGTTGAAGCCGGGGCATTATAAGAGTCGTGAATTTGATTGTCCTGATTATTCCTTTGATATGAAAGAGGATCAATTTCATAGCCCTCTTTCTCTTTGCTATAGTTTGTGATAGGTCTGTAATTAAAAGAGTCAGTCTGTGAGTTATGTGTCGCTGCGTAGTCATAATTGTAAACTTGTGGATAGTGGTTGTAATTGACCGGCTCCGGATTTGTGGCGGGCTGCGGAAGTTGCTCAGTTTGAGGGCTTATGATGACTGGAAAAGAGGAGGGGTTAGTGGCATTTGACACATTGGCAGTGATAACTGTGTTCTGATAACTTCCATTGGTAATCGGTCCGTAATTATTGACGAATTGTTGATACATGACAGTCGGTGTATCATTTAAGTTTCTAGCAGCAGTCGAGTCATCACCTGGGGTACTTGGAGGGATGTTGACAGATTTAACAAGCGCATCAATGATGCACTCTTTTGGATGGGTGCTCAGATGATCAGCGAGAGTCATTCCACTCCTTAGGTACAAGGTGCAGACTGGACACATTAAATTACCTTGATCCTCCATTTTCGATGAGAATAGTGATGATCCGAAAAATAAAAACAATTAGATGAAACTTCAGAAAAAAGTGGAGCAGAAAAAAATGATTTCAGATGTATGAAGGACAGCCACTAGACTGGGGTGATAATGCTCTTAGGAGAATCTGACAAACTTCATGAAGTAGGTAAGTTATGGCCGATTTATTGAACGATTCCATGTCGAAATGGATAAAAATAGTAACGGATATTGCACATAAACGATAGTAAAGACACGAAACACAGAATTAAAAATGATAAGACCAATTTAATAAGCAGAAAAATGGCCTGGCTAAGCCCTAAATGTCACTTTATGGGCTCAGTGGCCATGTTTCCATACTTTTATGTCAATAATGCAATCCATAGACAAAACAATCGACATGCATTTGAAACAATAGACATGGTGACGTCATGATTTCAATTTATCAGGGTTTCACACATCGAAAACACTTTAATTCTTTAGACATAAAATATTATTTGTCTAAAAACGAAATCTGCGTAAAAAAGTCCACAATATTCTCAAGGTGGATTCGAAAGTTTTTATTCGCAAATTTTTTCTTCTGAAAAAAAAAAAGGAAGAAAATAAAAAATAAATAAATTGAGTGTGATTTGAAATCTGTCAAGAGGGCTTTGTGGGAGGGGGGAAAAAAAGATTCACAGGGAAAACATTTTTGTTTAGTGTTGTGGTCAACCTGAATTTCTTACAGCCTGTTCTGTTCCGAAAAGTGTGTGTGTGTAAATTGTCGAAATGGCGGACGCGTAAGTAAATTTTGATGAAATTTATCCCTTCTAATCCCCTAAATTGTTGTGATTTTTCCATTACTGCCTCTATCCTCCGTTTTTGCGGCCTCCTAAAATTCTGTTTAATCCTGATCTCTCTGAATTAGTGATGTTTTTGTTACTTCTCTCCGGCCCGACGGGCATGACAACCTAATGGTTACTCGTCTAACAGCTCTACATCATGTTTAATTTACTCACACTTTTACAAACTCGCTCTAATATTGTGAAGTTTTTCCTTCCAATCATTTCCTCTCCTTCCTCCTATAACATCCCGAGTCCGTGGCACGGCAGTTCACACCTTGTCACTTCAGAAAGATATCGCTTGTTGCAGCATGCCACTTACAAAAAACTTGGTTCATGTGACATTTTATGTGTGACACACTGAATAAATGCCACTTCACACTCATGGGGCTATCCCACTTCTGTACCCTAATTTCATGTTTACCAGGATTCTTGTCAGCTAGATCTGAGTGTTGTTTTGAAATGTTAGGTTAGAGCGTACCCACCTTGAGCATTTACGTTGATTGAGTCAGTGAAAAGCTGGACTTGACTTTAATTAGAAGTCATTTCAAAGGTGTTAGCCGCTGATGGAAATTTTTTTTGTCACTTGCGCAGCGGACTGGTTCAGCTCCTATCGCGCTGGCGGGGGTTGGCGAAGAACACATTCCCCAACTTTAGTCGGCGCAGCACATGGAAATATGTTCGTCCGTGCATGTAAACAAAGAGCTGTCAGCGGGCAATACTTCTGAAACGAGCTGTAGTGTAACCCAAAGACATTATAGAAGAAGACTGGCCCCTGCTATCTCTTTGCACGGGGGAAAAGTGAAGCCGGTCTTGAGTCGGGCCGATGGGCAGGGCACTTCCCCGCGCGGGGGTATGAACCAAATTAACATTAGCTCTTATGGAGCTTCGCTCTTCAAACCTATTTTAGTCAATTATTCTTGCGAATAACCGTGTCGAGTCTCACATATGTTGTACATTATAGTATACCATACATTTAAACCGAAAATTTTGATCAATTTAAAGCGTCCGTTCTTTAATAATCGAAGTTAACGATCGGTCGGTCATTGTTTACTTTAGCACCCATAACCTCTCTGCCGTACTTTCAATCGAAAATATCTAGCGGATAAATTGACCGAAACATTCGTTTAAGTTCGTCAATCTCAACTTTGGCATAAGCTGCATATCATACTAGCGTACTTTTGAAAACTAACAGTAATTAACATTCTTTTGAAACAGTTTTATGTATCGGCTCCATAAGATGCAA
This sequence comes from Trialeurodes vaporariorum, assembly GCA_011764245.1. NCBI lineage: Eukaryota > Metazoa > Arthropoda > Insecta > Hemiptera > Aleyrodidae > Trialeurodes > Trialeurodes vaporariorum. The sequence continues at coordinate 41,787,812 of VMOF01000035.1, forward strand.
TGTTAATTTGGTTCATACCCCGAGCGGGGAAGCCCCAGCCTGCGACAGTAACCGGCTTCAAATCTCGCCGCTAGGGGCCAGTCTTCTTCTATAATGTCTTTGAGTGTAATCACACTTTCAATGATTACTTGCTTCTTATGGGTTGGTGGCAGTAAGTTGAGGCATTGGTTGAATCGAAGTATGACTTTGTGTTTGAAAGTGTCCGAAGAACTAGAGTCCTTAAATACTATGAGAGTTGTGCCGTGTCATTTTAAATAAAGATGAAGAAACAGATCAATGGAGCCCCGTAGAGGTAAATTGCAAGTGATGGACGGCCATTTACCTCTGGGCAGTTGCAGCTATTTTACTACCTCTTTTAGGTTAGGTTGCGATTCTCGCCCGTAACGGTTCTTATTGATAGAGATAATGTTTACCAGAGGAAAAATTCTCAATAATTACTGCGGTCACTGTTGCTGCAAATGTGTACTGAAAGAGAGTATACGAAATGTAAACAAACCCATTTGCATTTAGATGGGTTTTTTTTCCCCATCTACTGCACTAATCCAGTGAGAATTTAGCTGGGACTGCACTGATCCATCGGTCCAGAGAAGTGTTTCTGTCAATTTGTATGATTCAGCTTGAAGAGGTCAGGCTTCGCCCATTTGTAAACACAGATGGAAACATAAAAGGCCTATCCAGCGGAATGGAGCAAAACGGGCTGGATGCCAGCCGGTGGATTGCTGGGCAGCGGACGGGGAAAAAAATGGGTCTTTTGTCTCTTGGGGTTTTCTTCGGGGCAGCCTAAAGCTCAGAGCCAATCAGATAGGGATTCCGACATGGCACTACTCTCATAGTATATAGGGACTCCGAAATAAGCCACCTCCTTCCTCACTGTTGTCTGGCTGAGCAGGGGGTGGTCTGTTTGGTTGCAATACGATGCATTGAAGTGATATTTTGACTTGGTATCGAAGCCACCAACCGTGCTGTGCTGGTGAACTGTCGTACCAAGGTGAGCCATGTATGGTGCCCTTATTTTTCTACAGGTTTCCTACGGTTAAGAAATGGTTAGCATTGTGCCTCATGGAATAGATGACAGTATCATTTGATGTCATTTAAACTTTCCTGTTTGTGCTGTAAATTTGCCACTTAAGTCTCATGACCTGTTTGTTTTCAGTCCAGCGAAAAGTCCCGCTAAGTCAGCAGCAAAACCAGCAGCTGCCAAGGCTGCTAAAGCAGCTGGTTCCAAGTCAGCTGGATCCAAAGCTGCAGGTAAAGCAGCTAAACCTGCCGGAGTGAAGACTTTGACCAAAACCGGAGCCAAGAAAACCAAACGAGTAACTGCAAAAGATTTTCCTGCAAAGAAATTACCCGCTGTCCCGGAGTCCATTTTAAAGAAAAGGAAGCGCCGAGATGAGCGAAAACAACGTCAGTTGTTCAGAACTGTTAAAGTAAGTATTTTTTTGTTAAAGTCTTGCCAGCTCTCATCTTTTAACATTTCTCCAATCAAATCATTTACTGACAGTGGACCAGATTATTCCATGTAAGAAAGAATTCTTACTCTTGTTAACGGTTTCTATTAAGAAAGGCCCTCAGAGCACCAAGTGACTCCATGTGACAATCACTCCCATTGAAACAGAAGGTTTTTTGTCGGAAAATTAAGAGTACTAAGTTTAGTATAGCCAGATAGAGCACACTTTGAGATTTCTGGTGTTAGAATATATACGCTGATGTGAAAACTGCACTTGGAAATGTTCTCTACTCATATCTTTGTACCATTAAGTTGGGGTGAAGGATATTTTTCTGCTTGAATAGATTTATTTTTTTCAAGGATGTATATCGGTTGGCAAAGAAATTGGATTTGACAACTCTACAGCTTTCGTGTAAAAATTGTAAGTTACACAATTCAACTTGCGTAGAAGTTGCTTGATGGTTGCTGCGCTTGTTGCATTTCATAATATTACTGTTTTCTTGAAAATATTTAAATTTTCTGGAGGTTAATTTACTCTTGGATAATCTACAGTTCTGTTTAACCTTAGATGTCAGTTTAAAGGATCTAAAAATTGCCAAGATTGAAGAAGAGATTTTGCCGTGGAAGGCTGATAATTTCCTTTTTTTGACCAGGTTATGTAATTATGTGACTGGAAAATTTTTAATTTTTACAGAAATATACTATTTATCCATTATGAATAATGGGTTGAAATCATATAAAGTAAGTTTGAAATCACCTACAAAACGTACCGACAAATATTCTACAAATAATTGAGCATATGATACAGTTACCAAGTGATCTAACCGGAAAGGATCCGGATCATTGAATAATATTTGGTTAAGTACCTTATGAAAACTTTGCTTTTTAAACACCCTACATAAAGAACCAAACTTCAGACTCCTGCAACTGCTTGTTCTAACTTACATCAATGTTCATTAATTTTTGTTTTCATTGCTTTGTTGCCAGGGTAATCTTAACAGGATCAAGAAACGCAGGCAAATCTTCTTGCGTGCTGAAAAGTATGTTAAGGAATACAGAATGAAGGAAAGAGCTGAGCTGAAGATCGCCAGAGAGGCCAGGAAGCGTGGTAACTACTATATTCCAGGCGAAGCTAAATTGGCTTTTGTCATCAGGTTGAAAGGGTGAGTGCCTATCCTACTCTTAGTCAGTTATCTTTTTCCTCTTAAACTTGTCAAGAGTCCATGTCAGCAAAGTTTTCAGTCATATGTTGCTCGCCCATGGGTCTTTTGCAAACTACAAATTATCACAAATTCTCAGAAGCTTCCAAATCCACACTAAAAGTTGAAAATGTTGTTTGAAAGCGGCAAATCCAAACAGTGGGCCCAAAATTTCTTTACTACTAAACAGGCAGCTGCTGTAGTCCATTTCAATAGAGAATAGAAGCTGGAGTTCAGCTCCAGACCCGCCCGGGGAGTAGGGCTTGAGGATGGGGCAGTTGCAAGGGTCTGAAATTTTGTGTTTTTTATAAAGAAAATGAAAGTACTTGATGAGCTGAGAACAAAGATGCCTTTGGTTTCTAATTAAGTCCCATTGTTCCGGAGATGAGATTTTGGCCCAAAATACATTGTTTTAAATGAGAATTCCGCGTAGTGACGTCACTACACACACGATTTCTTACAACTTTACACCTGTGTATCTCCAAAGCCTGGACACTTAGAAAACAACCAAATGCATTATTGTTCTCAGCTCATCAAGTACTATTCTTTATAAAAAACACAGAAGTCCACACACTTGCAACTGCCCCATTCCGTCAGTCTCAATGGACATTGAGGTTTCAGCAGGGTTGCTAAATTTAGAATAAACCTCGCAAAATACATTAGCACTCATAAGGAGAGGATATAAGTTGTGGGTCGCCGATTTCGTTCAAATTTAACATACATACAGTGCAGGGAAAATAAACTGACCCGTATTTCGTCGTTTGCGCCAATAGGCAGTCGTTTCGTTAAAAAAAAATTTGTAAATCGGGGAAAATGGGTAGAAAAATATAGTTTTCCTGACTAACGCTGATATGTCTGAACTGCGGCGCCACTTACTCCCTACTCCTCGGACGGGTCTCAAGTCATCACAGGTACGGGACTGGGGGTAACACTTGTAGGGGTATGAGTCCAGTTCGAGCTTCTATTCTATCGAAACGGACAGTCACCAAGTCCAGCCACCATATGTGGATCTGCCCTGAATGCAACTTCTCAAGTGAGAGCAACACCAATTTTTGCTGTATTTAAACCTTCTCTGATTTTGTTGCAATCGAAAACCCTGGAACAAACCATACCCATAAGATGCCATTAACTTGCTACATGGTTGTGCCAGTTGTAAAGCTGCACTTCTTAATCTGTATGTTGTTATATAAATCTTAAAAATGGTTATTTGCATCAGGTCGTACTTGAAATTCAATTGAGTCCCGGAGGAAAATGTAATTGTTTCAAAAATCAAATTCTGAAGTTTGCATGGTCATCTAACAGAATACGAAAGGAACAATGAATCTAAGTATGCAGAGACTGAAGACAAAGAAAAAGAGAAACTTTCCAACCGTATTTCCTCCTCTCCTGTACATAACATTAAAACGATAATGGGTGTTCGTGATTTTTAGTTTACTTTCTCTGTATTCTTCAATTTTTTTCTCTGTTTTCTCTGTAAAATCTTTAATTCCTACGTTAGAACCAGCGGTGAAAACCTTTTTCTTATCTTGTCTTTCTTTTCTTTCTTTTTTAGTATCAACAAAATACCTCCTAAACCAAGGAAGGTTATGCAATTGTTCCGTCTTCGCCAAATCAACAATGGTGTTTTTATTAAATTAAATAAGGTAAGCTATCATGAAACGCTACGTATTTTTCCAGATTAATTTATTCGCCCCTGCAGGGGGGAGTAAACCAATAGCCCTTAGGAGCCCAAAAAATGTCTTTGTCAAGTTAAGTTGCATTTAAAGTTTGAAAATGGGATGAGAACACTTTTTGAACTAGGTCTTTAGCAACGAACCTACTGTATTGGAGTGAGCAAGCTCACAGAATTGTCGCACGGCCGTGCTGTAAGGTCTGATCATGTGATTGGGTCAAAGGGATACGAGGCAGAGAGAATTTCACTGGAAGCGTCAGGTTGAGACTATAGACAGGGCTGCCAGGGCTGGGTGTCAGTTCTGTCAGCTTGCTCACTCCTATACAGTATGCTTAAATCCAAGTTCACAAAGTGCGTAGGTCCAATTTCAAATTTTAATAGCGGCTGAACTTGATGTTGTAATTTTTTGGGCTTGTTAGAATTTTTGCTCGAAATGATCTCTACTTTTAACTTTTACCAAAAAAAATGAAGTACGACTTGATCGTGATTCACTCGACATGAGAACTGTGCCATCTCCGTTGCCCAATGAATTCAGCCAAAAAATAAACAAAAACAAAACAAAAACCAAAAAATTGACATTTTGGAACTTTTTAGTCTTATTTAGTATGTATGTAGTAATTTTAAGACCGATTGTGCAACATTTTGGGTACAAATGATTTTAAGTACTGACTGATCATTTTAGAGCAAGGATCGGTGAAGAGACGAAGATCGGCTCATAAAGTCGAATATTCAACTTTGAATTTCGGGGCTTTAAAGGGTCCATTAGAAAAAATGCTGAGACACGGGTGTTATAGTTTCATATGAACTACCTTCCTGCGAAATTTGAACAAAATCGAGGGTGACGAGGCGGCGACCTCCCCTTGTAAGGAAAAAGAAGGTTATGGTGCTAGTATTTTTGTAATTTATTACTTTCTGCCCACTTTCGTCCTTGTGTTGGAATGCTTATTGGATTGCTCAGGTTTCTTATTTTATGCTAACCCTTACTTTCTTTTTCAGGCGACTTTAAATATGCTTAGGATTATTGCACCCTATGTAACATGGGGCTTCCCTAATTTGAAGAGTATCAGAGAATTACTCTACAAGAGAGGTTTTGCCAGAGTTCGAGGTCAAAGGATTCCAATCACCTCCAACAGACTGATCGAGACTCATTTAAGTAAGTTCTTTCAATTTTTTCTCTATCCTTTTCTGATCCCTTTTTTTCACTCAGTCCAGTCATTTGCTGTGAAACACCAACATAACGAGCCCTAGTGATCGGACGGCTGGACTTAACCACTAAACTAGAGCTCACGTATTTTGAGTATGGTGTTCTGACAATAGTGGTGCTGTTTTCTAAAATGCATCGATGAGCGGTTGGTCAACACAGAGTATTAGTTGCAAACCAACTGTAGGAAAGTTTGCTCTAGAAAATAGAAACTAATTGGTGGCCCTGAAAAGGGTCGTTTTATATTGTGGAGATGCTGTGTGCAAATTCGGGTCTCCGTTCAATGTGCAAGCTGGCTGCTTAACAGGATTCGGCTAGGCAGGCTTTGATTTGATCCAGAGTCCAAGAGTTGAGAGGTGTGAATAGTTTCGAGTGTTAAGCCAGAATGAGAATGATCGGCTGCAGCACTTTCTTTTAAGCCCAGGGGTCGAACTGTGACTGGCCGTCGGTGTTAATGCTACTTGCGGTGACTGGACCAATCAGGAGCGCAGGTGGAGTGAAAGCGCAGGAGTGCTTGAGCGAGCAATTTTAATTCCGATGGGTTTTGATACATTTGGAAGGAAACGCCCAAGGTTATAGATTATAGAGGTATGCTCATCTGACTTTGCGCCACAAATTCAGTGGCGCGCAATTCAAAATCACTGCAGGCAAGATGGCTGACAAAAGCAGAAAACATTCGGTCGTTTTCTGCAGAGGGCAGCCCAATGTTTTCTGAAAAGAGTATATGTTTTCTGCTTTTGTCGGCCATTTTGCCTGCAGTGATTTTGAATTGCGCGCCACTGAATTTGTGGCGCGAAGTCAGATGAGCATACCTCCTTAATCTATAACCTTGGGAAACACCGCTATTTTTCAGAACCGGACTGCTAATACACGAGCTCTACTACTACCCCTACTACTTCTTCTGCTACTGCTCCTTTTAAAGGTGAATCTATGGTGGTCCTAGAGCCTACTGCGACAAACAGTTGATATGTTCAAAACTTTCAAGTCCAACACACTTAAGTCCAAAAGATTAGGTCCAAAGAGGAAACGTCCCAAAAAAAAAAATAAATAAATAAATAAAAAAAAAAAGAAAGAGGTAAATATTAAAATGTCCAGAGATTTTAAGTCCATAAAAATAATGTGTCCAAAAATTTGAAAAGTCTAAGAGGCAAATGAATTTTGCGAGTGATCATCATGCAAATGTATCTGAACAGTTGCTTACTGACAGATTGGAAGGACAATATGCACAATCTTCTCAGGAAGATTTATTTTCAGCTTTCTATAGAAGACGAGAATACAAAGATTGTACTGGAATACTTCCCTCCATTCAATATGAACCTTTGGACATTTTTTTATCTGTGGACATTAGAACATTTGGACGAAATGGCATTCTCCAAAAATATAACTGGACAAACTAAATTTTAAACGAAAAAGTTTTGGACAAAAAAACTGTGGACTTATCATCTGGGAACTCCTACTGCATGCTTGGTATCTTGCTCCATGGGGAAAATTTTAGCTTTACCAAACGTTGGATCAACACCACGATATCCAGGAGTTCAAACGAGGGTTACTCAGAGACAATATATAGTAGAGACCACGCACTAGCCTTGCGCGCTATGGCTGACTTATTTTTCGGAACTCGAACAGGAATTGATACAGAGAGCATGAAGGAGCACCATCCAACATGGACCGTACGTTGACTGATGCAATTTTGGTGCTTCAGATTCACTGGGCAAAATCTCGACGACATTTCTCATCAGACAACGTATGGTCCATGTTTGCGGTGTTCTGTTGAGACCCCAAAGAAAAAAAGTTGCCACCGCGCTCAAACATGGGCAAGATAGATAGTGCGTGGTCTCTATAATATATTGTCTCTGGGTTTACTGCTTGTTGATTGATTGATTGACCTCTGATTCTGATCTACTGTTGACACCAACTTTACTGAACCTTAAATTGACCCTTAGAAGCAACACGCTAAAATCCGTTTTATCGAGAAAGTGTCTGCTCAGTAAAAAGTCGATTTTTGAAATCTATCCATTTAAATACAGATACAGATCAAATGCCAACTGATATACCTGTGGACCCGTACGCTTTGTGGAAAAATGATATTTGAGTTGTATGTGCCAGTTTGTCTGTCAACTTCAGTTTCTGGTGACTATTCAGGCTTTTTTATGAAAATATATGTGGAAGAGGCGCTGTGATGGAATTGGTGAACCGAAAGAGTTAGTAATCAAAAGAGCCTCGTAAAATTATTACAAAGCTTGCCGGGGTGGCGGGACTCGGCTAGAACTTCATTTGGTGATCTCGAGATTCCAAAACCGAAACGCAAAATCGGGCAGTTTTAGGGGAAACCATGACATCGTCTGTTTCGGCGAGATTTGCCCAAAAAAAAATTGTAAAATTGTGTGATATTCAATGTCTCAGCAAAACAGCTTGGTGGAAAAGGTAATCAGCCCGTGGAGTGAAGTAGTTTACTTTTTATCTTTGCATTGCAAGGTAACATTCTTAGTGACAAAAAGAAAGGTTCACTTGAACACCATAATAACAAAAAATAATGTATAAAAGGTGATACATCTTCTCTTTGAAGGACTCCTTACATTTTAAAGTGGTAAATGAATAAATAACTGGCTTACCAAAAGAAAAATGGTAACCACACAAAGAAATATTGTGAAAACTGTGAAAACTGTGAAAACTGAACATCATGAAATTTGCAATATGTGATCACGAAAACGAGGGTTTCAACTTCACGATGAAAAGGCTGCTCTAGTTATCAATCATCAAGTGTGGGAAATGCAAAGTAGATTCAGTGAAAGTATTGTAAATTTTTTCTCCCCTCTCACTCAAATTATTTTCCTGTTCATCATTTTTTCAATGTGCCATTTTCTTTTTCCAGAACGGTATAACATCATCTGTATTGAAGATTTAGTTCATGAAATTTTCACTGGTGGAAGGAACTTCAAGTATGCCACACATTTCCTATGGCCTTTTAAAGTGAGTATCATGGTCTCTTTACAATTTAATTAAAATGATTTGATGCGATTTATTTCAGTACCAAATTTTATCTGTTGCCTGAGGAAACTTTTTTCTTAAGGACTGCAATGAGAATAAAAAGATAAAGAACATAAAATCGGGTCCTAGCATAGAGTACTGCTATAAGAACGGAAACTTGAATTAACTTTGAAAAATATTGCTTGAACGAAATACTTTGAAGAATTTGTATCAGGTGTTCCTTACATTTCTGAAATGTGTGTGTTTTATAATGATTCGACCCAGAGTAACACTTAAAAAACAGGTCAACAATGGGTCAATTGCAAGGGTCGGAAATTTTGTGTTTTTTAGAAAGAAAATGGTAGATTTTGATGAGCTGAAAAAAATGGTGCCATTGGTTTTTTCCTAAGTGTCGCGGTTTTGGAGATACACGCGTGTAAAGTTGTAAAAAATTGTGTGCATAGTGACGTCACTACGCTGAATTCCCATTTAAAATAATGTATTTTGGGCCAAAATCTCATCTTCGGAGCAATGAGACTTAATTAGAAACCAAAAACATCTTTGTCCTCAGCTCGTCAATGACTTTCATTTTCTTGATCAAAAACACAACATTCCAGACCCTTGCAACTGCCCCATTACAGGGCTATCTAAATTTGCGAGGGTGATATTCTTAAAATAATCATGATTTTTCGTGTAATGCAGTGCACATTTTTGACTGGACATCACATAGTTAGACAGCCCAGACCTATTGAATATTGACAAATTTCAGTTGCTTTTCAGCTATAAATCATTTAACCGGTAACATCACATGAAAAAATGTGTATTAACGCTTGCAGAAGAAAGTTCCTCATTATGGCAAGAGGGGAAATTTTTCGACCCCCACTCCACTGCTCCGACAGTGAGTGAGATGGCCCTGTTGATGGATATTTTGGCAGAGACATGGGGTCAGTTTACCCGAGTTGACTCCTGAACTGGAAATTTTGTCTAATGTCAGAATGTGGCCCTTTCGTTGCTTATGACCATGCCGAAGCAACGTGCAATATTTTACACTGAATTATGTGTAAGAAACCGGTTACAGGAATGATAAGGGGCCTGGAGTGGTTAAGTTTTCTTTGAGAGGTGTCTGCATTGGGCGTGTTTATGTTTATTATGAGTCGTAGTAAACACAACTCATGAATGAGACATATTATTTGGTTATGAGTTGATACTGGGAAAGTTGGGCCCATCCCATCAAATATTCGGGACGGACGGTCCTCAACCCAAAGTCCACCCAAAGTACCTCAACGGACCACTCAATAATGGCAACACCACTAACTAACCTCTAAATATTTACCATGAGATGCAAACTAACAAATCCCAGCACTATATGATGTGTTGGGTTGACTCAAGACTGGCCCAAAGTAACGTAGAGTTGGGGGGGCTCTCAACATTCCAATGAAGAAACTTGAGGTTAGAATCGCCATTTTCCGGTACGCCCTGTACATTTTTTGGCCCCTTACTGTCAAATTTGTCAGCAGTTTGGTCTGGAGTCCAACATCCAAACTACAGAGGAAGGGCCGTCACTGTTTTGTTGAGCATACATCAAGTGCCGTCGTTTGAACAGTGGAGAGGATAAAAATGTTTTCCCCTCCTGTCGTGATAAGGGAATTTCTTCTCTGCGCCTTAGTATATAACTGCAAATTAAATAGTACATATTTAAGTAGTACTGTACTAAATTTTATTAAAATATATCTAATTCGGAAATTTGGTTTGCAAAATTGTTTGGAACTGCTGAGAAAGTGGGGGAAAAAATCAGAAAACAGCCCCTAAGTTTACTCAGAGTTGTACTTATTCAAGTATGCATGATTAAAGAGAGTAAGTTTGATGCCATGAAATGGTTATATTAATGGTTGTTCAATCTCATTGGCTGACTAGGAAAATAAGAATATCTGAGTTTGAAGGATGTCTTGGTGAAAATGGTTGTATACCAACCGAATGGATCTTTTTTCTTTCTTTTGCAAGTGGTTTTGTTTGCTTTACCTTATCCATGTTCAACACTTGCCCTCATGTCTGCTTGACTTGTTATTGCTTGAATACTAATTTGTATTGTATTTCTACAGCTGAACACTCCCACTGGTGGCTGGAAAAGGAAGTCCGTTCACTACAATGACGGAGGTGACTTTGGTAACCGGGAAGATTTGATCAACAAACTTCTCAGATCGATGGTCTAATTTTGTATTTTTTTTTATGTATACATTTTTACTTTTTACCTAATGTTGACAACAAGCTTCTGGCATCCTGTCCTGACATGTCCACCCTGTCAATAAACAAAGTGACTTTTGTTAAACTGCTTGTTTCTTTTAATTCCTGCAAATTCTGCTTTTTCAAAGTCATCCCCAGAAATGTAGAAATAATAGATACCACACACTATCTATCTTGTCTATGATTGCGCGTGGTGGCAACTATTTTTTGGGGTCACAATAGAACACGGCAAACATGGTCCATACGTTGACTGATGAAAAAGTGTCTCACATGCTTAGAACTGGATGAATCAAAAAGAAAAAGAGGGCTTTAACATTTAGTTAAAACTATACGTGACTCAAAACAAAGATCGGTTAGGGGATAAATACTTATAAATACAGCTAAAAATAGGGGATAAATACAGCTGATTGAAGAAGCAGTGGTTATCGCTTTATTTTATCATCAACCAGCTCAAATAGAATATAGGAAAAAACTTCAGATTTTTCAGTTTCCTTTCTGATAGTAGTACAATTCTTCCTCAAGGGACTCCGCTCACTCTGAAGTTGGAAGAAAAAATCATTCTGTTTGGCGCAGTTCTAGAAGTCAAGCACAAGAAAAAATCTAGGAATCATGGTACTGTAAGGGAATTTTGTTTCATCAGGAAAAAACATGGATTTTCTGAGGAATTCTTATTGTAAACCAGTTTAATCTGGGATTTTGAATTGTGAACCTCGGAGCAGAATCAGTGTCCTAATTTTCTCTGACTCGTCCAAACTAGATGTAGTCTGAGTCTTTCAAAATGATCAATTCTTTGCTGTGGAGTTAATTTTTTTCATTATCAAAAAAATGTTGAAGTATCATGGAAAATTTGAGAATGAATCGTTACTTAACTTCTCCGGTTCCGGTGCTACTCTTTGTGTGTAACGAGTGCAGTCGGGCATAAATATCAGTTGGTACTTGCGAGTTGCGGCGACTGGCAACTACGGTTGTCACCAGGGGCATCATGGAGGGCCTAGAGTTTTTGACTTTGGGTCAATGAACAAAATAAATATCCCCCCCCCCCCCCATGGTTAGAACCTGAAATGACGCCCCTTTTTGCTAGACACCATTTTACGATATTTTGCGGCTGAACTTTCTCGAGGCATTTATGTAAATAAATAAGTAAATGGCGACGGGACCCTTTCTCGGCTTGCATTGAGGCCTGAGTCAGTGTTTATGATCGACTTACTGTTTTATACAAGGCTACAGCTCTCGCCTTTCAAATGTTGTTTAAATGCGAATCCTTGCTGCATCTGCATCGCCTTTATTTTTTCATCCATAAATTTTTGTGGTTATTTGAAGAGCCAAAAAAATTTACCTTATTCTTTGTAGGTTTGGACTCAGCATGACATTTTAAGGAAGATGGTCATAGTGCCAATGCAGAAACCTTTAATAGAACTTAGGTTTACCTAACCCTAATTACACCTATTATGAAATGTCAAGGATTTGATAGTGCCACTGCAGAAACCTCTCAACAAGTTCTCATACCGCCTAATTACACCCACATCTACTCAATTCAAAATACAGCCCTGGCTAATCTGAAGCGTTGAAGACCCGCCAATTTGATTTGGATACCTAAATACTAGTACATTTGCTTGCAAGAATTGCACTTGGAAAACCCTTTCGATTGATGAATCAAAATTCATAGATGAGTCAGGTAAAGTAAGTAGGTACTTACAATGGCGGATCCACCCAGTGGCGTAGATAAGGGCCCGCGGCCCCGCCAGGCGGGAGGGCCCCCAGGCTCTGAGGGCCTGAAGACCGCGATGTTGGGGCCGGCCTGATGAAAGGAAAATTTTCAAAGTAAGGAACGGCAAGTTCTTTCAATATTGAAATAGCATTCTCCTTCGTTTTTTGTTTGTAAGTATCTTCCGTCTTCCAACACTGTTTGAGCGTTTCTTGCGGAATATTTTCCATAAAAAAAGTCCCGATTAGTACTTTGATAGGAAAACAAGAAGAAGGAAGGAAATAAAAACGATAACTATAAGCATGAATTTTGTGAGAATTTTTAGATGAACTAATCTCCGAAATTCGGGGCAACACCCCAGGTCCTACGCGGGGGGGGGGGGGGGGCTGAACCCCTTATCTTGGAGTGACAGTAGAGGGGCCCCTAAAAATAATTGGCGGGAGGGCCCTGAAATCCTTGTCTACGCCACTGGATCCACCGATCCAGTGTTGCCAGGTTTGGACGGGGTAGAATAGCCATGCGTGGACAGTTTTCGAGTTGGTTACTAGTCACGCTGTGGATAGGGATGGAGGATCTACAGACACAGGGGCGGAAGCGTGGCTATATTCTCATCAAAATAGTCCACGTGTGGTCGAATCTAGCCACTATTGGCAACTCTGCACCGATCCAGCCCTTCCAAACTGTGGGAGGGGGGGGCATTTGGGATGTTCTTCCCCCTGGAGACCCCCCTTCTCTTACTCACTTCTTTCCCCCTCTTGTCTCCCTTTTCTGACAGAACGATCGCTCCCCGGCTCCCCTTTATCCGTCAGTGGGTGAGAATCTACTTTAAGTACTCGTAAGTAAGTGTGGCATCAGGAACCTGATAAAAGTAGAGCCGGTTCCATTTGCGGTTCGCAAGACTTTAAAATTCGGGTTCCGGTACACTGGTTCTGACGAAACCGAAGATCCTGGGCTTGGTTCCGGTTCCCCTCCCCAAAAGACGGGTTCTCCCGGTTGTTCGGTTCCGGCCGTGGTTCGCATTCCTGTTTGAAACCCCGAAGCCCCGAAGGTTTAAATGGTAGGGTGGAGTCTCTTGAATTCTTTGAGAAAAAGTAAACATGTGACCCATCAATTGGAAACCCTTGATCAGTGATCTGCACTCTTCGGATCAATTTAGTTTTCTTTTTTGCCCATGAAAATGATTTACGATAGCCGTAACGGTTGATCAACAAATTTTCTCCAAAACTCCCCATAATACAGGGAAAAAGGGGGAAGGGGTGTCAAGGAAAATTTGATTTTTTACCTTATACTCAATGTAGGTACGTTGCAAATTGCTTCTACCGTCAGAAATGTCAATTTTTATGGCTTTATTCCAACGTGTTTTCGAGGAAATCATAAAATTTGTCCAACTTCCCAATCTCTGAATTAATCTTTATAATTTCCTTCTATTATTCCCGCAATTTTCTTCATTTCCTTGTCGCTTGAAATTTCCAACAACTCCGAAACCACTAGTCCCGTTCTATTCCCAGCTAAAGTCGGAAAAAGTTTAGAGACTTTTAGACTAGAGGGACTCTATTTTAGACTATTCCCGCTACTTTCTCTGTGTCCCGAAAAAATTCTTCATTTCTATAATCTTGCTCGACAGCCTCGTCTGTGTGAGTGTAGCCTGTGAAATGTGAATGCACAGCAGCAGCTGACGGCACGGGAAAACGAAAACTTTTTCGAAAAGTGATGCGTACAGTGAACCCGCCAGAACACGGTAATGTATCAAGTTCGCGGTTCAACAAGACGATTTTTGAGCGCGGTAAGTTCCTCTTCCTATCCTGTGTGTTTGTGTATTTACAACCCATTGACCTAACTTATCCCGTTTTGTCAAACTGTGAGAATATTTGTGCATCCGTTGATGTAAGTAAATTGTGCTTAGTATTTGCTCAGTGTCGCTTAATGGTCGTTTAATTTCTGTATGTTCGTTGAGTTTTATGCACAACCGGCTTAATTGTAGCTCAATTCTGCTTGCAGGGTATGGCTGATTACATGTCCAAACGAAGAGGAGGCAAGAATCCTAGAATTTCTCACAGACAGAACAAATTTATCAATGATGTGATTTCTAGAAATAAAACAAGAGTTAAAGATGAGGGAGGACTAACCCAGTTTGGTAAGTGACAACTTCCTTCTTGTTTACTCTAACCTTTGAGGTTAACTTTAAACTGGCAAGTAAATGGATAAAGATGTGTTTTCCCCCCCATTTGCCGCACTGATCCATTGGGAATTCAGATCTTACAGATTGGATCCGTCGGTCTTGCGAAGTGTTGCTGCCAATTTGTGATTTTACATTTTAGTTTGGTAGAAGTGGTTAGTGAATTTGCGCGCCTGAGTACACGCAGATGTAAACACAGAAGGCCTTTCTAATTAATTCTATTGCCGAAATAGTTCATTATTAAGACCGCTGTATTTTCTGACCTATCATAACGTAACCTCATCTAACTTAACCGCACAGGAATATTGGTTGAGTAGGAAATAGCAGCCCTTTTACGAAACTACGCCCGCTGGATTGATGGGCATCGGATGGAATCGATCTGACTTTATCAGAACTGAGAGAAACGGGCAGATTGCCAAACTGCAGTTGATCGATGGACAAAGATACAGAGCTTTCGTTCTGTTTTTCCCCGATGACAACAAGGTCATTGAGCCTCTTTTTGTCACTAGTCCTTAAGTAGTTTTGTCTAGGTCATGATGGGTTGTTTTCAATTTTAAGGAACTACACAGACTTTGGCTAGCAGACCAACCTCACTTAGAAAGTTTGACAAACTATCCTTAAACCTCTGCACCTGGTAGGAAAGCTGCTGCATCTCCAGAAATTGAGCTGTAGAATCCAAATTTGCTATTAGTTTCCTCCAGCCTCTCCAGTTTCTCCTCAATTTTCTCAGTTTCTAGTTTCTACTGGCCCGTCAATTTGAGGTTAAGTGCAGATTAGTTCTGTTTTTCGGAAAGAAATTGAGTCACATTGCGCAGAAGAGGCAAAATTTAGATTTAGCATGCTGAAGTAGGAACACGCTGTAGTGCGAAGTTTCACCGCATACTCAGTCAGAAAACCAAGCTTTAATGAAGAGTTGTAAGTGAGTTTGGTGTGGAAATTTTGTTAGCTATTGTCTGCAGAACTGTTTGCTTCTCGTTTTTGCCAGAGCTGATCAATCTGAAGTTCAATTTTTCAAGGATTCTCTCTATGAGAATCAGTTGATCGCATCCACTCCAGTTGTATTTGAGAGTTGTTTTTGTGAGAATGTGAAACTGGATGGCAGCAAGCAAGCTTGAATTACTGAGACATTTTTAGGAGCACCAGACAAAGACAGTTATTTTTTGTCAACTTTCTTGAGATTGTCTTTACCTATGTTTGCAATGTTTTGAGATAACTGATACAATTTAAAACTTGGTTTTAGTCCATCTGCAGTTTGCAAACGGGGGCTCAAGAAAAGAGCAGTGTTATGGGTCCGTTGCAAACTTTCGCCACAATGTTATGGAGAGATGATTCCTTTGAAAATTACTTGGAAAAACCGTTGAGAGCATCAGAAAGTTCCGAAATTCACTCACAAACTCAATAAATGCGTTTAACAAAATTACAATATGGCGGTCGAATGAGCGGACAATTGGGAGAGCCCCATGTAATTATAGTTTTCTGTATGATGAATTGCTTTTCTCAGCATAGAAAGCTGCGAATAGAATGGACTCCCCCATTGTGACCTGTTCATTTGACTGCCAACCTTGTAATATGTTTAAACGCATTCACTGAGTTTGTTTGTGGATCTCGGATTTTTCTGATGTTCTCAATGTTATTTTCAGGTGGTTTAACGAAGGAAGTGACCATTTGTAATGCTGGTGCAAAAGTTTGCAACAGACCCATCGCAGCTTTATTCTGTTTGGGACATAATAACTGCTTGGCTCAAGGTTAAAATTGCACAAAGTGGCAATGCCAAGCAGACTCTGCTGAAGAAAGATCACTGTAAAGAGTTTCAGGCGAGAGCGTTTCAAATGGTTGACTTGAAAAAATTTTCAGAATTCATCTGTAAGTCACTTTTATCTGCAAAAAATTGTCCTCTTTCTTTTTGTGAATGTTGAGTGTAGATGTCCTTTTTCATTTCATCAATATTATGGTTATTTAAAGAGCAGTAATTTCAAGATTGTGGCAAAATAAAATTGAGACAAACTTTGCATCATTGCAAACCCCACCTTTGAGGCCTGTCATTCTTCGGGTGCAATTCTGAGACTTTATTTGTCTTGACTGGGCTTGAAAAATACTTTAGTCGAATCAAGTTAATTCAGTGACATTTACCATAAACCAGCATTTCTTGAGATATCTTGAATTTTGTTGAGATTATCTTCTTGAAATCGGCTCGAGTGCAAAATTGAGCATCTTGGAAGCGTCTCTAATTTGCAAATCATTCCTAAACCTTACGTAAACATCCCTTGAAACTCCTGTGAGAAATTTCAAGTCGCTATGGTTCATGATGTGTATCTGAATTGTAAATTGAATCTGAAAGACTTTTCAAGTTTGAGTCAAGTCAAATAGATTCCAAGTAGGAAAGTCTCCAAATTATGCTCTTAAGTGCTCAATTCATCAGTATATCAGATATCCTCTATTTTTTTTTCGAGTATGAGTTTCATGATCTATTTCTCAGTTGATTCGATCAAACATCGGTTCAAAGTCTCCTTTTGGAAAGCGAAATGCTCTTTTCATTTTAATAATTGTATCTAAGTACTAAGGCCGGCAAAAGAATCTTCCACATCACAGTGAGAGGGGAAATTTTCTTACCCTCACTCTACTGCTCGAGCATTGAGAGATATTGTCTCATTGGCGAATGTTTGGGAGGAGGGCGGAGACATTGAGTCTGTGTTAGCTGCGTGTTTGTGTAGCAAGTGCTACAGGTGTTGTTATCTCGATACGAGCCAAGAGCATATTTGCATTCACCTCTGCTGTCTTTCTTGCATTGGAGAGGGTCAAAATATTTCCCCTCTCGCCGTGATGTGGAGGACTCTTTTGCCGGTCTTAGTACATCGAAGTGTTAACTTATTCTGCTAAGGAATGTTGTTTGATTTCAACAGTAAATATGTGTTTGTTTTCCTGAATTTTTCAGCTTCTCCAGAAGAAGGTCCATCTTCAAGAATGGACTCTCATCAAGCAGTTCCTCTTGGCTCGCAGCCCACTGCTTACAATAATAGAAATAGACTCAGACCTCCTCCAGAATTGAAGGGTGCTGCAATTGGTATGATATCTCTTTATTTATTTATTTATCTACCTTTTTATTTCTTTTTGTATTTATGTCAATAGTAGGTACTAAACCAAATAAATTCAAGCAAAATAAAAGAACAAAACTAGGTCTAAACTAGAAAAATTTCTCCGTGGAATTCCTTTTCTTCTTCCGTTTCCAGAACCATAATATTGTAAAATATCTTGCAATAACCGTAATGTAGCCTTCCTAAATTCAGTAAGGTATGCTTCTTTGTCATGTATCATTGGAATTAAGGAACATATTAACATATTATTCTAGGGAAGGGGGGGGGGGGCAGGCAAATGTACTCTGCTGTCCACTCCGGGCATCAAAATCACACGCAACAGCCACTGTTGTAGCATTAGAGAGGTAGTTTGGTAGAATGAGGTTTCCTTCATCAAGATACTTCTTAAATATCATCTGCATTGAATTCTCTTGTGAGTGAGCCACGTGTTTCTTGTTGTTTTAAGTTATTTTTTCTATTGGTTCGCAGGTTTATGGTATCGAGACCGGAACAGAGAAAAACAAGCCAAGGAGAAGGAAGATCGTACTGTCAATAAAGTAGGTTTTGTACTCCTTTTCATTTTCATACCTTACTTAAAAGCAAATACTTTATTCATAGTGACGGGTTGTTGCAAACTACTTCTGCAGCAGTTTTCAGCATTGATTCTTCAGTGAAGTTGTGCCAAAATGAGAACCTGCCTTGATCACCTGCTTGTGATTTGACATTTGATGGCCATTTTGGAATTTTGTTTAAACACTTGTTATAAGTTTGTGAGTAAATTTTGGAACTTATTGATGCTCACAATGTTAAGTGATTTAACTTCAGAGACAGCTGTTATGAGTTGCCCCCTTCCATATCAGACTTTTTCATCCCCTCCCCCACCCTTCTAAAATCAGACACCCCCCCTCTAACTGAGAACCTTCCTTCCTAGTTGAGGATATCTGTCTCTCCCCTAACTAAGAATCCTCCCAAAGTGTGGGTCTCCCCCCTCTGTTAGGGGGAGACCCTTAGTTAGAAGGAGACCCTCAGTTAGGGGGGGAGACCCTCAGTTAGGGGGGGAGACCCTCAGTTTCGGTGTGAGGCTCTCGATTTGAGAGAAATACTCAGATAGGGGAAGACCCGGAGACCGTCACTTAGGGGGAGAAAGAAAAGATTGTGACCTTTCTTTCCCCTAAAAATGTTTTTTTCCCTCCTTTTGCAGAGTAAAAGAAGAAAAAAATTCTCCCCCCCCCCCCCCCCCTTATTTGAAAGTAGGTATACGAAAAGCTCGCGTGCAAAGATAGGCACTGGCACCCCTGCCCTGTCACTCCATTACAAATATATCACTGCCTTGTGATAAAGCCTCCTTTGAGACATACTGAAAGTCTGTTGAACCATACTGGACATGAAGAAATTTTGAAATGAATCATCTGTTTCTTAATCTTTCAGAATTGTTATCCTGTCACAATAGACCCAGAAGTAGCGTCTGAGCTACGTTCAGCTTTGAACAGCAAAGACTTTAACCACCCTAAAGCTAGCAGTTCTGGAACCAGTAAAAATGATAGGTAAGTGAATTAGAATTTTAAGATGCGAGCGAACAATTCTGTTGAATACAGAGACAATAATTACTAAAGACCTTGCATTAGCCAATCGCTCAGTGGCCAAATTTTTCTTTTTGGGGACTCAATAGTATAACATAGGAAGCAACATCCATCTGGACAAAACACTGATGCTTCACTCTTGTTGGCTGAGCCTTTGTTAATGATCTTCAAATGGGTTTAATCCAACTGCAGGATAGCCAACCTGACACTTCCAAAATTCAAACCTAAATTTGACCGAAACACTTAAAAAATGGGGTTTACTGTCTGAAATTGGTGAACAGGTGACACACCATCCATCATCAATTAACTGTACAGTTGTTTGAGGAAAAGAACAACTCTGCGTGCAACAGTTGGCTCACTTGCTCATCGATGTTCATTGATACCAGTTAGATTAAACCTGTTTGATCCTGTACTAAGCGCTCTACTGACCTCAACAACATTGCCAGTTTATAGTCCTTTTGAATGTTATTGGGTCATTCCACGTCAGATCATACCAAGGTTTTTTCCTTGACCCCTCAGATTTTCATGAAATTTTGTGTGCTTATTCTACCTACTGAAAATAGGCAAAATCCAAATTTTCAGAATTTTTGGGTCACCCATTGCCGTTTTCTTCAATTTTGAAAATTTCAAAATTTTGCCAATTTCACCGGTTTCAGCAACATTCAAGTGGCCATAACTTGAGACACATTGGGAATTTTCCAAAACATGTGTATATCATTTGAAAGCTCTTTTTATGCTCTTTTTAGTGGTGTTTAGTAAAAAATAAAATTGCCCAAATTTCTTGGGGAATTTTTTTTTGAAAATTTGAAAATTTCGAATTTTCAAAAAACGGCAATTTTAAAAATCTGAAAAAATCAGAAAATGTGGGTTGGTACTATACAAGCCCGTCCCCGAAGTTTCATTTTGGGCCGACGATTCGTCTCCGAGTTATGATTGATCCAAAAACTGACTTTTTCTGTAAATCAAAAATATCCCTTATTCTACAGGTGAATAGAAGGGTGCGATATGGGCCGCATCCGGCCCACATACAATTTCACATTTTCAGGTCCCATTGCATATTCTAGAGGTAAAAACAAGTGAAAAAACCTCTATTGACGCAACCCCTGAGATGCATCCCTGTTAAGCTGTAGCCTCTCAAAGTTGATACTTTTACGTTAAATTTTACCTACACATGAGTGACTATAGCATGTAGAATTTGAAAAGTATAGACAATTTATCCTCCAAAAACTTGTTTAAATGTCTTGAGAGAGTCATTGGCCATGGTAAAGGCCCAGGTTAGACTTGTTTTCCCGAGATTTTACCTGAAAACATTGAATTTTACCCAAAAAGCTTATAGAAGTCATACACGCTTTTTTCCAGCGGTAAATTGCAAAATTGACATTGATACCAACAAGTGTCAGACATTTTTTAAGTATGTTATGTACGAGTATATTAGGGAAACATGTCAAAAAATGGAAGTTGCACTTGCTTTCGTTTGTGGTTAGAAGTCTCCACGTGGTTCGTTGACCGTCACTAGATGTAGCAGCGCGAATCAAAGCATGTCCAAATGACCAGTAAATGGATGGGTTCAGTCGACTGGTCGTGCAATGATTAAATGTATGCAACTATCCATATTCTTCGATAGCATCAGTTAGAAGTGCTACCAGGAATAATTTGAGGAACATGCCGCAAGCAAGTGCAACTTCAATTTTTCGATATGTTTCCCTAATATACTCGTACATAAAAAACTTAAAAAATGTCTGACACTTTTTGGTATCAATGTCAATTTTGCAATTTACCGCTGGAAAAAAAACGTGCGTGACTTCTACAAGCTTTTTGGGTAAAATTCAATTTTTTAGGTAAAATCTCGGGAAAACAAGTCTAACCTGGGCCTTTACCATGGCCAATGACTCTTTTTAAAACATTTAAACAATTTTTGGAGGATAAATTGTCTATACTTTTCAAATTCTACTTGCTATAGTCACTCATGTGTAGGTAAAATTCAACGTAAAAGTATCAACTTTGAGAGGTTACAGCTCAACAAGGATGTATCTCAGGGGTTGCGTCAATAGAGGTTTTTCACTTGTTTTTACCTCTAGAAAATGCAATGGGACCTGAAAATGTGAAATTGTATGTGGGCCGGGTACGGCCCATATCGCACCCCTTTTATTCACCTGTAGAAAAAGGGATATTTTTTATTTACAGAAAAAGTCAGTTTTTGGATCAATCATATCTCGGAGACGAATCGCGGCCCATAATGAAATTTGGGGACGGGCTTGTATCGTACCAACCCACATTTTCTGATTTTTTCAGATTTTTTAAAAATTTCCGTTATTTGAAAATTCGAAATTTTTAAATTTTCAAAAAAAAATTCCCCAAGAAATTTGGGCAATTTTATTTTTTTCTAAACGCCATTAAAAAGAGCATAAAAAGAGCTTTCAAATGATATACACATGTTTTGGAAAATTTCCCCAAAGTGTCTCAAGTTATGGCCACTTGAATGTTGCTGAAACCGGTGAAATTAGCAAAATTTTGAAATTTTCAAAATTGAATAAAACGGCAATGGGTGACCCAAAAATTCTGAAAATTTGGATTTTGCCTATTTTCAGTAGGTAGAATATGCACACAAAATTTCATGAAATCTGAGGGGTCAAAGGGAAAAATTTATTCTTTTTTGGTATGATTTGACATGGAATGACCCTATTTCATTTGAGATCCCCAAAAAGAAAAGTCATCCAACTTTAACCTGGGTAAGATAAAAAGTGTGTGGTCTCTCGTATAATTTTTGTCTCTAGTTGAAAAAAAAAAAGTCATAAGAATGAGCGAATATTTTTTTTTTATTTATTTTTTTTATTTATTTAAGTTTTGTACAGGAGCCCATTACGAAAAGCTATAATACAAGTCAAGAAAAACAAGAAAAAATATGTAGGTACATTGTAGGTTGAAAATTGAAACAAAGAACATAACGGGGTAGTATACATACACATACAAATCATCAAGTCATCAAGCTATATTTCATATTAACCCGTAATTTTTGTAATCTCTGATACAGCATAAAAAGGGATGTTCGAGCAGATAATTTTTTAGACCGAGTAGAAAATTTTTGGGTTTTATTTTTTAAAAACTTCTCTAAGAGAGTAAGGTAAAGAATTTAAAATTCAAGTTGAATCAAACGTGGATCATGGTTTGCAGCTGTGTATAGTTTCCTCTGTGAACTGACAATCAAAGTTGACTGATTTATCTGACCTAGCTGACAGTGGCGGCTCTTGAAATAGGATACATTGATGTTTGCTCCGTTTAAATCTACGGGAAAGAATCAAAACGATACTTCTGAATAGGTTCAAATGAGAGTAAAACGATAATTGTTTGTTCAGGAGCTGCCACTGCTGGTAGAGCTTCAAGCAGAGAGCTGCTGACTCACACCACACATTGACCAGAGCATACAATCAGCAAGTTGGAAGCTTTATCATAAATTAATTGAGCATTTTTGTGATGACATACTTGCATAGAAACAAAGCTAGCAGATGAGGTTACGAAACCATTTTTGGATGTTAAAAGAGTTGCTCCTATGTGCTGTAATATTGCTTAAATGCTTAATGCACTACTCGGTAAGAATTGTTGTTGGTTGTTAAATATCTTTTTCCTCTGCCTTGTTTCAGCCACAGTAGCTCTGATGCAAGGATGAAATATGATCACATCGGTGATAGTGAATTCAAAAGGAGATTTTTAAACAATATCACTGGTTCTATTGAGGAAAACATTAGAAGAAGTTTAGCTTCAAATCTTGTAAGAATAAGAACTTTCTTTATTGTTTTTGATGTTCGATGCACTAATGCTTAAAGATTAATGTGGTCAAGTAATCAGCACTTACAAGTCATTTCATTCCAGGTAAACAGTTGCATCCACTACATTTTAAATTGTAATTTTGACCCTAAAACTTCAAATTTATAACTTGCTCGCTTTATTGGAGTTAAGTCAAAGTTTTTAAGTTTAAAAGTCAAAATTACCAGTTTAAAATATAACAGACGCTGCAGTTTACCTTGAATGACTAGTTCGATGACTAGACTTGATGATGCCAACAGCAACAAGGGTTGCCTATAAATTGTTTATCTTGGAAATTACAAGTGTTTGAATTGACTGATTATGAAAGGGTATATCTGACTTTATGGAGAATATTAAAACAATTAAAAACTAAATGGCCAAAAAATCTGTACATTCACGTAAAGCAGTCATAATGGGAACCAGGCCAACACTATAAATCAATCTCCAAAACGTTTCGGTGCACTCACATCACCATTTCAATCGGAAAATAATAATAATAAAAAAAAACCACCCTCCTCCATCTTGAATGGAGTGTGCTCCTCGTTCTTGTTTAGGGTCCTTGAAGGAAACTCTTGCTACTCCCTCAACAGTTGACTCTAAAATTAGTGAAGAAACAGTCTAAAATGAGGGAATTTCCAACATTTTCAATCACTGCACAGGTATCAAACTACAGCTTTAAAGATCACTTCCGTGAATTCATCTGATTCCAGACTCTCAAGCAAGATATTTTCCTAGACAACCAATTCCGGACAGAATTGATGAACAAAATGCAGTCTCCACAGTATCAACGAATGTTAGAATTTCGGCAAAGATTACCTGCATTTCAAATGCGGCATCAGTTGGTAGATTTGATTAAAAACAACCAAGTTGTTGTAATTTGCGGAGAAACAGGTAAGTGCTGCTGTGCTCTTTTTATTTTTCTATTTTTATGTAAAAGCTCCAAACGAGGATTTCCTCTTGGGCGACTGGACTTTGAGTTACTTCTCATGGATTAAAATTCTAAAGATGAGAAATCATAAAAGTTGTGATCAATAATAAAAGCCGTTGGTTTCAGAGAAAATCCAGAAAATTACTCACACCAATATTTGTCTTTTTTTTGGTCGTCACAAGGGGGAAAAAGCACTTTTTTGTCGCCGTGTGGGGTTCATTGTATCCACAACTGGCCATGTTCACCATTCCTCTTCTCAGAGAAACAAATCTTGCACGGAATCAAGAAGGACATATTCACTACAAAACCTCGGGTTTACCATCTAAAGTCAGTGAGGCGCATTCCTTAGAGCTCGGGGTGCATGTTGTTCGCACAACATAAACCAGGTAGGTAGGCGTCCCTCCACCTGGGGTCTAAGAAATATCAGACTGCAAAATTGTGCTGTGCCGAGTGACTCAGGATTGCAAGTGGTCAGACCCGGACCCATAGGCAGGTTCCCTGCGAGAATAGACCAGACCAGACCGACTGTTGCATCCAACCATGTGCTGTGAAAGTCCATTTAGCAGTATCGCATTGCAGAAGAAATTGAATATTTGCCATTTGAAATTTTGGGAAGTTCCTTCATGGGAAACAACATTTTAAAACCCCTCTCAGAAAAGCCCCCCCTGAAATAATAAGGAGTGCCACAAACTGAAACCTTTAATAATCTTCTTTTGTTTAAAAGTTGAACACATTTTAGTTACTTTGTACCCACCAGGTAAAAGAATATGAGTGGCTAAAAGTAAAAACCTTGTAAGTACCAGCATTTTAGGAGTCTTTCAGATGATGCGATTGACTAATCAGCTGAGTAAGTCTTCACAAGGTATTACTAGGTTGAAAGTCCATTAATGACGACAGTTCTTGGGAAAGAATCAGATTTTACTCTCGTTGCCTTTGATCCCTTCTAAAACAAATCCCCCCCCCCCCAAGTTGGTGTTTTAACATACGATATTTGGGCCTGCTGGATTCTTATAACCCTTTAAAATGATATTAAGAATAGATGTCCATGATTTACGGACTTGTTTGATTCTATCTCCTACCTCAAGTTAACCTATTTCAATTGTGTAATATTGGACTGAACACTATTAATGTTTCTGAGCTTAAGAGTTTTTCATCTCAATTTATACCCTCTTTTTTTTCTCTTTTTTTTTCTTTAGGATGTGGTAAAACCACAGAAAGTGCGCAGTTTATCCTAGATGACTGCATAAAAATTGGAAAAGAATTCTATCTTAATTTGAACCCTCTTTTTATTTTTAGGATGTGGTAAAACCACGCAAGTTGCGCAGTTTATCCTAGATGACTGCATAGAAACTGGAAAAGGATCTATAACGCACATAGTTTGTACGCAACCACGAAGAATTAGTGCAATCACCGTCGCAGACCGAGTGGCCGAGGAACGAGGTGAATCAATCGGGAACGGCAGTGTAGGCTATCAAATTCGTCTAGAGGCGTATGTAATTTTTTTTCTTTTCCAGATTGTTTCAGACATCTCGTATCCTCAGTTCAAATTTTTACCTAAATTTCTTCTTGTGTCATCTTAAGAAAGGATACCTACTTCACTATAGTATATTACATTATTGTCAATTTTTGTGCCCCCACAGTTCAATTGATAGTTCAAAAACATGTCACCTAAAAAACAAACATTTTGAGGAAACTAAAAAATCGTCAGGTAGGCGGTAAAGTGAATGCAGGGAGAAGCTTTTTGGTGTCAAGGACAGTCACTAAGATACATTGTATAAGCTAGAGTTGAATGAGGTCCTGCATATTTGATGCGTCTACCGGTCTAACCCCAGTTAGTACTTTTCTGTGAAAAATTCAAAATCTGAAAAAACTGAGTTGGCAAGTTATTGAACTGAATGATTCAATTGAAGTGCTGGATGTAAACGGAGCTCTTCTCAGAAAATGCTTATTTTCAGGTTTAAACAATTATGTCGAACTTAGTCCCCGTGTTTCTCTGAACTGGATAGCAAAACTTGACTTGAGAATATTTTTGTGTACAATTTAGAACCTAAAGTGTGTGAATTATGCCAAGTATATCATATCAATTTAAGGACCCTGCAAACTCCTTATGGGAAATGGTTCCTATTAAGGTTTTGATGTAATTGGCATCATTCGATTTAGCAGATCTCGCTGAGAGTTCTCGCAGCACCAACTCAATTGTATGATAAGTTTTTGAGATATTCGCAATTGAAGTTTGTGTTTTATCGATGAAATGGGGTCGAATGTAGAGCATGATCAAGTTTGTATTTTATCCGTAAAATGGGGTCGAATGTTAAGCATGATCGTCTGCCGAGTTTGAGGGTTTTACTCGAGAATCCCAAGTACCTGCTCAGTTAGCCTGGCTTGACCGTCCTTTCCTCGGTGAATTTCGTTCGCATGAGTAAAAGAGCTAGAACGGTCTGGCGTCTGGAACCGACAAAATGAGTGTGCGGTAGGTGGGCCAAGGAAAGGAATTCAAGCCGGGAGATCTGACTTTGAGCCAGTACTTAGGATTCTCAAGTAAAACTCTCAAACTTGGCAGATGATCTTGCTCTATATTTGGCCCCCATTATACTAATGTAACATGAACTTCAACGGTGAGTATCTCAAAAACTCATCATACAATTGTGTTGGTGCCGTGAGAACTTTTTCTCAGCTCGATCTGCTGAATCGAATGATGTCAAATACATCAAAAATCCATCGGGAATCATTTCTTATAAGGTGTGCACCGGGTCCTTTCACTACGCACCAGAAACCTTCAGAAATGGGATGAAGAAATGCTGACCCTGCGTTTAGTGACTGGAGATTCTAAGTAAAATTTTATTTGATGACTCTAGGGTCTCTAGATTATTTTGTGGTGAAGAAATTTGTATATTTCATCACTTTTTCAGAATTTAATGTAAAATTGTTCTTAAGATTGTACTTAGATGTTACTTATGGAAAAGTCTTCGTTTAAAATAATTCGATTCTCCTCATTACCGGAAGCAAATGTTCTGACAGGCCCAAAAAGACCTTATGTGCTATTTTCTTATTATCAAAGCACGAAGTGGGCCCCGAGGACCTGATCAAGTTAAAACCCTCAAAGTCATGCGTAAGTTCAATGGTTGCTTTGAATCTGCACCAATTAGTAGCAAATATTTGTGAGACGTGAGGTTATGCAAGCTCAGGTGAAGTCTGACTTTTCATAAACATGATCGGGTCCCTGAAAGCGTTTCACAGCATCAAAATGGCCACTTGTCAAGTCTTTGGTAAAACCGGAGTCAAACAAAGGCGGTGGACTAAATGGTTGCAGCAGAGGCTCATTTTACCCTCGTAGAAACAACTCAGCAGTCAACAGCGCTGTGGTTTTTAGCCAGGTTTTCATCCAAAGATGAACACCCTCCTTTTCACCTCAAATTGTCCCCCCCCCTCCCCCGGTGTTTACCAAACGTCACCACTTAACACCAGGCTGAACCAAAGTGGTGTCGACTGTTGTTTTTTGAATCCACCAGATTAAAGTGTGCCTCAAATCTGCCCCTTGTTTTTTGCATAATGCACTGTCTATTTATCTCAGTATATAATCATTGTCTCTCTACCCAGTTACTTACTTTCTTCATGTCCTTTGTGCTGTCTGACAAATGTGCTTGGATAGATGAAGGGCATGAAGAGATGGGGAGCAGGGACCAATAAATGTACGGTCACACGGTCCTCGGCCCCAAGTCCGCCCCAAGTCCACCCTAAGTACTTCAACAAGCATCGGCCACCAGCCAACGGACTGCATCGGACCGTTTTAAAATGGCGCAAACACAAAACTAACCTCCAAATAGCACTTAGGGTGGGTTAGAGAGGCTCTAGACCCGCCCCAAGTAACGTAAAGTTGGGCGCGCACCCAACATTCCGATGTGCCGTTAAAGAAATGTGAGGTTAGAATCGCCATTTTTAGGTACGACCTAAAGCCCATGTGTACCGTACATTTATTGGTCCCAGGAGTCTACAATATTGTGTTCATTATTTTCCATAAGGTAACTATTGGTCATCTTTTGTGTGACATCATGTTTTAGTCTCCAAAAATTAATGTTGAATTATTGAACACCTTTTTTTTTTTAGGAGGAAACCCCGAACCAGAGGATCTATCCTATTTTGCACAACTGGAATATTGACTCAGTATTTAGAAAGTGACCCTGCGCTGAAGCATGTCTCGCATCTTGTTTTGGATGAAATCCACGAGCGAGATACCATTTCAGATTTCACTATAACTATTTTAAAGGATGTTATTCCCAAAGTAAGATTTTTGCTTGTATCATGTTTCTCATAGTTTTGAAATTTCAACTTCACAATGATCTGTAAAAACCTGTCTCCTTGAAGGAAAAGAAGATCTTTAAAGTTTTCCTAGAATAATCATGGGGAGTTACTGTTTGTGATTTCAACCTTTTCATTGTTAGGTACAAAAATCTTCTTCCCTACTCCGGAATCGAAGAAAGAAACATGTGTCTAATAGTTTTATTTCAGCCACATTTTCGTGCAATTGTTTCCAAAATCGGAGGCGGCGACTTTTTAGCCTCCCCTTGTGAGCTTTGGTCCGTTAGGTTGCTTTTTAGCTTCATTATATTAATAACTGTAAGTAAAACTAATGTTTTATTTTTTCTTTCTCAAGAATACTCTAAATTCAGAGCATTATGTGCCTTAAATGTGCCTCACCAATTTATGTTTCATTTGACTTTCCAAGCACAGCATTACTTTTTTGCGTAGAAGCTCGAGAAGATACTCTCTGATTTCTGCAATCACTTTTCTTTCTGCTTATCTTGAGACGCTCATCCCTTGTTTTGTGTATTGTGTTTTCTTCAGGAATTTAAGAGGTTTGACTTTTCAAATAATCATTTGTCAATTATTGTTTTTTTGTTTAATTTCAGAGACCAGATTTGAAACTAATTCTCATGAGCGCCACTCTTAATGCTGAATACTTTTCCTCTTATTTCAACAACTGTCCAATTGTTACAATTCCTGGTTTTACATTCCCTGTTACTGAATATTATTTAGAGGATGTTCTTGAAATGACGGGGTAATCACTTTAAATTATTAATCCTTTTTATCTCTCAATCAATACCTATTATTGTAACATGTCCTTAATGCATGGTGTTAATTGAGGCATTTTTCGGTAAATGGGCGTATGGCGATTTACGCCCTTTTTTTGGAGAACTCGTTTTTGAAACCCTGGCGATGTGACCTAACAGGTGATATAAAGTTATTCATATGTCAAACGGAAAATAACCAAGAAACAATCGTTCGAATGGACGCACCTACAACGTTTTGTTATGACGTTTTAATCTTTCAAACGCGTTTTTCTCGAAAGTCGTTTTTTCGCCATACGCCCATTTACCGAAAAATGCCTCAATTATCAAATTACTTATCAAATCTTGTAATTTACTCCTTTGCAGCTTTGGCTTTTATGAATTATTGATAAAATTTTATCCTTACTAAGTTTTACAAAAATTGTCTCCAAATGATCCTGCAAACTCATCGAGATTCCTTGGTTTTGGAGTGTGTGAAATCGGTCTTAAACTTCCTTCTATTCTCAACAAACCTGTTTGTGTTTTGGATGTCATACTTTTTGATAGATTTTTCAGTCCACCCCATCCTCCTTTCCTTATTTTCTGTTTATTTATATTGCTTTTAAGGATGCATTGATTGTTCATTTCTGCTCTTCTCTTTTTGTTTTAGGTTCTCCTTTGGTTTTATGAAAGGTAATAAACCAAGGTCGCGTAAACCACTTGAGATAGCTGATTTAGTAAGGTGAATAATCTTCTCATTCTGTTATATTTTTTTAGTCATAAATGAAGTAGGTACACTTCTCCTAAATTTCCAGACTTTAAATAAAAATCTTTGTTAAGCAAAACGTGGCCTAAAGTTAAATTACCAGGCTTTTTAACAAGGGCAGCAGCGGCTGCTTGTGCAATTTGGCAACAACGTTTTTCTTCCATTTGATTCTATGTGAAACAATCAATTCGATAGCAAAGCAGTGCTTCACCAACAATCGATTTTTATGCATAGGTTTAAATGGAGGCAAAGCTTTGCAGCCAGATTGTATGAGCCGACACAGATGGCCTATTATTTCTTTTTTCTCTTTTTCTTGATCACTGTTCCTCTGTGATTCTGGTTGATGGCAAAAAACCTTATTCAAAATGAGTGATTTCGATCTTTTTACGGATGCTGAAGGATTACTTTAGAAGTTCAAATATGGCCAAAAGTCGAAAAGGTCATCCGAAATCGGCATTTTTCGCCCACTGCTTGTTTTTGACGAAACTTTGGGGATCGATTGGGGTTACTATTAGTAGTGGATCCTGAAATTTTCGCGACCTGAAACCAGTTTTTAGAGGGGGGGGGGGCAGGGGCCAAAGTTGAAACCTTCAAACTCGAATATCTCACTAACGAATAAAGCTTTTGAAATGTGGTTTGCGCGAAAAAACGCAAAATTAAATTTCCTCTCTTTGGATTACCTACCCACATGTTCCCCAAAATTTTAAACAAACACTTACAATTTGCAATTTTTTGATTTTCAGGCTCAACATTTTTTACAAATTTTGAAATTCTGAAAAAACGCATTCTTCGATTTTGATCTCTATGAGATATGTTATTCTCTAGAAAATTTGCTTCAATGTAGTCCAAACCGCATGTTGGGGAAACTTTTCGTTTCTGAGTTATGAATTTTTAAAGTTTCAAAAATCGCAATTTTAGCGTTCTCAGTGACAGCGACGAAACCTTAAAAAAGAATTTCTCCGCTTCTAATCAACACAACTTGATGAAAATTGGGCTTTGGAGGTTTTGAAGGTCGTAAAATTCAATTCTGGTATCAGATTTGAAGAATTTTGAAACCCGAAATGGCTAACAAGCAGATGGGTTTACAGCCATCTTGGATTTCAAAATTCTTCAAATCTGATAGCAGAATTAAATTTTACGACCCCCAAAACCCCCAAATCCCAATTTTCATCAAGTTTTGTTGATTAGAAGCAGAGAAATTATTCTTTTAGGTTTCGTCGCTGTCACTGAGAACGCTAAAATTGCGATTTTTGAAACTTTAAAAATTCCACTACTCATAGTAACCCCAATCGATCCCCAAAGTTTCGACAAAAACAAGCAGTGGGCGAAAAATGCCGATTTTGAATGAACCCCTTTGTATCTGCCTGTTTTTCTTTTTATTTTTTTATTTTTTTTTATGATTAAAGTTGTTGAGACTGTCTTTGTGTCGAAAGGAACCTATCTTAGAGTTATCTTTTGATTTGTTATGAAGTGCAATTCAATCAAAATTTAACTTATTTGACCATTTGATGATTTTTTCAAAAGTCCAAAAAGTTAAATGACTATCTACTTTGCAAAAAAATTAATGGGGCTATTGCACACTTTTGCTGTAAGCGATTTAGTAGACAATCATGGCGTAAAAACCTCCAAAAATAACGATGGCAGCTCTAAAAACTTCCAAAATCCACTCCTAAACTCAATAAACGCAGGTTATTTGCGCAAGCGTAATGGTGGCCGAAGGCTCTAACAATGGGAGATTCCCATCTAACAATTCTGAAACTCCATCAAGATGTGACCAATAAGAGACTTCTTTCATTTGACACTGGTGTCACTAGGTGTTGTGGCACCATTCATCAGATGTGGATAATCACTCTGATGACTAATTACTCTGTGAATCATCCTTGTCAACATAGAAAGAGTGACGAAATAAAATAAATAAATAAGTCTTTTGAGGTTTTTATGCCATAATCGACTATTAAATCGCTTATAGCAAAAGTGTGCAATAGCCCCATTGAGGCAGTGTCCAAGTGACAGTGCATTTGCTGTATAGAGATGCTTAATAGGCTCGCAAAGTCAAACCTGTGACTCAGTTATTTCACTGCAATAAAACGCAATCCTCAATTGATTGGCTATTCCCTCTGATCTGCTGAAATCCGGTAAATTAAAATTGCCCTGTGATTTCTTTTATTACTGAAGTATAAACTATAAATTGTCTTTACTTCATCAAAAGCGGTTGCCGCACAGACCCAGTTAGAAAACACACCTGGTAGGGTACTCGTACTGCTTATTATACATTGATTAGTTCAGGCAACTTGCGCATTTTTTCTAATTATTGTGGTTATCATTTCAGGAGTACGTGTGCAAATGCATACTCTCCATTTGTTATCAATCAACTGATGGATCCAATGTCAGAAGAACTGAATCTAGATCTAATTTTTGACTTGTTAGAGTACATATGCCAAAATGAAAGGAAAGACGGGGCCATTCTGGTTTTCTTACCTGGTATTGCACAAATTTCAACTATGCATCGACTTCTAACAGAGTCAAATAAGTTTCCCCAGTCTCAATTTCAAATCCATGTTTTACACTCCATGATCCCGACTCACACACAAAAAGCTGCTTTCCAAAGACCACCTAAATATTGTCGAAAAATCATACTAGCGACCAACATTGCGGAAACTTCAATCACCATAGATGATGTCGTATTTGTTATTGATTGTGGGAAAATTAAAATGAGTAATTTTGATGTGGAAAAAAATATTCAGACTTTGAAAGCTGAGTGGGTCAGTTTAGCGAATGCGCACCAACGAAGAGGTCGAGCTGGACGCGTTCAAGAAGGTGTGTGCTATCATCTCTTCACCAGAGCAAGATCAATGACTTTGGAAAAATACCCGCTCCCAGAAATGCTACGAATGAGATTAGAAGGAGTTGTCCTCAGCGCAAAGTTGCTGCAAGTTGGAGATGTGGCAACATTCCTGAGAAAAGTCATGAATCCTCCTAACAGTAGAGCTGTTGCTCTATCCATTGAGCTTTTAGAAAAATTAGGAGCATTGGACGATAGTCAAAATTTGACGCCCCTTGGTTTCCACCTTGCCAAACTTCCAATGGATCCTCAGACTGGGAAAATGATTTTAATGGGTGCTATATTTTGCTGTGTAGATCCAATCTTCACAATAGCTGCTAGTCTAAGTTTCAAAGATGCATTCTATGTTCCTATGGTAAGTTGGTCTTCCTTTTATTATCTTCTTTCTTAATTTTTTGCAGCAGTTTTCAATGCATTGGAATTGAGGCGATGAGTGCAAGGGAAGCACTTTTGAGAAACGTCTTAACTAACGCCTCACGACTTCAAAAATTAACCCATTACGGTGATTCTATGCCAAACTCCTGGAGATTTTAATCCGATAGATGGTGTTACTTGTCGCCGTCTCCAAAAATTGCCGTTTTTCGATGGTTTTTGGCTATTTTTTCTGAAAAGACAATGTTAGACAAAAAATCAGATCGTCAGCACCTGCGTAATTTTATGCTTGATTTTTTAAGCTAAAGACAGGCCAAATCAGTTCAGAAATAAAGACGTATCAATGGGAGGAAAAAATCAGATGTAATTTGGAGTTGTACCAGCAAAGAATCCAGGTGAAACCAAAACCTGTAATCTGTGCTGATACAACCCCAAATTACATTTGATTTTTTCCTCCTACAAATACGTCTTTATTTCTGAACCAATTTGGCCTGTCTCTAGCTTAAAAAATCAAGCACCAAATTATGCAGGTGCTGACGATCTGTTTTTGCGTCTATTATTCGCCTGTTCAGAGAATACAGCCGAAAATCGTCAAAAACCAGCTATTTTCGGCGCCAGCAACAAGTTACGCCATCTGTCAGATTAAAATCTCTGGGAGTTTGCCATAGAATCACCTTAAATATCATTCCAATTGGGCTTTTACGCAATTCAGGGGAGAAAATCGTTTTAAGGTCATTCGAGCCAAAATTGTGATTCCTTGAGTACGCAAGTGAGAACCATTGCTGAGCTATATCTTATGCAAGCAATGTGTGCACTCTCTGCTGCAAACCATATTATGCTCTGATTCATGATAATGATAAATCATAGCGATTAACGCTGCTTCTTTTATTAGCTGTAATCAGCAGTTTCGGTAAACTGGCCTGCCAATCCGCCTCTGCACCCTGTATAATGTAAAATCTGGCCTGAGGCACTCTTAATATGCTAGGATTAGATGCTTTTGGTTTTGACCAACAGTGTTGCCAGATTGGGATGAAAAAGCCGTACGTTTTACATTGATTTAAATGGGGACGATACGGCTTTTTACCCTCGATCTGGCAACACTGTTGACCAATGAGCTATAACCACAGAGGGGCCTCGTAAAACATAGTTTTGAAGACACCTTGATTGTGGATGTTGCCGTTTCACACTCTCTTGGTTTATTCGCCTTTTTGATTCTTCTATCAATTTAAATTTTTTATATTTTCAATTTTGCGAATAAATAAACCTACACACAACAAGTACAAGCAAAATTTTCAGACCTTCAGTTTTAAATCTATACGACCTGATAACTGTTCTATATCCCCACTACTTTCAGACCAAACCATAACTTTGCGATTATAAAAAAAAAAATCATTTTGTTTTTACTTTCTGTGTTGTTTCCTGCATCATTAAACTGACTTCGTTGTGTGTTCTAGGGTAAGGAAGATCTCGTCAATAAAAAAAAAGAGGAATTAGCGGCAAATTTGAAAAGCGATCATTTGCTTCTGGCGGAAGCTATGAAAGGCTGGGAAGAGGCAGAGAGAAGAGGTAGAGGTTGGCAGTTTTGCAACGAATTTTTTCTTTCGAAGCCAATCTTGCAGCAGCTGAGAGAAATGAAAGCACAGTTTGCCGAGCATCTCTCGCAAATTGGATTCTTGGACACCAACGACATGAAATCACCGGCTGCCAACATCAACTCCGATAACTACGCACTAATCAAATCGATTGTCTGCGCAGGGCTTTATCCTAATGTAGCAATTATAAGGTTTGTAAAAGTGTAAAAGTTTTCAAATGTTGGTATTTCAGAAAAGCAAGTTGCCAATTTTGAAAACTAAATTTTAATCCTCTAACAGAGGTGAAGTATTTAGATTATGATTAGGGTTTTAATTATTTTCACAAAGTGATTAGAGGGTGGAGTTAGGTGCATCATTTTTCGAGCCCCTCAGACTTTCTTGGTGTTTACTTTTCATCAATGTTTAGTGTAGTGTATTGAATAGAACAAATCATTATGGCTTTTGGGTAATGATAGTTTTGTGGAAAGTTGAGAATTTAATTTCTTAGTTTCAAATCGACAATGATAAATATCAGGTGTTAAATTCATTATTTTAGCCGTCTTCTGGATAAATTAAAACTCCCTTGAAACGCTCTGAAATTTCAATAGACTGTTAAAAATAGCTTTGAAATTTCAGCTCTCAAAATTATGCAGGGTTGAAAATTAAGTTTTATTACTTTTTGTTTTTTGGAGGTAATTTTGGTTTTTCACATTCAAAGGACCTATCGCAATCATGGCAGACCTGCAGGGGTGCGCCATGGGGGTGGGCATTTGGGTACCTTTGCCCCGGGCCGCAAAATCAGGTTGAACAAGCCAAAAAAAGGTATTAAAATTTAAACATTTATTTCAGAAGGCAGCAAAATCAGTGTGCTCAAACAAAAGAAAAAAGGTCATCAAATTCATAATTTTGATGGGCGTCAGTTTGCGGGAGGCGGCAAAATTGCTATCCCCCCCCCCCCCCCCCCGGGAAACCTGGCAGTGCTGCCCTTTTCTCCATCTTATTTTATTCAACTTTTCATCTTTGTTGGTATTCTTTGTACACTGTGCTAGCAAATGCAAAAGTTGTGATCGTCAAGAATGCACAATGCACTTGATGTGCTAATGGTTGGTTTGATCTCAAGAGTTGGCCACCTCAAATTCTGGGCTGCTGAAGCTTTTGCGTTTGCCAGTACATATACCTTCCTTTCATGCCTTTGCCTTAATTTTTGCAATGTTTTCTACTTTCCAGCCCTTGTGATTCTTACTCTGTTTTCTTTTTACTTTTCAGAGAACTCAAAAGAATGAAATCCGGACAATGTTTACAATTAATTCGAACACCAGAAAAAGAAAATGTAAAACATCACCCTAAATCAATAAATGAAAAGCAAAGTAGTTTTGAGTCTCGATTTTTAGTGTATCATTTAAAGATTAAAAGTACAGCAATTTTTTTACATGACACCTCCATGGTTTACCCGCTGTCGTTGTTATTCTTTGGTGGAGGTTTCGAGTTCATCCATGAAGACAAGAACACCATCATTCAAATGAACGATGAATTGAAGTTTTGCTGTGACATTCAAACTGCCAGTCTCATCAAGGTAATTATTTTGTCGTTTGAAACCAAGATGTTTGTGGGTCATATTTTCAAAACGGGAAAATTGAGCTTGCGTGATCACAAAGAAACTGATGTAAAAATTTAAAGCTGTCGAGTGATTTTCCACTTTCAGTTCTATCAGAAACGACTACAGTGAAACCTCGCTAAGTCGGTTTCGGTCGGGGCCGCGGAAATTTACCGACTTAAGCGGGTTGCCGACTTACACGAGTTTCCTCTTTTTCCGATCCGCATTTTCGAATTTCGCACCCAAATTTTGGCTGAGTTACTTTCTAATACTTATACATGTACAAGGTGCCATTTTAGAGTTGGATGCAGTTATTTAATCTATTGCAATTAATTAAGGGTGTTACATTTCCATTGACTTAAAGAGCGTAAGTATTGAATTGAAACTCGCAAGCGTTACGCGGCATCGGCATCGGTTGGTCGACTTGACGAATGGTGCGTCCGTACCGCGCTATGCCCGCGCCGCATTGCCTAGCGCTCAGTTTGTGCTGCCGAACACGGCTGCGCGGTCTCGCACGAGAATCAGAGTGGCGGGGGTAAGAGGGGAGGGGAGTGCCAAGATAAAAGAGATAACAGAAGGTTACAAGTGACCCGTTTTTTATCTCGCGAGAACTCGTGAAAGAATGAAACGAAACTGAGAAAGAGAGATAACGACCGCCACGCTCCCTCTCATGAGTCACCATATACATATTTCGGAGAGGAGAGGGGAAAATGATGAGCGGGAGTGGAAGGCATATCCCATTCTGAAGTATGGCAAACGATCGCGAAGCGGAATGTAAAAAAAATTGATTAACAAAATTGAGGGAACCAAAGATGAGCTTCGAGAAACTTGAAGGAAAACGAGTTAAAAAGTTATTTTTTTAGGCGGGACCAAGAATTTTGCCAACTTAGGCGGGTTTCCGAGTTAGCCGATTCCGAGTTACCCGGACTTTTTTTACATTGTGTTATATGAGCGACAATCGGGACCGAGCGAGTCTGCTGACTTAGGCGGGTTTCCGACTTAACCGGGTACCGACTTAGCGAGGTTTCACTGTCTAAGCAAATTTTAGCGATTGAATATCATTCACTTAAAGAATTGATGATTGCTAACTGATGCCGCTGATCGGTGAAAAATGTAGCCAATGAGAGTCGAGAATGAACTTCTGAATGATATTCTCGTAAAAATGAAAAATTTGATAATAATATTCCATAACATAACCTCTAAATCAGCTCTGAATAACATGACCATTTTTAACAATAAAACTAGCGTTTTTGAAGCTAAAATTATGTTTGTCTCACAGGAAAATGACTTCTACGCATGGTCTGTACAATGAACTTTATTCAAAAAGTTTGTTGTTTCCGAAATTATCGTGGCAAAAGGAGTCAAAAAGGATAGAAGGTGAGATTTCTGACACCGGTTGCAACAATTCAAAATCGAATCTATCTCCGGAGGTGAATTCGAAATTTCCAATTGTTGGAATTCAACGGTCTCCGGTGAGACCAACGAAACAATCGAATATCATCAAAATAAAATGCAAATCCATCGAATATCATACGACGGTGAATGATATTCGATCGTTAAAGTTTGCCTTATTTATGGATGAGTTTTGTTGTTATTCCTTTTTTATATTACAGAAGGATGAATTTGATCAGATGAATAAAGAAGAGTAAGGTAGTTTAATGAAATTACGAATCATAGGAAACAACTTTACAGTATTACTTACCTTATTTATGAGTCAAATGCTGTTGAACAGGACTAGAGACAAATGACGAGATCAACTTTAGCGATGGGAATTGTTTCAAAATCAAATTTATCTCAGTATATTTCAAACACTTCTTCTTCACATGATGAAAAGAGCTTGATAAAATCGAAAATAACTGACATAATTTTTCAATTAAGCATTAAAAGTGTTGTAAAACTACCCAACTTGAGCGTCGCCGAGGGACATTTTGCACAAGGGGACAACCATTTGTCATATTTTAAAGCATATAGAAAAATTATTTCACCAAAACTGAAAGTTTTTCTGAATTCTGTGGGTTTTTTTGCGTTTATTCATGGGTTCCAAAACTCATTTGCATTTTAAAATGAGTTAGGAGCTTACAATCAATACCAGAAAGTCTTATAAGGAACGCATCTCTGACGGTCATTTTCGGTCATTAATGAATTAAATAAACGTAATGAACGACCTGTTTAAGTATAGCAATAGTTGCCTCAATTAAAACTAATTACTTTCATCTCAGTAGTCTTCTCATTGAGTAGATTACAACTTTTGAAGCTACGATCTTCTCGGGACATAAATTTTTCCTGTTTTGAAATCATGACCCACGTATATTTTAGTATTCTATGAAAATTCTTCGATGCTCTTGGTTTTTTTTTTTATAATGAAATGGCACAGCCTGCTTTCAACAGCTGTATCAAGGAATCATCCATTGTTAAATAAACGGAATTAATAAATAAATGAAGTAAATAAAATAATTAAATAAATTAAAATGAAAGACAAAGTTAGTAAATTAGATTATGAAACAAAGAAAAAATGGCTTGAACTGTGTCATTTCTTTGATTAAATTTCTTTTTCCGATGTTTTCATGTTTTCTCCTTTCCTTCTAAGCCCCCCAAATTTCATGGCTCAAGTAATTTTTTCTTTTTCATTCTAATCTACCTAATTTATTTTGTTTTTTACTTAAATTTTTTTTTTTTTTTTTTTTTTTTTTTTAGGTTTGCTTTTTCAGAAAATTGTCCGTTTATTATTTATGTTCTTAATCCTTTTGATTAATCAAAGAAATGAAGAAATAACGTTGATCACTTCACTGCTGCGTTTCATATCAGCAACTTTAGAGCTTATTAAAGTTGAGCATTGCAGGTAGTAGCACTTGTTGTTTATGAATTTTGGTTGTGGTAGCCAAAGTGCTAGGAATGTAATAAAATTCGGTGATTAATTGACTCACATTTTTATTAAGAAAATTTCAGTTGAAGCTTTTCAGGATTTACGCCATGGTCAGGACTAGTAAAGTTCTAGAACTTCACATATTATTCATTACTAACAAGGGGAGGTCACGGTGGGGCCCGCTCCGTCATCGTTCAAATTTCGCATGAAGGTAGTCCTAAGGGTCCTTATCAACGCCTCAAGGTCACTTTTTGCGAATAGGCCCTGAAAAGCCTGAAAAACGGGTTTGAAAATTAACGGTGTTTATGTAGCGCAAATGTCGGCCACGGCCTTCGTCGACCGGGTGGCGCAGTGCGCTAAGGTGCTCGCCACCGAATGTTTACACGCCGGCGGTGTGGGTTCGAATCCCACCTCTGATAGTAAATTTTTCAAAGTTGTTCTCGGGTCGATTTGATCATTTTTCATCATTCATTTTTATTAATTCACTTTTTACTGTTGATTTTTTTTCTGGCAACATTGCATTCTTCCCATTTGATTTCATGAGAAATAATCGATTAGTCACGGGGCTATAGCCTCTTCAAGAATCGATTGTTTATCATGCATTCAAACGGGAAGAATGCGTTGTTGCTAAATTGCTGGATCTGCATGTGGAAAGCTGGGAAAGTCCAGCGATTTTCATCGATGACTCTCGACATTAACGACATTTCGACCGATCGAAACTTCACAAATACTCGAATTTTCGAGGAATTTCGATTAGTCGTTGTAAAATACAGGCCAAAATCAAGGTCATTATTTATTCGTTTGTTTGGATTCTTATTTGTTTTGACTATTTGGTTGTATGCATGCGTTTGGGAATTTGTTTCATTTTGTATTCATTTGAAGCATTGACAAAGAAAAAGAAAAAAAATCAACAGTAAAAAGTGAATTAATAAAAATGAATGATGAAAAATGATCAAATCGACCCGAGAAAAATTTTAAAAAATTTACTATCAGTGGTGGGATTCGAACCCGCACCGCCGGCGTGTAAATATTTGGTGGCGCGCACCTTAGCGCACTGCGCCACCCGGTCGACGAAGGCCATGGCCGACATTTGCGCTACATAAACACCGTTAATTTTCAAACCCGTTTTTCAGGCTTTTCAGGGCCTATTCGCAAAAAGTGACCTTGAGGCGTTGATAAGGACCCTTAGGACTACCTTCATGCGAAATTTGAACGATGACGGAGCGGGCCCCACCGTGACCTCCCCTTGTAAGATAAAACTTTTTTTTTTTTTTTTTTTTTTTTTTTTTTTTGAAGCAAATCTAACTCAAAAAAATCACAGGTGAAATCTGATAAGTGGTCCTGACGATTGCGTCAATGTGGAAAAGCTTCGACTGAAATTTTCTTAGTAAAAATGTGAGTCAATTAATCACCGAATTTTATTACATTCCTGGCTACCATTTGGCCCATTTTACCATACCCATTTGGCTACCACAACCAAAATTTATTAACTTTAGAGCGATGAAACACAATAGTTGTTTCATGACTTTACCGTTGTGTTTTGTTCCAGCAACTTGTATTTCTATATTTCTTCTTCGTCTCTCTCATACATCGGAATTTTTAAATCTTCTTTGTGTATCCATACATGTACCTTTCCGTGTTTGTTGTAATCTTAACTTGTGTGATTTCAGGAATTGAAAAACCGACTTGATTGGCTCCTAGAGTACAGAGTCTCTCATCCTGGTGTAACGAATTGGAGTCCAGATTCCGAAGAAGGGCTTTTAATGAGGTTTGTAAATTACTATCTATCCACCCTTATTGTTACAGTGGGAAGAATGTCTTATCACTTTTTAACTTGCCCAAATATTGCGGCTAAAAGCAGCTGCCTTCTTTGCCCTCCCCTAAATTTGGACCTGGCTATCACTGCTATCAGTGATTAACTTAAAAGATATTTTGGTGTTAATAAAAAGAGAAGTGCCCACCTGACTCTATCATGGGCAAGATAGCAGCAAATGAGGTCTCTAGTATACAGGGTGTATCAGAATCATTTGTTTTCCTTGTAACCACGTATTCTAGAGATCAAAACAAGACTTTCCATTGAAGATGTGTTGGGGAGCTACAGCCCCCCAAAGTTTTAAAAAATTGATGGTTGTTTTGAAATAGCTACCACTGTTATGATTCAAATGCCATGAAAATTGGTGTCCGGTAGAAATTTTACGCGTAAAATCCATTAGTGGCTTCGAGAAATTCAGAAATTAAGTCTGACTGAACTTTTCAGTCAATCTTATACCTTCAGCGGCACAAATTTTACGTTACGGATTAGAAATTTGATAAATAATCACTGTAATCAGATGGGAAAAACTCTCAGAAAGAATTTTGGTCCTCTGTATTATTTTCGAATACGACGCGTTTTAAGAAACCTATTCGCTGTACAAGGTGGAAAAGTCAGCGCAGTTACCATGAAGAGCGGCGGTGAGTATGCAACCCACCACTCCGCTATTTCTTCTGGCCGCCCGCTATAGTAAAGGCGCTGACTTTTCCGCCTTGTGGAAACACGTCAACTTACCTTGGGACAATTTTCATAACATTGGACTGTTAATGATGGTCGCTTTTCCAAAAAAAACCATCAAATTGTGAAAACTTGGGGGGGGGGGTGTAGCTCAAAAGAGGGCATTTTCGGACTTATTTTCATTGGGGGGAAAAAAAAATCTTATTTTGACCTCTAGAAAACGTGGTTACAAGGACCACATATGTTTGTGATACACCCTGTATATTGTATCTGGAGCCAACTTGGTAGCAGGGGTGCAGTAAATCCTCGATCACTTGATTGTATGATTGTGTGAATATTGTGGACACTGTCTCAAAGAACATTAGAGTATTTTTTTTTTATTTTTTGATCAGCCAAGTAATCCCAAAAATAGGAGGAATAGAGACTTATATGGGTGCTGCAGGAGAGATAGTATTTCTACTTGCGCTTGTCAAGCAAAAATAAAAGGTCATCAAAATTGTGAACTCTGTCCTCTGTGTATGTGAAAATTGTAGAGGCAAAGACTATGCACCTCCACTTGGCAGTTTATAGTGTTATGCCATCACAAGTTTTGCTTTGGTGTACTTATACAAGGGTGATATGGGCATTATTTTAAGCGGATCTATCTTGTTTAAGAGTCAATATTGAAGCATGTAAAAATTCTTCTTGCAATGCATACTTTTTGAAGTCTTCCATACTACTTAGCTATTAACTTATTCATCAGCTAACGTTATGATTAATTTATTTATTGTAGGGCCATAACACGTCTACTGACTTTTGAAGATGTAATGGCAAATAGTGGGAAAGGATCAAGGAATTAGAACTGCATAATTTTCATTCCCGTGTAAACTATAACCGTGTTCCTGTTTCTTGGTATGTATTTGGCCCTCAGAATTTCGGAAGAATCTATAATATTGTTGGATTTTATATTGCTCTTCTTGGTTGTGTCTTAGGTTGTTTCTTTTCTGTCAACTCTTTGATAGTTGTAAATTCAGCAGGAATGAGCTCTGGAAATAGAATATCATACCAATTGACATAATTTCGCCTCTATTCGGATTTTTGTCTCCCTTTTTCTAAATTAATGTTGGAGAGACTAGAAAAGTGTTTTGTTAAACTGAATGTGTAACTGATCTGTCCGCCTTCCCTTTCCATCTCGAAATAAAAATCCACACCAGTCAATTTGTTTTATTTTTTATCATATTTTCTACTCTGTACTATTTCTAACCCCAAAAATTTTTTTAATCATCCTCAAAAGTTCATTCTGAAGCTTTTCCTTGTAGGACAAAGATTTATTCTTTTCAAAGTACTTTTTTCTCAAGATGTTTGAAAAGAGGTGCGGGTAGTATAGCCTTGAGTATTAATTAGCAAGTTTCTGAACAAGCGAACTTTACTATGTTGATGTTAAATGGTACTTAGATTGTAATTGATTTCTCTATCTCATTCAGGGGGGCAATTATGAAGAATGTATCGTAATCGTATCGAGTCTATGATCGAGTACGTCATACGCTCATGGGTGGTGTTTATCTTTCGAGTAGGCGTTCGGATAGGAGCCCTTCAATCACTAAAAAGTTCATACGATAGCATATGAATCATAGATGAATTTTCGCAGACATATTAGGGTTTTTATGTACTATTGTACTATTTCTAACCCCAAAAATTTTTTTAATCATCCTCAAAAGTTCATTCTGAAGCTTTTCTTTGTAGGACAAAGATTTATTCTTTTCAAAGTACTTTTTTCTCTAGATGTTTGAAAAGAGGTGCGGGTAGTATAGCCTTGAGTATTAATTAGCAAGTTTCTGAACAAGCGAACTTTACTATGTTGATGTTAAATGGTACTTAGATTGTAATTGATTTCTCTATCTCATTCAGGGGGGCAATTATGAAGAATGTATCGTAATCGTATCAAGTCTATGATCGAGTACGTCATACGCTCATGGGTGGTGTTTATCTTTCGAGTAGGCGTTCGGATAGGAGCCCTTCAATCACTAAAAAGTTCATACGATAGCATATGAATCATAGATGAATTTTCGCAGACATATTAGGGTTTTTATCATAATGATGTCTTGAAACATAAATCACCCAAAAGGATAACACGTACGCCATCACAATCCTTCATAATCGGTCTGTTATTACAAATCTGGATCAATCACATTTTGAGCAGAAATTAGTGTCACAAGGTACGAAGGCCTCAGATATATCGGAGATGCATCCCCACAACCCTTGAGTCCAGGTGATGCCATACCTGTTTTCAGCATCTTGTTCTGTTTATAAAATTTTGCACGGAATAAACATTTGGCTGCAGTGC
This sequence comes from Trialeurodes vaporariorum, assembly GCA_011764245.1. Lineage (NCBI taxonomy): Eukaryota > Metazoa > Arthropoda > Insecta > Hemiptera > Aleyrodidae > Trialeurodes > Trialeurodes vaporariorum. The sequence continues at coordinate 41,831,664 of VMOF01000035.1, forward strand.
CGCCAATGTAGGTGTCTCCTTTAACTGGCAACTTTTGAGGGCAGTGCTGCCTACTTTAGTGGTAATATCTTCAACAGTTGGAGAAAGTCTGCTTATCTGAGTATTTTCTCCAATATGGTCGTTGTTATTATTTAAATTTATACAAGAAATAAAAACATTGAAGCAAAACTGTATTTATTCACTTTATTTTCATCATCAAATTAACAGACAAACTTAACAAGATTCATTTATTACATCAATTTATTTATTTATTCATTCTTTCTTTGAGTATGAGAAAAGTATTTCTCAATTGAGTTCAAGAAGAGTATTTTTTTTATCAATTTTCTAGCATTAGTAAAGCCATAGCAAAGGTGTGCGCTACGCTTTGCTTCTCTACTTAAAGATTAAGTTTAAAAAATAGACAACCCAAAAAATAACACTCCTATAGTAATACTAGAAGAGAATATCTCGTCATTTTATTTAAGTCACTATGAATGGTGTTTGTTGAAACAAAACAGAGCTTTTTAAGTCATCGATGACTCCACCGGTTGAAAAAAGATTACAGATACAAGTATTTTTGTGCATTACAGTCATACACTGAACTGAACTGTGTAATCTTTTCTCAACTGGTGGAATTATTGGTAAATTGAAAAATGCCATTAATTATACGCAAAATGGTAGCTCTGAAATAAAAAGCATTAAACGTCATTCTTTAATTTTTAAGACAGGCAATTGAAAAGAAGAATTAATTTGAAGGAGGTATTTGAATTTTCAAACAGTTAAATCTTTCATCATATATTTTCATCGACAGTTGCAAAATCAAATATACTGGTTGTTGTCAAATTCTATTTTGATGATATTCAAATGTCTTAAGTTTGTCTTATCACTAGGTGAATAATATTAACTGACAGATTCTTATAAAGACCTAGTTTAGCATAAACTGCGTCATTGACACATGGTCTAGATTCAATGCAGCTTTAGACGCTCCTAATGTACCTTTAGTCGTGTAGATTTAAAAAAAAAAAAAAAAAAAAACATTGGTTTTTAAATGCCGACGCAACGGTCTGATCCAAACTTTTAAAAAAAAGAACTCTACATGGCCTCTGGTATTTCAGAGGTTTGAGCATACAGATTGAAGACTACTTCTTCTGACATTCATCCTAATACTTCACTCGAAAAAAATGAATTGAGGAAAAGGGAGGAGGGTGGTCTATTAGAAGAGTGAAGCAACTTTTAATTTTGAATGTTGAAAAAAGTCGAGATTACAGAAAAACTTTGAAATTACATCTTACAATATTAGTTTTTAAATTTCATTATCCTGAGATTCCTTAACTTTCAACCAGAGACCTGGAAAAAAAACTTTTTCGGCTGTAAGTTACTTAATGTTTTCAAAGGCCCAAAAACAGTACTTTCATTAATAGTCGAAATTTGTTTTATTGCATTGAAATTTTGGCTAGTCAGACTTCCAATATTATCTTGTACATACTTTAGGTGCTTTTTAAATAAAAAAATCTGGCTTCTTGCAGAACCTAGACCAAAAATTCAAGTTTTGAAGGCAACTGCAAATAACCTGCTGATTGAAAAGCTTGTTAATTGGGTTACAATATAAAATCATGCCTCCTTTGGATGGAAGGCTGATGTTATCTGGATGTCATGCAGTTCGAAAATTCTGGCAAAAATCTTGAAATTTGTGGTTTTACGTTTTTCAGATTCGAATTCAAGAGGTTGAAAGGAATAAATAAATACTGGATATGCAGATTTTTTAAAAATTTGTAAAGCTTGTGTTTGCGATTTTTTCAGATATCCACTGCCAACTTGATCTGTACTTTATTCTTTGAAGCAACAGCAGCAGCAGTATTTCTAAATTTGGAACCCGCTAGCCACCTCTAAGGGGTCCATTGCGGGCTAGCAGGAAAAAAGGTCAAGAGACCTTGAAGGAACGACTGAGACAAAACTTTGTCTAACAAAATTTTATGAAGTCATTAAAGTATACTTATCAGATTAAAAACTTACTTGAAATAAGGAAAACGAAAAGGAAAATAAGGTGGCTAAGGAGAAAAAAGAAATAAAAAAGTAAGTTTTCATCAGCCCGCACTTAAAATGCAAAATCAACTTTTAAAATCCTGTTCAACAGTTAATCAGTCAATTTGATAAAAATTTTATTTCTACAAGCTAGTTTAAGATTATTTATCTTGAGATGGTATTGAATTCAGCTTATCCAAATAAGGAGAAAAAAGAGGTGGGCAACTGAAAGAGAGGGTCGTTGAGAAGTGGGGAATTTCTCAAACATGAGTTGACTCATAAAAAGATCATTTACAAGAAGTACAAGATCTAAGTAATACAGCGTAAAATAATAAAATGAGATCCTTACATCAATAAAGATGCATTTTATCAATAGGTGCAGAGTTTGTTCCCAGTTCAAGGGTGTGGTAGGAATTTCTTCCTGAGGAATCATCTTTTTAAGGTAAAAGGTTGAAAACTACATCAGAGATAAAGTAGCTTTCGGAACCAGCGAAAGCTTGGTGCAGAATATCACTGGAGGTTTAAAAATGGGTGCTACTTGAGTCCCTACACACTACATGAGTTGCGCCATGTCAGAATCTATTTCTGATTGGCTCTCCGATTTAGGCTCTCACGGAAGTTAGAGGCCTCAAGTTGACCGATGCCAAGGGCGGTAAATTCTGTTTACTCCTTGCACTTGTTCATTCTAAGCATTCATAAAACCGTGATGGCAATAGTTATTTTTGATCATCCTTCTGTTTAGATATTATTCTTGAGGACATTACCTTTCACATTAATAACTGTATTGTTTTAAATTGGAACCTAAACTATTTAAAATAGCACCATACGCATTTTGCCTCTTAGACGCTCCATGAATTATTTCTTTTTCTTCAATTTTGTAGAAGCAGAACATGATTTTGCACAACTATTGTAGTATATAGGGACTCTAGATGCTACAAGAGACTTCAGGTTGGATTAGGGTAGATTTGTGGTGAGTGTAGATTGGTCTCCGCGCTTTAGAGCAATACTCGTCTGTAGCTCGCTTGCTCGCAAAGTAGTATAGGTACCAACAAGGTTTGGCGTAAGTACAGTACGTAAAGCTAGCAATGTTGAAATTTGTCCATTTAAACCCATGAGAAAGGTCAAATGCGAGGTTGTGCAGAGACATTCTTGAATTTAACCTTCTGCGTGGGTTTAAATAAAAAAATGCCATGTTGCCAAACTGCCCGTTTGCTGTAGGAATTTTATTTGAGTAAACGGCATAGAGGCAATTTTTGAGAGTTCTTGTAAACAGAATGAAGAAATAAAAGTCGTATTTTGCTTTAACATCGCGATGGCGATTTTGATTATTTTTTTACGTAATTATGTTTTGTCGTATTTTAACTCTGTTTGCACTCTCAAAATGTGCTCATTTTGATTCTGTTTGAAGACAGTTATGAGCTTTTTAACCATTTCAACGGCAATTTCCGAATTTCTTCAATGGCGAAATTCGGCATTTGATGGCCATCGCGGTTGACCACCTCAGGAGATTATCAACCGCGATGGCCATCAAATGCCAAACTTCACCATCGAAGAAATTCGGAAATTGCCGTTGAAATGATTAAAAAGCTCATAACTGTCTTCAAACAGAATCAAAATGAGCACATTTTGAGAGTGCAAACAGAGTTAAAATACGACAAAACATAATTACGTAAAAAAATAATCAAAATCGCCATCGAGATGACAAAGCAAATACCGCTAAAGATTAACTCTGATTAACTCTGAGGTGGTACAGTTGTGGGAAGAGAATGAGTCAATGAAGTTGTAAAAAAAAGGTCCTGTAAAATTCAACTTTCATTTGCATAGTCCGTACCTAGCTTTTACTTAAATTTTATTTGTATCCACCGATTTGAAACCATTTGTGATGCCGAAATCAAAACTTTGATATATTTAATGATTTTGGCTTCCACCTCAAAAACTGGAAACAATTCCACTTGAAAACACGCAAATTTTAAATTTGTCTAAGAATTAAGTAAAAGTGCGTGCTTAAGCAGCTAGTTTTTAATTGAGTATAGATTTTAGAAGAGAGACAAAACATTTGACTAGAAAAGTAAACTTCCATCGTAATAAGGGCGTTTCGTCTTTCTACAACTTTACAGTTTTGCATACCCTTCACTTTCTGTACAATGAGAAAGGCGAAGTTGAAAAAATCTGATTAAATCTCTTTAACATTAAACATGGTCACCCTTAAAAAAATAAATCAATAAATAAGGCAGTCTTGAAATCAATTTTTAGAAAAAAATGATTGCAAAACTTTACAGAACTTTAATTTTTATCTTTCCTACTTTAAAACTAGGTACCTAAAAGCCCAACTAGGTACCTAAAAGCCCATTTACTACTTGATGATTCCACAGACAGCCAAATTAAAGATAGCAGCAAGTGATACAAATACATCAAACAGAAAAATTCTAAGAGACAACTTTTTTAGCTTCAAAGGAAAAGCAACTGAGACCTCCGATTTGTCATGATAGTAAACAATATTCAGCAACTTTGGTTGCAGTGGGAGTGTTGGATCATGGAACTCAAAGTTTACAGAGCCCTCTGTTAAGGCAGGTAAAAAGCTATGCTTTTCAAATGCAATATCGGACTTTCAATTAAACATATTAATGTGTTAATCCGTCTTTTTATGCAGTCCTCCACATTTGATGTTCACCTGCTTCAGCAGGATCCTGAAGAGATCAAATAGCAGGGAAAGTTTATGCTTTTCCGATTTAATTCTCATCAATTTTTACAAACAAAATAAAAAAAAATAAATAAAAAAATAAAAAAAAAACCACTTGCAAAGGCGATGGGTTTGACTGCACCGTTACTATTGTGCCGTAAGAATTCAACAAGACAGTGGTCGACCTCGCTGGTCTCAACTCACACTGCTCAGCGACACGAATTGTGATGTTGGGAGCTACTGCAGCTTCTTCCCGCCAAAACGGGTCGTTTCAAATATTTTCAATTTTGAGCAATTTAGCATCCTTTTCTCTCAATGATCCTTTGTCCAAATTCAAAACAGAGAAAATAGGAAAGGGTCAATGATTTTTCTTCTAATTTTATAAAATGGGATAGAAAAATTTCATACAACAACCCCATTGACTCAACACAAATGACAATCATATGAGCTGAGTCTTGGCCTCAGTTGAATAAAGAAATCCCTTGTAATCCGCGCAGGTTGCATTCCAGGAAAACCTTGTGGATGACTACGTCATGGATAATAAGATCTGTAGTATTTGAAATAAAGGAGGTATGGAGAACTTCAGTCATAAGTTTGTAAGAAAATTCAGGAGCAAGTCTAAAATTATAAGTGATCACGAACAATTTTTTCTGGAAAAAGGCAAGTGGGGTCTTCTGTTTCATTCTGTTGCTCAGTGCTCATGTCCTTACGCATGGATCCACGTGGGATTGAATGATTTGGTAGAGAAGAGCTCTGTTGAAATTCAAGCAGCGCTCCATGAATGGATCTATTTCAACTGCCTGTTCTTTCAATTGCATTCTGATGAATTTGCTTAAGGTGAAAAGAACTGACAGATGTGTAACCTTTCGAGAGAAATATTTGTTTCGTACGATTCGGAGATATGCGAAACTATAGCTCACATATAAGAAGGGACTGCCGCAATTAGCATGGAAGAAAAACTTCCTTATAAAAAATTTGGGGATAACGAGGGATCACTGTTCTTCATAAGAAGAAAGGCTGAAGTCAAGGAAACTCACTCAGGAGATAGATGATTTGAGGATTGCAATTATTTGGTTCCATTTAAATGGTGTAACTTGCTCAGTCATGCTTATAATAACACTAAAATTTAGGCGAGGCCAATTTTGGACAAGCTGCATTAAAATTCACACTTGACAGAAAAGGGGCCCATTTTGAAATAGTCCCTTCTTCCTACTAAGGTATTTGATTAAAATGATAGAACTTAAAGCTGCTGATTGGTTAACTGTAAAGTGACATTAAAGTAGAGAGAACATAACAAGAGGGTACTTCAAAAAGTGAGAACACTTTGATCCTCAGATTTCTGTGTGGTCTAAAATAAAACAGATTACAATATCGTGTTCCTTAAATCCTTAATACCTCTAAAATTCAATAGTTCAAACTGTTCTTAAAAAAGGTTGGGAACATTGAATTTTAGATAGTTTCAGGGAACAAGGTGGTGAAATCTGTTTTATTTTGGACCCCATAGAAATCTGAGAATCAAAGTGTTATTCTCACTTTTTGAACAATACTATTACATAATAAATACACAAAAATATGGATCTTATTAAAATACCTCTCAAATGAACCTTACAGAATGAAAATCCAAAATATCATAAAGGAATTATTGAGAGAGGTCCAAACACAGTGATTCCTTATACTGGCGGTAGATGATAAAAAAAAAAAAAAAAAAAAAAAAATTGGAGAGCAGAAAGACCGTTTGCCACGTTTACAATTAGACCTTTGATACATTCATAGGTACAAACAAATATTCTTTTTTTACAAGACCCATTCTATTTCAACCAATTTTTTTCTAGATTACATTTCAATAAATTTTACTTAGTGAAGCAAATACAGCTTCAAATTTTCTATACATGAAATAAGTTGAGTAGGTAACTTACACAAAAAAAAATAAAGTTAAAATACATACAAGATTTCTATCATGATTTGAGTACTTTTCGCCATCGGTAAATTGTAAAAAAAATAAATGTTCCTACTCAGTTTGATGCTCGTTGTCCTAAGAACATTTTGGAAAATGTATTGCAAAAAAATTAAATCTATATTACATTAATTAAATCATAGAGGAACATTGTAATGTAAAAATAAAAGAAAAATATGAAAAAAATAAAAAAAAAGAAAAGAAAAAAAAAGAAAAGAAAAATATGAAAGAATAGACTAGCACATACTGGTGATAATTCAAAACAATTGCTTTAATCATTTGACTAAAACATTATAATGTCGATCGTCTTCAGCGATGATCGTAATTTCAGGCAAATTTAGATTTTCATCGCGATCAGGGAAATAGCAGACAAAATCTGTGGTTCCAAAAGCAGAAACACGGAATACTTTTATTACAACACCCAAGGTATAACCGAGCAAAAACATTTCAATCTGGAAAAAAAAAAAATCAGAGTGATTTTGTTAACACCAAATGTAGGCAGGAATAGAAATTGGAGAGGAAAAAGGTTAATGAAATAAAATGGGGCACATTTTCTCTTTAACGGCAATGCAGCAGTTTCAATAAGTCCATTTTTTTTACAGCTGCTGGTTTAGTTGCCGAGAAAAATAAGCACGCTTGTATGCGAGTTAAGTTTTTTTTTCTGGCCCTCCCGAAATCGTGCAGTCTTCAGCATCTGATAAACCAATTGGATCAATTCCCCATTTTGATTAGACTTGGCAACTACGTGACTCGTCTCCACCAGCAGGCTGATTCTCCCTATTTGGACGAGACGAGACGAGAGATATAGGAAGTAACGATGAATCCCATTGGTTTAAACGGCGTCTCGTGACAGATTTGAAGTCATTGGAGCAGGATTGGCGCAAGCTCCGAGTCATGATTTTGAAATTCATGACTCGTAACCAGAGAAAAATACTCGTAATAAGCTCCTAATCTGTCACGTGACGCCGTTTAAACCAATAGGATTCATCGTCACTTCCTACCTCGTCTCGTCTCGTCCAAATAGGGAGAATCAGCCTGCAGGCACCAATCACCGGTTTCCACTCTTGTCTAGTCTATACAAAAGTCAGGAATTTCAAGGATCAACAAGAACGTACAAATAGTGAGGAAACACAGCCATCTCAATAATCTCAAATTTTTGAGTCTCTTAGTTCTTCCAAAGGAGGTTCCAAATATGCACTTGCATTAAAACTCAAAATATTGAATCACATGTTATTTACCAACAACTTTGTAAAGTTTCCAATAGTTTTCAAGGAGATGGCTTGATTTTTATTTTTTTGTGATTAAGTGTTCTTTTAATGCTTCTAGATTTCTAAAATACTAGACCGAGTATAAAATTACCCACAAGATGAAACTCTTAAATGATGCTTACCTGTTCAAGTCCAGCTGTGTCACCAACAGGCATGAGATGATTATTCATTAAGTCCTTAGGCGTTTCTGAGGTGTCTCTGGCAAACATGAGCATGGCAAAGATAGGAATTTCCGACTGATTAGAGTAGAGCTTAATCGCTGAGACAATCATGTGTAACTTCACTGCTTCCATCATAAGAAGGTCTAACTCTGGTTCAGAGTTCATTAACTCAGCTAGAACGCTGCACCGATCAGAAGTGCAAAGTTTCAATTGAGAACTCTGTAAATGAAACAATTGTTGGTATTTGAAAAAATGAAGAAACAAATAAAAAGCAAGAAAAGTAAAATCGACAAAATTGTTAAAAAAAATAATAAATAAATAATAAAAAAAAAAAATTCCTTTAGTGTATAACTCACTGCCACGCTCAGACCTGATAGTTAAGTCATACATGCATCAGTGGAGGCTCATGCTACTTGGTAACAGTGTTCTCCCTTCATTTGAAGCAATGCAAAATTGATTTTGGGTGGAGTGCTACTATACTATCGAATCAATTATTTTCAGTCCTAAAACGTTTATTTTCTCCAACTTCCACCCGAGAGGGCGAGCAATCCTTAGACCCAACAGTATAGTTGAGCAATAAAAGAATGAAAAATGGTTGAAACTAAGTTTTAAGTCCATATGCTGTAGAATTCCAATCGGATTGTCGTAAGAAACACAGTTCTATCAATTGACTCTTGTCTGGATAGAACTCTTTCTTACGACACTCCGATTGAAATTCTACAGCATGTTGGCTGAAAACATAGTTTTTCAACAATTTTTAGTTTAAATTGAAAATGCTGACACGAACAACTGATTTGCAGTAATGAATAAACTCGAGTCCGTGATCATCCTCCACAAAAAAATTTCTAACCATGCCGATAATGAGGAAAAAGCTTATCTTTTAAGGTTGAGAATATGCTGCTTTTACAATACTCGGAGCTTTTACGGTACACAGTACAGATCGGTTGAAACAAATTCACAGTATTGACAAAACAGCTGATTAAACATGTTTCTTGACTCTAAACTAAGCACAATGACTGCAAACATATCATGCTGGACCTGTGACACATCATCTGACGGATACTGTGAGCCATCTTTCAACATAGTTTTCTAAATATTTAGGCTAGTCCTAATTGGATTGGGTCAAAAACAATTAAAAAAGAAACCACCAGTTTTTCAACTTGGCAACATTATGAACTATTCGTGGTCTTGTGACAGCTTTTAGACCATTTTGTGATTTTCGACCATATGCACAAAACATTTTAAATTCATCAAAATTTATCTAACACCAGCGCTCAAAAGCCAAGTACCAAGTCTTTTTCATCTAGACCTTTACACAGAGGGCAAAAACGACTGATTTGGCAGTCAAAAATCAGACAGTTAAAATTGTCTTTACAGCTTATCATTGAAAAGCTTCAAGGAGTAAATTTGATTAGCTTGAACCACTTCTAAAACACGTAATTCTAGCTGAAAAATGTACACAGAGTCTCACATCAGTTCAACTTCAAAATGATAATTATTCAAGGTGATTTTAACTTGCTAATTTTTGGTCGCCAAATTGCAAATTTCTGCCAAGTGTGCGTTGCTCGCATGATCAAACATTATCTACATTCCTGCTATTTGTAGCAAGAGGCTAAAACATTCCATCAACAAAGCAGATAAAAAATAAGTGACAATCAACTTACGATATCGTCTAAGGTGTGAAGGCAAGTTTCAATTGAGGGTAACAGCTTGTTTCGATTGTAAGGCAAACGATTTATGAAGCTCCATTGTCTCAACCAATGATTTTCATCAGACTCAAAACTAGATTGGATAACATGAAGAGCCTCGTCACAACTGGGCAACGAGGTTCCCGCAGAGAGGCACTGAAATAAAGTGGCTCGTATTGCACAATAGTTGTCACCTCGAATGCGACGCAGGTACCTGTAGCGATACGTTTTCCTTATTTCTTCGTAACCCTGAAAAATGAGGAAAGAAATAAAAGCTTTGCTTCAAATTTAACAAATTTTAATCAATGTGCCAATTTCGTTACAACATGCTCATTAACCCTTTCTGCTCCAATTTCAGATATGTCCGACAAAATAATAGTTATGTCCCAATCTAATGTCAGATTGATCCCACATAAGTCAGCACGTTAAAAAAAAAATTAAAGTAAAAATAAATAAACAATAAGAATAAGCAAAAAAAATAAGTAGTAGTAGTAGTAGTAGTAAAGTCCAGCCGCCCAAACACATGTGCTGATATCTCACAGCGAACGACTGGACTGCATAAAAAAAGAAGGGGTAGGAAAGACAATCAAAGTATTCTCAAAACAAAGGATGGGAAAGAGGAGAGTAACGGCGACCTGCAAGGGACTCTCAAATTGGGAAGGAAGTACTTAGAGCACTCAAGGAGGGAAAGAGCTCTAAATATATTTTTTCTCTCTCTTTTGATATCGCTCCACTTTCTGTTCCTGCTTTGTTTCTCTATCCATTTGTGCAACTCAATTTTTTTTTATTTTTTTTTTTTATATATAATATTCTCTCTATGCAACTGTGTAACTCTTCCATCAGTTCTTCTCCCTCAACTCTCTTTGTATCTATGAATAAGAAGCATAAATACTTAGAACTTCTCAAATAAAAATAAAATCCTCAAGAGTGGAAAAGGTTGACGTTTTTGAGTGGCAACTCATAACACAAAGGAAGGATTTTATTGCAAGAGGTTTAAATCTTTGAAAAATGTGTTTTTTCATAAATCTGGAAACTATGAAATAGGAATATAATTCACCAATCAAATATTTGTGAAATGACCCATTTCCTGAGATTCCAATCCTATAGTTAAACATGAAACTTGCCAAGTCTAATGTAATGTTACAAACTGACAAGCTTGCCTGAAACTTACTATTTATGGTAATGCTATGATGAAGTAGAGGCATTTATAATACTTTGATTCTGTGCTTTTTGCATAGAATAAGAAGCAAAACTGCGACCCAGTTATGGTCGTGCTGTCATGGCCAACAGGCTGATTAATATGGTGGTCCTCCAGCGCGTGATTGGTTTGAGTCATTCCCTTGATTGCAAAATGGCTAATCAAATGGCTTAGTGCGAGCGCACGCGTTTCAAAACGGTCCTACACTTACTAACCAGCTGAGCAAAGCTAAGCCTATCAGAGCAACCCATGGTTTCTTATGGGAGTTTTGCTTCTGTTCCCTTCTTATTCTATGCTTTTCGATCATTGGAAGATTGCAAAAACATCACAAGTATCGACTCATGTAAAACTGAGTTTGCGATGGATTTAAAGTCAACATGCCTTGAACTGAATTGAAAAAAAGTGGTTGTAGTACATAGTAGCAAGGTAGATGGAGGAACAGGTATGGACAAGAGGTGGAGCTTAAGGGGTTTTGAGCAAGTTAGTTCTCGGCGATGACGTAGATCTCTCCGTGTGAAGTAGCCGTCGCCTACTCCAGCCACACAATCCCCCTATACCGTCTAGACGTAGCCTTCCCCTAAACTAACACATGAGCACATTCAAATATAAGCTCCGCCTCCTGTCCATACCTTGCTGTAGTAGTAGTAAAATCCAGCCACTAAAACTCCTGTTCGTTATGCTTGTATTTCAAAGCAAACAACTGGACTGAGAATACAAAAAAGGAATAGGAAGGGAGGGAGGTACCAACCAAGGTACTTACCTCACAGTGAGGAAAGGCAACAAGAGAGATATTGGTAAAATTTAAACATAGGCGCTTAGGATACTTCAGTGGTCATGTGATAGTAAGTTTAAAAAAAAAAACAAAAAAAAAAAACAAACCAGTGTTCATGAAAACTTGTTTTGGCATGCTCAAAGGTAGAAGGAATAGTTAAAAGAGTTTCCTTACTTTTAAAATGGTGAGGGCATTTTTGGTGCCGCCTTGCCATTCCGATCTAGCATATTCCAACAGATCAATATCACAGCTAATATTTTGAACAGTCGTACTATCACTGTCTTTTCCTTTGACTATTTTGAAAGGGCTAGAAGAACAAATAAAAGCTTGTCACATGTTTTACTGTACACGGTAAATGATTTCAATAATAACAAAATAGCAAATAGTTAGGAGATGAAAATCTTTTCAAGCATCAGAGAATTGGAAATGAAAAATGTGTATTGATTATTATTGTTAATACAATTGAGGATATTTCAGTAAGGAGGGCTCATAAAACAGTGAGTGTGCTCTTCTTGAGAGTTGTTTATTATGAACAAATAGAGGTTTTTAGCTGAAAAGCACACCTGTTCTTTGTAGGCCTTTCTTCTGGAAATGATTTAAATTACATTTCATATCAATTAGTGTGGACAATTGTAAAAATAACGGACCAAAATTTTAATGGACCGTCAAAAAGGTACCAACTGTATAGTGGTTAGTCAGTGAAAACAGTGTACAGTTTTACACTGGTTGCTCAAAACAGACAATTCTTTAAATTGAATCTGTGAGTTAACAAGTGGATTTTAAAAGTTTCTAGTGTGTGCATCGTTCTATTTGCAAAGTTTTAAATTAAAATCGATGTGTCATATTGCTGCAGAAAAAGTACCTAACAGACCCATTGAACACTCCATGATTATTTTGCACATTGGTTATTTCAGGTCCCATGTACTCTAAATAAGAAGAAAAATAGACAAATAAATAAGACAATTACAGGAAAATTACCTCAGTTCATTGTCACTATTGACTATAATCTCATCGGTCACATTTTTCAGTGCGTCACTGTCAGCAATGTCAGCTTCACAAGAATCGTCCTTAAATCCATTACTGTTGGCAACATCTGCTTGATGAAAATCATCCTTAAAACTTTTACTGTTGGCAACTTCCATCTCTGGGGTCAGGTCTCCTTCTGTGCTCCAAATGTGGGATTCAGTCATTAGTTGAGAAGTAGCGCAAGAATCGATTAGGGTGCTGTTGTAGCCGCTAGATCCATTTAAAGCGCTAAAGAAATTAAGGAAAACATAAGGTAAGTGATTTGACACAGAAAACTCTGCTTTGACCATCTAGGATACCAAAAGAAGGTCAAAAGACTATGAGTCCAATAGTTTTTGTCCATTACTTTTGGTCTGATTGTTTTAGAAATTTAGTCCTCATTTTCGTTAATGATTTTTTGCCCCACTACATCTAAACAAACCCCTAAAATTTGGTTTTAGAAGATCAATTATGAATGAAAGATACATAGTAGCACTCTTAATCTACTTCCATAAGACAGGAGCTGATTAAACGGCACCTTTTCCGATAGAAATGCCTTCATAATGAGAGCATTATAGCATCGATTCCAACACAGCCTTACGCATCTGGTACAAAATGACATGATCAAGATTCAAGAGCTCTCTAGATTCAGATGATTATAGGGTCAATTAGTTCAAATCGTGGACACCACATTACGCTGCTCAAAAAGTCAATAGTTTTTGGCAAATATTAATGAATTTACGCAAAAAGCACAAATTTGAGAAACGTCAGCACTTGCGAGCATACTTCAGGAAAATACCTTGAAAGTTTCAAACTAAAAAACTGAAAAATAAAGTCAAGATTAACGATATGCAAAAATTCATACAGGCCTCAATGAGCGCGAGTGAGGAAGATAAACAAATAGTATCACTTGCACTCACTTTCACTCATTAAGCCACTAAGCTTATTTCGCCATAAATTGTGAAATGAATTTCATAAATTATGGCTTTTGACCCAATTTGCTCGTTTTGGACTAAAAAATCCATAAAAAATTACACAGGTACTGACGTTCTTGGATTTTTTTTGTTTTAAATTTAAAATGCCAAAAACACAACTTTTCCCAAAAAAGACTTGTGACGCTATCCATCGAATTGAAATCTGGAAAAGTTTTGCCTGGAATCACCTTAAGGTCTGCGTTGAAAGTTGTAGATCAAAGCTAGCTGGTCAACCAAGCACAAAAACATGCAACGGTCATGAGTGCACTTACCAAGATTTGCTTGAATCCTCAACTTCGACAATATCACATTCATCCCATTCCAGACTCGGATATTCCTCTTGTCTAAAATCAAATCCTCGGTTATCCTCAAGTTTCACCACCGGAGAATTTAGATCCCCACATTCCGACAAATCAAAAGAGATGCTATTGCTTAGAGTGGTTAAGCTGTAAAGTCCTGCAGAAGTTGGAAAATTCTTGGTACATTATTCAGGCATTTTTGTTACAAAAATGATCAACAATTAAAGTACTTTTTGTTTTAATATAATAGGATTATTTAATCCTAGTTTAAACTAATCTCTGCGGAGTGAATCTAGAGACTCTCAGCTCTTGGGCTTCTGTGAGATAAGAGAGAGAGAGAAGAGAATAAGAGAAAGCTTCTGTGAATGATTGCGTATGTTCCGTTGGATTGATTGTCATCAACAAAAGAAGCTAAGTATCATTTTATTTTCCTCCACAAAGTTTATCTATGATTTACAGAGAAACATCGACTCTTCAATGCACTTTGTTGATGAGACTAGTACATAGACCTTTCTTTCTGAAGGTTCTTAAATATTCAATAATAAAAAGTAAAATCTAGTAACAGAAATTATAGCAGAAAGTTTTCACAGTTACAATTTGAACCATTTTGGATTTTGGTACAAACATTTGCCTAAAGAGCACAAGGAATTTTGAAGTAAAAGGGTGTCCGAAAGATTTAAAATTATGTACATCTTTTTATTTCAAATTCCTCGGGCTCTTTAAGCAAACGTTTCTACCAAAACCCCAAATGGTACAAATTATAAGAAGTGGCATACATGCTAATGCGCCATGTTTCTTAGACTCTTAAAGACAAATCCATAATTTAAGAAAGCCCTTGGGGCCTTGGGCGCCTGGTTGTATATTGCCATCAATACTGCTGCTTCCCTACAGTAATTTAATTTTTTTTTGAATACCCTACAATTACTCAACATTCACTATTTTTCAAATTTGTAAACAGAAAAATAAAACATTGGATTAAACACATGGAAATTTCAATGAGTGTCAACATTCAGACAATTTTTGAAACATTATAAAAAAGCATTAAGAACATTGTAAACAAGTTGAAAAGCTTACCTCTGAAACAATCCTTTGCTCGCTGTCGATCAAAAGTTTCATTTAACCCCACACTGCAATCGACTTTGCAGTCAGACTCAAGTAAGCTCGACAAACCGGGTAAATATCTATTCGATTTAACCTGGGTAAAATCTTCTGTCATGGAATTACAGTTGGTTTTCAGCTGCGCTATTTCTTGTTGTAGCTTTTCAAACGTTGAGATTGTTGTCAGCTCATGAGGAGTTTCACAGAGGGAGGAAAGATCTATGCTGAAATCAGATGCAATGCTCTCCAAAGATCCTCCTCCGTATGAGCAGAATGGTGAATATCCGAAAGACTCGTACGGTTGATCAAACGTAAAGTTCAATCTTGACCGATCTCTTGAGAAATTTAAGAATGGACTTGAGCTGGAGGATGAGTTATAGCTATTTCTATGAGTGCTATTACTAGAGCTATAGATGAGATTTCTTGCTACCTGCAGAAAGAGAGCAAGTCAACAATTAACGTTGAGATTAAAGTCAAGGGTTTTACTACAAATGAATGCATTTATAACTTAACATCTTCTCATAGATACATTACAAGACATCATAGATGCTTTTCTTTTTCCATCCGCTACACAAATCCATTGAGAATTTCGACTGGGATAAATGAATCCATCTATCCATCAAAGCATTTCTGTCAATTTGTACGATTTAGCTTGAAGAGGTTAAGGTTTGCCATTTGTAAACACAAATGTAAACAAAGAAATCTAACCAGTTTTGAATTTCGGGCACCATCTGGCAACGTTTCACTGGTTTATCTCATTGCCACTGTACACTCAAACTATTTTTCCGAAAATTCTCACCTAATTTTCACTACTGGTAAGAAGAAAACAGATTACAGATTGCACTCTGCACTTTAAAAATTTGCATTTTCACGGAGTCCTACGAACGGCACTTTCCATTTTTGGCAGGAAAAAATTCAAACACTATGCACTAAAATGCTGAGTTCTCATAGAGTGTTAATCCAATAGACCTCCAACTCTGCACAGACCATTTCTGGAGTTTATAAAATCAGATTCCATCATTGGTTGGTTGATAACTGTCGCCATATCTTATACAGAGTCCATGTATCTTTACTTTCTGAATTCCCTTTGCATTTTTAGTTTGGGGACAGCTCTGAAGGATTAAATAAAAAATTTGATCACTATAATTATAAATTATAAATATTAAGGATCTAAGGACAAATACCTGAGGAGAACTTGTAAATGCATCTGCATATTGAAATCTGTTTCGAATTAGGAAATTGAAGGGGTTAGTGAGACAGTTTTGTGAAGAGCCTGCACGACAATAGCGTTTCCAGGCATTAAATTTTCTGGTTGAACCCTGCAAAAAAAAAAAATGGACACACATCAATAACAATATCATATTGAAGCATTAATTAGATGAGCTCCATTTGCAGACTGTTCCAACGCAAAGTCTACGGTTAGCTAACAATGCACTCATGGGTAGCAATCAGCTGAAACAGAACTCTCGCAGCGTTCCAAGCTACCTCTCTCACTCTCCCAAGACCCATATACATAGCTATCTTTCTCTAGTGAGAGACAAAGTGAGGACAAATAAAACTAAAAGAGTTGGGGAAGAATATTTGCTCCCCCCCCCCTTGAATTTAAACAATGAAAAAAGGTAGTAACAAGAAAAGTAGGGAAAAGAAAACTATGCAAAGTTGAGAGGAGAATTTTGCCATGCAACTCCCTTCCTCCCCCCCCCCCCCCAATATTTTTTTCTACAGATCCTGTTACTTATGACTGCCAGTTTTAGAATAAAAGAGCTTAAGGTGATTCCATGGCAAACTCCCGAAAATTTTCATCCGATAGATGGCGTAACTTGTCGCTGGCTCCGAAAATAGCCGTTTATTGACCGTTTTCGGCTGTTTTCTCTGTACAGACGAATAATAGACAAAAAATCAGACTGTCAGCACCTGCTTAATTTTTTGCTTGATTTAAAGAATGAAGATGCTAAAGATTGCTTGAGTAAAGATTACAGGTGAAACAGAAACCTGTAATCTTTACTGATACAAATTACACATGAATTTTTCTTTGCATAGTTACGCCTTTATTTTAGAACCAATTTGGCCCGTTTATGGCTCAAAAAATTAAGCAGGTGCTGACAGTCCAATTTTTTGTCTATTATTTGTCCATTAAGAGAAAACAGCCGAAAACCGTAAGAAAACAGCTGTTTTCGGAGCCAGCGACAAGTAACGCCGTCTATCGGATTAAGATTTTCGGGAGTTTGCCATGGAATCACCTTAAAACTATCCCTTAGTACTGAATGAGACAGTTGATAACACAACTTTACAAGGATGACTCCCAAAACCATACAAATGAAAAAGTTATTTTAAAAGGAATGAGGTTTCTTACATGTTCACTGATGTCAGGAGAGTTGAAGGACAATTCTTCCGGACGATCTTGACTCTTTGATGGACCAAAGTACGCATGCTGAAACACACAATAAAAATAAATAGAATACACAGATTCATCAAATTTTTAATAATAATAATAAGTCATTAGAAATGCTTCCTGAAAATGGAATTTTTCTCCAAAGAGGTCAAATTCACATTCTGGCCACTCAGAGAAGGGGAGAATCAAGTTATCAATAAATTTGAGCAAAATAACAAAGGAGTCTATATGAACTCTTAGGGCAAGCGTTAGTCAAATTTGCATTTTCAATAAATTACAGATGGCAGAGTTTTCGCTGCAAACAATTACTGGGGTAGACCTTGAACTAACAAAACCCTCCTAACCTTGTAAGCAACACCACTCTTGCTACTTCTGCGTGGTAACACAACAATCGACAGATAATTGTCCCAAGTTTAATAAAGTAATTTTTTTTTCTTTCAAAGATAATTGTGATAAAAGATTGAAACCAGAATACAAAATTCTAACCAAGTAAAGAGTGATTTTAGGTTGACTACTCAGAAATTTTTGTTGACTGCAGATTTTTAAAAAGCTTTCAAACTCGCATGTTTGTAAAAAGGCATTTCAAGACTTTTATTGCAACCGCCACTTCTCCACTTCCTTTCAAGTGAGAATTTTCAAGTGAGAATTGAAGCATACAGTATCAAAGTCTGTAGTATCAATTGGAGCGTTTTTATAACCGTCCAGGTTTTCTATTTTTTTTTAAGGATTCAACACGCATACCTTTACATACTTTCCATCGAACGATCGCTAAATTACAATTTTTGCTGGAGATGGGCGAAAATGCATCTTTGGTCCATAGAGAAAAAACCCTACGAAGTTTCAACTCGATCTGAAGTCTCTGTGAGAAAATAGACAAATTTCCAGAAAAAGGGCCAATAGCCAATTACGTATTATCCGGAAAAGACACTATCCTCTGAAATGTAAATGGGCGTCCAAAAGAGTGATATGTATGCCATTGGTGTTGGTCCTAGCTTTTTTTTCCATTCATTTCATGCGTTTAAAGTGACCAAATACAGCGTTGCCAGATTCCATGTGAAGCCACAGACTTCTTTTCTTATCCACTTTTCATGAAAGTCAATAAAAAATTGAAAACATTCGGACGATCCGAAACTAAGCACATTTATTTGTTGTCCTATATGCACAAGCCCAAAAAATACAAAAATTTGGATTGCAAAGTCTTGCTCTTTTTGGCCCAAACTATCCGAATTTTTTGTGTTCTCTTTTTGGAACATGCGGATTGTTTGCCTGAAGTGACGGCACTGAAAACAACTCCCAAAAACTTAATTTAAAATTGTCATATTTTATCATATTTTTCATGTGTGATTTGCGCATTTTTTCCAAATTAGAATTAAATAAAATGTGTTTTTTTGCGCAAAACTCACCAGAAACCTGAGCCTGCAAATGGTGCTGCATACAGGAATCGGAGAGGCCAAGGAAAAAATCGTACACGGTCTTCTCTCATCGATGTTTCATAGAAATAGCATGTGGCAATCAAATTACTTCGAGACCGTTCAAAAATACCTTAACAATGACTTGGTTTACTTTTTTTCAGCATTAAACTCCCATTCCTAATGAAACATTTTTTAATTTTCTCCACGAATACCCAAGATATCATTGATGTCCGGAGAAAGGGCCCGTAATCGATTTTTGTAAAAGCAGTACAAAACCCTAATTTTTTGTAAGAAATTTAAAACCAACCGTTGTATGTTTTAAGTTAATATATGTGCCTTCAAACCACACAAATTGTTTTGCTGTATCATGATTCATTTTTGCTGTAGGATGAATCAAAATCTTTAAACGTGTTTTTCTCGAATTGGCGATTTGGAGGATGGGTCCTTTTTTGGAAACGGCCTCACTTCTATTTCGTAACTGACAAGAGTAAAATTGCATGTGCAGTCAGTTTCTTAGAATACAAGCAAAAAGTTGCACAATTTCAAAAACATTGCAATGGATGTTGCAGATTTTGATACCATATGCTTCAATTGAAGTAGCACTTGGGAGTAGCAGCAACTTTAAACAGGCCCATCATTGATAATTTGTTTGACAGGGTGTCAGTGGAGGAATTCCCACTTTAGCAATTGACAGAGATGTAATAGCAACAACCAAACAAGTTTTACCTTAATTTCTACATAATCAGCACCATCTTCTTCTAAGAGTTCCTTTTCTTCATCTCGATCAAGATCTGAAGAATCAAGACTCGCAAATGATGGCGACTTGGATGGTAATATTTTAGATCGAAAAGACAACCAAACAGCTTTTATAAACCGATAAAACAGCCATCCTGTCGCACCGACCAAGATAATAACACCAGATATTTTAACTGTGAAAAAACAAAATTAAATCAAATTAAAATTACTGTAAATCATTGCTGCAAGTTTTCTTTATTTCATTAAGGAAAAGATGTAAAAAAAATGCAGAGGATTTAAAAGAACACAATTTAACGAAACAGAACCAACGGGTGACTGATACAGCTGTAAGTGGTCAATCTCCGACTGTCACGATTGCCTTAAGCAATCATCCTCCGATCAAAAAATGACCTAACAAAAACCACCATATTTTAATGATTCATAAAAACCCTATCAAAAATAAAAAAAGATCAATAGACAGCTCTTTGAGTACATCGCATCTCCTGAAAGTATCATTGATTTATCACATTAAAGGGACTGCCGTCACCAATGTTTTGAGCGATAAAACCTCTTTGAAAGAAACACTAGTTTTAGTAATGAGTAATAATTTAAATCATATGCTCTTACACTTTAACAATAAGAATCCGACTAATGTAGACAGAAAACAAGCAGACGTGAAATTATATTGAAATGTCTGTTACCATGGATGTCTAGACCAATGAAAAAAAGATGAAAGAAACACAGATCTGACCAACAGGCAACTAATTGGATTTCTACGCACTAAGATCTAAGCATTTAAAGTTCCAACTCTTCGTAAGACAGTTGAGGTAAATCAAAGACTCAGATACTTAAACCACATGCAGCAACATTTTTGTAAGGAGGGGAGGGGGAGAGGAATCGTTATTTGCAATGCTTGAATCTGGTATTTAACACGAAAGAAGTAAACTCTCATCAACTAGTGACAAAAAGAGTTTAATGGGGATGGCTTGGAAATGCGCCAGGATGCAACAATGTATGAGTGCAATGACTTCGAGTGAACACAATAGGATGTTCTATTATAAAATTCTGAAGAATTCAGAGATCAAAAGAGAATCAAAGAGTGCTTTCTGTCCCAAGTTCACTATTTTACCTGGATGGATCATTATAATTATGGCTCTGAACTGAATGACACCCATAGTTTTTGCTTTTCTTTAATATTATCTGTATCAGAGAACGCCCAAAAAAAGCTTATTTTTAAAATAAAGTGATCAAATCAAGGTGAAGAGGAAATGATTTTGGCAAGAGATGGGCGAGGCAATTCCATCAAAAATATCTTGCAAGAATTGACTTTAAGCGGTTCTTAAGCGTACACTAATTGCTTCAATTTTGTTTCATACCACAACACATTACCACAGAATTTATTTTTAATTTCTTATGTGAAAAAGCTATCGTAAAAAAATGGCTAGAATCTACTGGGGTAAGTAATCATTATTGGGATTGAGGTCTTTTCAGATGAGTTAGCTAATGACACTTTGTAATTTTTAAGCGCAGAAGATGGGTTTGCAACTTTGCGCAACAGAACCTATGTCTCAACTAATCTGAAATGTTTTAACACTGATCACAGGACAACTGTCATGGACCAACTTATTTTAGAGCTAGAATTGATTTATAAAAAAAAAAAAAAAAAAAAAAAAAAAGCTGCATTACACATAAAATCAATGGGGACAAAGCATACGCGTATGACTTTTAAAAATTGATAGACGATCTATACAACTTTTGTTTACTCTTTCTTCTAAATTTTCTTTCCAAAAAGATGTATATTTTCACCAATTTCACACCAAAACAAATGAAGCGTTACTTATTTTTTTAAGGTAAAATTTCATAAAGAATAAGTCTTTGTTTTAACACCACATTGTGTTCCTCTTCCGTAATTGTTTCGTAAAACGATTGAGAACTGAAGAAATAAAAGGATGCAAAATGTATCTTAAATAAATAAAAGTCACTAAATATGGAAGAGGAAAGGAACTTAGATAATGAAAAATAACTGGACTCACCTGCTCTGATGTGACTGACTCCATCTAAAAGAGTAGGCTCAAAACCTAAGTATTTACAGGTGAGATATTTGGGTTCAATGACCTGTGATTTGAGATTATTGAGATCAATTTGGCCATTGAAAAGAGGTAAAATAAGCCCACCACAAACGTCTACGTTCAATCCTACAGTAAGGAGTTCAAGCTTTGGTTGCGATTCCATAAAAATAAATCTACCAAGAAACTTTCAAAGGATTTCCTGACTTTCCACAGGGATCATTATTAATGACAGAAGACATTCTATGGATGATGAGTTGCTTTTTATAACTTCCTATTTTCAGCGAGACTTTAGAATTTGAGCTGCTTCATGAGGAATACAATCGACAGCAAGAGCATGGAGGAGTACACAATGACGTTATCAATACATAGGCCCGTAAATAATCCCTCAACTTGCAAAATCATTTGAGTCCATGCTGACCTGAAAAATGTTTACACAAACAATGCATTACTTTTAAGTTACGACAGCAAATATAGATCAAATCAATAAAAACTAATAACAGCGACAAGAAGACAAGTGTAAAATTTCCTGCTTGCAATTGGAATTTTCAGAGACAGTAAGTAAGTACTCAAAATAAATTTCTTGATGAAAGTTTAGATAAATGACAGTAAAAAAATGGGGAGGCTTTCCATTTTTTCTCGGTAGAATCGGAGCATTAATTGAGTTTTAGAGAAAATAAAATTAAAAAAATTAATCATTTTTGAATCACAGGATGACTTATAGGTTGAGACTCAACAGGGATGCAAAATGTTCCAAAACTGCAGAAGTTTCACACAATCAGGGACTTTTTCCTCACAGAATTTGCGATAAATTTCTTCACAGAAATCATAAATGAGTGATCATTTTTTTTTTTTTTCAAGGTGTCTTTTCTCAACATTTTAGCATCAAGCATTCGCAAAATGACTGATATTTTCAAAATTTTGAGGTCATATTCCGGAAAAATCCGACAACCATCAGGTTTATTAGGAGAAAAACAAAAGT
The DNA here is from genome assembly GCA_011764245.1 of Trialeurodes vaporariorum. Lineage (NCBI taxonomy): Eukaryota > Metazoa > Arthropoda > Insecta > Hemiptera > Aleyrodidae > Trialeurodes > Trialeurodes vaporariorum. The sequence continues at coordinate 41,854,349 of VMOF01000035.1, forward strand.
TGAGCAAGTTTTCTCTAAGTCCCAAAAGTGTCCTCACTTTCACGCGATCCGTGGATCGCTAGGTAGGGCGCATTTTGCACTCCTGAGACTCAACTCAGGAGGATATCAGAGAATTGGGGGGGGGGGGGGGGGGGGTTGTTAGACAACTCCTAAGGCTGAGACTCAACTCAGGAGGATGTCCAGGAAGGGGGGGAGGCATAAGTAACACAATTTTTGAGCTTAAATAACTGCATGAGTATTTTTTCTTTCAAAACCAGGCAGCCAGGTTGTTACTTTAACATAGTTTCAGAAACATAGCTGTGGCAAAAAAAGGTAAAAAATTACTCAAAATGAAAGCTGACAGTGGTTGAATCTCCAGTGAGTTGCTAGAGGTCGTGTCGTTTTACAAGTGTAGGCGCACCTAGACCGGTGATCTTTGGACTTTTTCAACAATATTTCTCATGGTACAAAATGAAAATAAATTTGAGCGATGCCTTTGCATGGAGAAATGCCTTAAAATCAAAAGTTGAAAGTTGGAGGCAAGTTTGGTTTTGATTTGATGGAATGAAAATTGAAAATTTGCCAAAGAATATAGTCTAGGCGCGATTCCACTTCTAAAATGAGCTATAATCTACTCATGCTGCCAAACTAGCAATTTCAAGAGATTTATTGATGTAGATAGGTTTATTCAAGCCCTATTATCAAGCTCTGGAGCAGATAAGGTAAACGCACCAGTGATTGGCACCTTAAGGATTTTTTGCCCCTTTGAATTTTTATTTCTCCCAAAATATTGAAGGTATTCTTGATATGTTGGTTTCTATTGAAGATGTATACATTCTTCTGTTGAAAAAAAGGTCAAAATAAACATTTTTGTGCTTGAGTTTTATTTTATATGGCTTTTAATAGAAAAGGGCAAAATGCACCAGTGATTGGCAATCAAAATTTTGATGTGCAAGTAATTGGCAATTCATGTTCCAGTGATTGGCACACCAGTTTATTAATAACAACCCTTACATTTTCTTTGAATTATTGACTAATGTTGATAAGAATGGTAAAAAAAATAACAGATTTTGTTTCAAAATAGGCAGTGTTGCCATTTGTTTATTCATTAGAAAAAAAATAAATGAGAAATATATGCTTGCAAACACAGAAAATTTTGGAAACTTAAACAAGTACGTTCAAAACAAATTATTATTTCCTCCGGAGATGAATCGATGGTTAGAGAGTTCGATATATCGATCGCCTGTACTCACAGTCGTTCTCGGACCCTCCCCCCACCCTCGGGGAGCCACGAAAACACCATAATGACCCTCGTTTTACATCCGCGACCCTCACGGAGCCCATGTACCATACGAGGCGCTCTGAAAATCCACGTTTCCTAGAGTTCCCATAGTCCTGTTTTGGGGTGTAAAAACAGGTGTTAAAATGGTGTGAGGGCCTCCAGTGGGGGGTGAATGGTCACCCTGGAACAACCACAATTTTTTTTTGGGGCCTCGGATAAATCAAACAAAATTTAATCACTATTCCCACCTTAATATGCCGTACGCATAAGGCACGCGCAAGGCTTCCTCCGGAGATGAATCGAGGGTGATGAGAGTTCGATATATCGATCGCCTGTACTCTCGGCCGTTCTCGGACCCTCCCTCCGCCTTCGGGGGCCACGGAACCACCCAATTGCCCCCCCCAAGGATTTTCAATGTGGCCGAAAAATCAAGTCAGAGATTTTTTTTGCCGTGCAGAATGCCCCGGGGGGGGGGGGGGGGGGGGGGGGGAAAGGGTCATCCAAATTTTTGGAGGGCCTGCCGGGCCTCCCCCCCCCCAATCAAGTCAGAGAGATAAAAATATTTAATATTCACGGCCAAAAAAAAAAAAAAAAAAAAAAAATGGTCATCCAAATTTTTGGAGCCCCCCCCCCCCCCCCCAAGGAAAATCTGAAATGGCGTCCCTGAATATGAGTGTTGTCTGGAGTGTTACATCCCTCCCTTTTCCCCTCTTAGAACTTAATTTATCTTCTTTTGCCTTCCAATATTATCAGTTTCTAACCTAAAATTACTTGGTGCCAATCAAATTACTTGGTGCCAATCATTGGAACATGATGTGCAAGTAATTGGCAGTGACTACAAATCACCAGTCCTGGGCACAGTAATTTGTCACTCTAAAAATTAAAATTTTTGACTGAAATTTCACAGAAAGATGCAGAATTATGTCTAGAACCTGATAAAACTTGAATTTTCATCTTTATTTTGAATTTAAAGCAAAAAAAAGCTTAAGACACGAGGTGCTTGCCCTTACGATTTTGACAAGAAATCCTCATTTTTGGCACACTGTCTGAGGTGCTTGTGTTCACTATTTTTTTTCTCCTTCTTCCTTTATCCTTCCACCATTATGAATGTCTGTGGCTTTACCTATGATTCAGCTGTTGAACCTACATTTTTTTAATTCAAGAAATCACCAACAGAGGTCAATATAATCACTAAATTATTAGAGACTGCCAATCACTGGTACAGTGCCATTCACTGGTGCGTTTACCTTATGATCTTCCCTCCATTCTTGAGCACCCAACAATTCAATCTTACAAAATACATTAATGCATTTACAGCTTTGTTACAGGAGCCAAATGATGCACAATGTGTGCACAGGGGGAGGTCATTACAAATCATTGAGCGATAGATAGTGAAAGATGTTAAAGCGCATTAAACATGAGCACGCATTCACGCATTGAATTTGATGCGCAGACTTGCACGCAAATTAATTTGGAACGACTTATGTGAAGCATGGAATCGTATTCCCTTCAGAAAGAGATTGTTTCAAATTAATTGGCCAACAACAGTCAGGTACACCTAAGTAGAGCTGAAGCATTTCAGTTTAGTAAAGATGTGGGTTTAGATGCCCATAGGTCATGAACCCAATCACAGCGCATGAAGTAACATAGCCAACTGACATTTACCCACTTATCTGGTACAACCTCTACTTCGGAATTGGGGTTTGAATCTTTACAATACAAAATGGGACAAATACGAGAGGCTCTTTCCAAGTTTGTTTCACTTGTGATAGTGAGAAATGCATTCCACACTGCTGGAACATTGAGCGATTGGAACTGAATTAGGGTTAATGAAATTCTGATCTAAATAGCACCGGGTAAACCGAAATTGTTTGACAGTGTTGAAATCGATAGAAAAAATGTAAAACCATATTAGTAGTTTATGGCAGGCTACTTCAAAGCCAACAAATAAACAAATAAAAACTCTCTCAGAGAAAAGTTGATGGGAACTGATTTAGGAAGAGGCTGATATCCACTTACATTTTTCACATTCAAGGAGAGGGAAGAGACGCGGAAGTGGCTTAGTGCGTAGAGCGATAAGCGTCAAATTATTTAAAATTACTTTATGACAGTCAACTTAATTTTAAAAGAGATACAAGCAAGATAATGCACAAATTTAGCAAATTGCACTAGATTGTAAACACAACCATCATGACAATAAAAATTTCAGCTGGTAAACGCATCAACGTTGCCAGCTCAACAGCTCTCGCTTGAAAAAACCGTTAGAGTGCTCTGCGCTCCATGAAAAATCTGAAATAAAAATAGTTTCTTACTAGAGTTCTGAATCTTGATTATTCAATTTTATTTATTTCCTCTATTTTATGAATTTATCTCACGAAAAATGAGCCATTAGCCTCTACACTCATTGCACTATTTTTCTCATTTTAATTTTTAATTTTTTTGTTCATTAACTTGACAACATGGCACAAGTTTGAAATGTCATAACAAAAACAACTATCGATAAGAGGAAAAGCGACTTGAAACCAAAAAAGATCTTGAGGCTCAAAAAATACTTTAATTTTTAATTATTAAGTAAAAGTTAAGTAATTACCTCCTAATTTCGTCTGTAAAATCCTAGCAGATTTCAGCTGAAGATGCTTCAAGTCACAATGATACAGTTCTTCCACCAATTATTTTCAATCAACGTGTAGTAATCAGTGGTAAATAATCCCTTCAACATGTCCATATCTCTAGATATCAGACTCAAGAAAGTAAGCAAAGTGTATCATGAAGGAGTAAGTATTCTTTTCAAAAATGTCTTTGTAATAACTGCAAATACATCTGTTAGCTCTTATCTGTCACAACTTGAGCAAAGCTGGTTGCTGTTGATGCTCCCGGAGATCTGAGTATTGATCACACTAATAACTACGATAACTGGCAATAACGTATGATGGAATCAAGGAAGCAATTCTGTTGAGATTGAATATCAATTTTCAGACAGAAACAAGTCAAAATAGAGGCATTCCAAATGTTTTAACTCGACGCACCCTCTTTAGAAGCCGTGTTATCAATTTGACGTGATTGTATGTTATCAGCATCCTGTATCAACATTTTTTTATTTTCCCTGGGAGGTTATTACGGAGGATTGGATTGGTATCGTTATCGTAATAGGATCGAATGTGTTAAATCAAATGGGCTTGCTACTGCGCTACTCAATCGTGCAGGTTACCCCTTCCTCTTGATGCAAACTCAACTACGGTAAAAGTGGTATCTGAGCGAACATGTGAAAAATCCTGCTCAGAGCTGTTTTCGCGATGTTTGTAAAAAATACAAGTGGAAGAGAGAGAGGGAGAACATTAAAGATTTTTATGGCAGCAACATTAATATTACCTTCAGAAATCTTGAGTCTAATGAGAGGGGGCTTGACATGGTGGGAAGGCTGAATCATTGATGGGCAGATGATACCATTGCGTAGCGCCTATTTAAACAGATCTAAAACATAAAGAGATGGGAGTGTCAATAATTTATTTTTTCTGAATATATCTCTACACGGATTGTTGTAAGGGAGATTGAGGAGAATACGTAGGGCTTTTTTTGTTCAATTAATACGTCAGAGGCATGTTGACTTGCGCCCCATACAATTAAGCTATACCTTATGTGTGAGATAATGATGGAGTGGTAGAAGATTTGAGCAATTCTGCCATCAACAATTTTTACAAGATTTCTGAGGGCCCACTTTTCTCTCTGGAGCTTAGCAATTATTTGGTCTGTGTGGAGTTTCCATTTAAGCCTTTCATCACTAGTTAACCCAAGAATTTTAGCATGTTCCGGAAATGAAAGGTTGATACTTGAATTAATGGCCAACATGTGGGAGGTGCATGGGTCACTTTCATTTCCATTACATTTGCTAGATAAGTAGGCCAGAGCTTGTGTTTTGGAGTTATTTAGGAATATCTTTCTTTCTTTATCTATGACTTGCTGATTTCATATCTTGAATAATGTTTTCTTTTCCCATCTTCTTTTTTAGGATACCATTGCAGGTGTTATTGCCATTGAATCGCCAAACAATATAAAACATGATGGACTAACTTTGAACCTTGAGGGCATGGTGAATTTACGTCTCAGTCCCAAAAATGTTGGTTACATTGAAGCATTTTATAATTCTGTGAAGGTGAGAGTAATTTTTATCACCATGAAAAAATACCCTAGCAGTAATTAAGGACATTACAGAAAGAGGGCCCATGAAACAACAGTTAAGAGCCCGTATTTGCTCACATTACACAATTCTTAGGCAGAGCCCATGCATTTTTTTATTGGCCCTTCTTCTGGTAACTTCCTCAATTAGAAGTGTAATTTGTTGCAGAGCCAATATAGTCTCAATTATTCTCCTTGACTACCTCAGAGGCGAAGAATTTTGGCAATTCTTTTTCTAACGATGACCTTTAACTGTTCTAAACTGTCTCGGTTAAGACTGGTTTCCGATGGAGTGCAAGGACGCAACGCCGCGCAAGGACACAACGCAGCGAAGTTGAACTACACGCGCTAGAATGGGATTGTTCCCAATGCAGCGCAAAGGCTTCGCGTTGACGCAGGCTGACGCGGCCAAGTTTAGTCTGATTTTCATAATTTCAGCTTTTATGGAGGATGCACTTCAAATCGAATGTCTTTAATCCCTAGAGTATCCATCAATTAATGAGGCGAGACGGAATTCATAGGGACGGTAGGTTGGTGCCCATCAAATCCATTGTGTTCTTTCTCACTCTGATTTCTACTCATCTCTTTCTAGAAAATACTTTATCCCCCATTATTCTAATTTTTAAAAAAATATTATTGCCATTCAAAATTACAAACAACAAGATTCCAAAGAGGTGGGGGGAAAAAAAAACATTTCTATGTTGAGAGAAAAATATGCATTCATGTTCGAAGCTCCCAGCAGTCTAGCTTTGTTTGCTTGAAAAATAAGTGGCGACTCGATGGATTCTGTCTACATATTTCCCATTTGTTATATCTAAAGTAAAATGGCTGTCTAGGTGGAACAGAATGTGACAGATTTTGTGCGCTCCTTTAAACTGACTTTAAGAGTAGCTACTTCAGCAATATCCATAAATAAAATGAAATGTGTTGTATGTCTTTTTATTAATTTTCTCTCCAAGTTTAGTTAGAATCTTTTTTCTTATTCCAGCCAGTGCAGCTGGTCTCATGTTTCGTCGAAATTGCGGGACCAGGTAAAATACCATCTGGCAAGACAGATATTCCTTTTGAAGCTGTTTTAAAACCTCTGACTAACAGAACCCTCTATGAGACGTATCATGGCGTTTACATCACCGTACAGTACAGTCTTCGTTGTGATCTTAAAAGAAATTTTCTGAGCAAAGATCTATCAAAAGAAATAGAATTCTTCGTTGAAAATAAGGTATGTATTACAAATAAAGGGCTCCGCCAGAAAACGTTATATGTATCTGTAGTTGGGGTAATTCTTGGACAAATACAAAATACCTGTTAATTCATCGGAGACTGATTTTTTTCATTTCTTTTTTTTTCTTGGAATAGGGCCAGTGGTGAATCCACCGGGGGGGGGGGGGGAATTGGGGTCACAAGCCCTTCCCAGAACCCTCAAATTCTGCCGTTTTTTAAACAGAAAATAACCAAAAATTTCTTACTGCAAAGCTTAAAATTTAAAAATTTATGTGTGTCCCCCCCCTCCCCCAGAAAAATTTTCTAGATCCACTACTGAATAGGGCCTGTATTACTTTTTTTCTTTTTCAGCTAGTACAGGCCAAAAATTTAGGAATCAGTTTGTTAGTTGTAAAGTTTTTCAGCAGAGCCCTTCTAACGAGGGGTCGGGAAGAAAAATGGGATTTCTAAAGAAGTTGGCCTCTAAGAAGCTATGTCCTCTTCTATGCACACAAAGTTTCAAATCCTCATCTAGACTCAGTGACAATTAATACGTTAATTTAATAAGGACTTGGTGATCAATTCACACTACAGTTTCTATTCAACATCTTTAAAGATTGAGATATGTGTTTGCTTTCTGGTAACCCACTCCATTCAAATCGTGTACTAAAATAATAAGATTTGCCTTCTTGTCAAGTGGACCATTTTGTGACACTTTGTTCAACTTTTTTTGAAAACTCCATCACTGTCAAGATATATCTGAAATAATATTTTCCAAAGATGCAGCTCGGATCTTTTCAAAATGGGATCCCTTGCGAGGTATGAAATTTATTCTTTTGAAGACTATTCAAAATTTCAGGTCAAACAAATTTATTTTCTCAAAAAATGTATTTCTATTTTGTTTACTTTTTCCAGCCAAAAGAAGTTTCATCTCCAAAGCCAATACAGTTTTCTATCAGCCCAAAATCGTTGCAGAATACTCATAAAAATTACATTCCAAACTTTGAAGTTGTAGGAAATTTGAAATCAACTATTTGTTCATTAAATAAGCCGTTTCTTGGTTCAGTAAGTGATCCAAATATTTTCACTTCAGAAATTTGAAAGACTTGTTTGAGCCCACTGGTTTCAAAGGGACCTAACTCTATTGCAACTTTTGGATGTTTCAAATGTTTTTTTTTTTTGCATTTTTATTTTTTAACCAAGATTCAATTGATACAATCTTGTTACTGTTAAAAAATATATTAAATTTATTCGTGGGTTCTTTTTTAAAAGAATTAAAGTATGAAGAGTAAGTTTGAAACATTGCAAAGGAGTTACGCCCGGTCAGTGCTAGAGGGTTCATTTATATAGTGTAGTTAAAAAGTCAATGCCGTCCTGTCTAACTTTTGAAAAGTTGCTGGTAAAAGAGCCAAACTTTGCTTATGCTCTTAAAACATGAAAAGGTACATTGGGTGAGACATGTTAGAAGACTACCTTGTAAACTTGAAACTTTTAAAAGATGATCCCTTCGTGCAATTTATCACTTGAAATTTTTAGCATTTTAGTGCACACTAAAGGTTGAAATGCATTGATGAAGGGTCCGCTCTGTTGCACTGCTATAGCACCTCACATTTGATGATAGTAGCAACGCGACTAAGCTTTCATCAACAGGCAGATTTCTTCAAGATTTTACTGCAACATGATGTTGATTATGATTCTGTTTTGACAAAGACCTAAACACTCAACAACATAATTATTCCCTACAACTGGTAATGGTAACAATGTTTAAATGCATTAGTTTCATAACATTTCAAGTATATATTACTAGTTTCCCGTGTTAAATAACTAGATTCAATAAAATCTACTAATAATCACTCTAGATGGTTGGATGTATATGTACATTGCAAAGTTACAGGCGTGACATACTTATACCCGTCCTTATATCTACGCCGAGTCGATTAGATGCCTGTTCGACTGCGGCTGCGCACTCAGCCTGTGGCATGAAGTTGTACATCCTTGATTCCTTGGTAGCAGATCAAGTGCTTGTTGCCATGATATTTCTTGACTAAACAGCTTAAAAATTATTCATATTGATTTAATTTGCCAACCACAATAATATTTTGGTTGAAATGACACATTTCTTCATAAATAAATAGCAAGATATTGAAGCCTGCTGCCTGCATTAACTTGAATACTGATTCAAGAGAAAATAAAAAGAAAAGTTTAATGAGAGAAAGAAAAAGATAACATCAATGTCACACATTTTGTTTCTCATTGTTTGCTGTAAAAGTTGATTCTTCAAGTATCTCTAGTCTTCTAAGTATCACTTATGAATGCCTGTCTAAATAACGTTGTTTTACCTTTCTCAGTTTACTCTAGAACATTGTGAAAGTCCCATAAAATCGGTTGAACTCCAGTTAGTGCGGGTGGAAACTTGTGGGTGTGCAGAAGGCTACGCTAGAGACCGTAAGAATTTATTTTCTCTTTTCTTTTACTTAATTGAAAGATCAGGAAAAACCTTACACTATTAATTACTTTGTTTACCCTTGAGAACTACTGCAAGACCTACTAAACTAACCATAATAAACTAGGATAACCATAAATAACTAGGAATAATAAACTAAACCATAAGTTTATTATTCCGTATAAAATTTAGACTGAAGGAAATTACTATCAAAATTGTTTATTTTCAGAGTTGAGACTTTGGAAAAATAAAGAGAAAAAAAGTTACAAAGATGGACTGAGAGTTATTTATTTGTATTTCGAAAAACAAACAAACAAAAAATATAAAACATCTAAAGCACTCTTACCCTGGAGTCTCTTGACGGATAAGTCTATAAGGAGCTCGGACACAACGGTTTATGCATTCGGGCTGGAATTGACTGTGAAAACGAATTCAAAGGTTAAGTTTGGAGATAGACCAGCGGCAAACTGGCAGATTTTCTGGCATTCTGGTCTGTTTCCACATATTTCTCTCTTCCTTCCCCTCATTGACTTCTTTGTGTGGAGCCATCATTGTCTGCAACTCCTTTTTTCCTCCATGAAAGCCAAAAATAATCAACCGATTAGAACTCGAAGAACTTGTGCCCAAACCATCCATAAAGTTATCCATCTAGGGACTCAATCTTTCTGCTTGGGTGCTCTAGACACTTCCCATACCTAAGGATGTCTGGCAGGTCGCTGAATCTCTCCTCATCCTATCTATATGTGAGAGCAAAGATATTATATACTATAAAGATACCGAATGCTAGGAAAAAAAACGGTCCCGATTCCTGTAAGTATGGAACTTGTTTTGCGCATAGGCAAACATAGTCTCTCTCTCTCTCCATGAGAGAGTGAGAGAGAGAGAGAATGTTTGCCTATCGCAAAACACGCTGCCTACGTGGTCGGTGAATCTTCCAATTTGTGTACCCCCTAGCAGGTCCATTTTCCCCGCCTAAAGTAGGGCCTCATTCAGTATCTATACAGTATATAATATCTTTGTGTGAGAGTACCTTTGCACTTTTCTTATTCTTCTCTCCATATTTTTTTACCCAGTCCAGTTGTCTGCTGTGAAACACTCGCATAACAAACCACTGTGTGTGAGCGGCTGGACTTTACTACAACTTTTTTTCCTTTTAATTTTTGTTGTTTTTCTGTTTGTTTCCTTAAAACACTCATCAGATTTAAATTAAAGTTTAAAATTTACATGGAGCAATTTTATTTTATTCCAGTTGGCCGGCTATGTATACAGATATACAGCCCATTGCTGGTGGCTAATTTTTTTTAGGGGATTAACCCTTTGCACTCCATTTTTGTCCAACAAAACAAAGTTTTAGAAACAGCCGCTAGAGGGCTGCACATGATAGGAGAGTCGGGCCACACCTGACAGTGGAGCTACGTATGCTCAAACTTTATGTCGGGTCCGGCTGGATAGTGGATAATATCGGCATTTTTTCAATGTCGGGCCGGACTCGACACTGGAGTGCAAAGGGCTAAACAAAACCCTAAAACCGGACCGGGGGGGCCCTATAAAGGGATGATGACTAACATCAAAACTCTGACTCTCCACTTTCATTGACTACTGACATCAACATCTTTATTATTCAGTCAATCTAGGGTCCAGTTGAACATCATTTTGTTACAACCCCCAAAAAAAAATTGCCACCCAATTTTAACAAGAGCAAGATAGCGGAATAATCAAAATGAGAGCAGAAAAAAAGTGAAACGGAAGAAATTGCAACGTTTCAATTGAATTGACTTGCAAGAAAAAGAGTTGAGCTCATTTTGCAATTGTCACTGTGCTTTCTTCTCCAGCTAGTCTTCAAATTGTTATTTTTTTTCTCAAATTTCAGCCACTGAAATCCAAAATATTCAAATTGGTGAAGGAAACATTGTAACCGGTCTGCAAATACCCATCTACATGATTTTTCCGAGGCTATTTACTTGCGCCACCCTTTGCACAACAAATTTTAAAATAGGTTTGTAATAATTTTAAACTTTTTTCTTTGCTGAGAAGCTGTGACCAATCATTGAATGAAGAAATGTGTTATGCAATATGTTTCTAGATTTTTGATAATAGACCTTGAGAGGGTCTTTGAAAGTTATGCATAGTAGGTAGCTCAAGTATTTTCAGCCCCTTAATTTGAAGATGTCAGATTTTGAACTTTCGGGTTCCAAGAGGGAATATGCAAGCAGTGGGATAAGTCCTGTGTAGCTAATTTGAAGCAACTTGCATCACATGTAAAAACAATACTCTCTTCCAGAGTTGGGCAAATGGGGGTGGTAATCGATTACACGATTACCAAGTAATTGTAATCATCGTTTTTTCGGAGGGTGATTTTATGGTAATCAGGGCTGATTTCTTACAAGTCACCCTTCATAGTTTCTGTAGAATCAGATCTAATCGAAAAGACCCATAAGTTTACTATTTATCTGTGAAGAATACATTTAATTACCATCCAAAGGTATGACGATTATTGAATTTTTTTACAAGTCACCCTTCATAGTTTCTGTAGAATCAGATCTAATCGAAAAGACCCTTAGGTTTACTATTTATCTGTAAAGAATACATTTAATTACCATCTAAAGTTATGACGATTATCGATTACCCAGTAATCGTGTAATCGATTACCCAGTAATCGTGTAATCGATTACACTCCTATTTGCCCAACTCTGCTCTCTTCCCTTTATTTTCCTTTGCCCTCTCAAAATAGAGCAAGTCAGGCTATGTACGTGTAATCACCCATGTTTCTCAAATAACGCAGTTAAGAAAATGTAATTACGAATGACAGAAAGTTCTTCAACCCTTACCGCTCGTGTTTTGAGTCCTGCGCAACAAAATCGTTTTATGGGTTGTGCATGTGTGTCAAGTTGTGCTTGACAAACTCTATTTGCGCTTCCGTATCTTTCTTTTGGGTGCCATGTAACATTCGATGAATGTGTACAGCACTTTTGCACCTTAGCGGCTGTATGTAACAGCTAGTGTATGCCAGTGTTGCTGCTTCCCCAGGGGCCACTTGCGAATTGCGCCTAAAAATTCGGCGTTGGCGCCCAAAAAACAGTTGCTTCCGTCAAACGTGGCGCCTAATTGAATGTTTGCCCTCATGCTTATGCCGGTAGAGCTTGGAAAATTTTGTGGCTGCGAAATGCCGAGAAATTTTTAAAACGGTTGTATCGCGATTTGATCCTCACAGGAGTATCAGTCGTGACCACTTGGGTTCAATTTTGTAAAGCAAATTTTCGCGAAATCGGCGTTTTCCAGCAAAATTCTGCGGGAATTGGCGAATTTCGCGAAAGTTGCCGCATAATCGACTATCCGGCAAATATGGCGAGGTAGCTCGTAAAAATCGCGTCTTGTACCGAGGTGAAATCCCCCCCTTATGGGAAGAGGCGGTGGCTTGAGTTCATGTAAATAGACAGATATAAAATTAGAATTGAACTGCTCAATCCGCTGAAACATGCCGTAAAATAAAAAACATCCAAAAAATTGCCGCAAAAAAATATGAAGTTGATGTTTTTCTTAAAAAAACGCCAAAAGCACGTGGAGAATTGAGAGAAAATTTATTTACCTCTTTACTGTTATTCTATAACATCTTATTCCGTAGTTATCTTGGCTTATTTACTAACATTCCATTACGCGTGTTTTCTTTTCAATGAAACAACATGCACCGTGATTAGTATGCAAAAAAATCACTTCGGCTCCTAAAAAATTGTAGATGGCCCCTAAAAAGCAAACGTGCCGGTCAAGATGGCTCCCAAAACTGAAAAAGGAAGCAGCAACACTGGTGTATGCCTAGTTCACACTTTTGTCAGTAGAGCGCAAAATGCATTCTATAAAGCTGGTTTCAAACTCGGTTTCCCCGATTTGAATACAGGCGGAGCAAAATAAGCTTGCAAAAAAATTCGAGCGGTAAAGGTTTTGGATTTTTATTGTCTTTGTTGTTTGAAATTTTTATGAACTGATAGCCTTGCTGACTGTTCTTAATGCCTTTTTTATCTTATTTTATCTTAGGCTGTTTGAGCTTTATTTATTGTTAAAAATATTTGGATCTACATGATTTTTCTGTTGTTCCAGAATTTGAGATCAACCTAGTTGTGGTATTCCATGATGATCACCTGATCACAGAGAACTTTCCTATCACTCTTGTGCGTTCATGAAGCAAATCAATGTAATCTAAGATGCACCTTCCAAGGCAAGTAATGGTGGTGCCTTTTGTGTGAATACCGACACAGAAGCTTAAACGGCCTCCTGTCTCAATATCACTCGAATAAATGGATGAGTCATAAAGCGATTATTGTTTTATGGAAAGTGATGAATCAATTTCATCTTGATCAAAACTTTTCATTTTTATTATTTTGTTCAGATTATTCTAAAGAACGATTATTCTAAAGAACATCATTCTCTTTAGTTCAGACAGGAGTGAAACTAAATTGAAACTAAGTTGTTGAAAAACAACTAAATTGTCAAATTAGTTTGGCAAGTAACTAAATTAGATGTAAGTTACTCAGGTAGACAACTAATCTGATGAACAATAATAATATCTGTCTACCTGAGCTTTTAACAACTAATATAGTTACGTGTTGTGCTAATGTGACGATTTAGTTGTTTTTCAACAACTTACAAGGGGAATGTCTCAAGTGTCCGCCTCCGATTTTAATGAAATATATCTCAAAATGTTCGTTGTGAGACGCTGATTAACACCCTGTATTCTCTTTTTGCAAATGCGCCTTTAAAGTTAGAGAAAAAAAAGCTCAAAGTTTGCATTTGAACTGCTCGAAATCGTCGGAGCGCGTCAAGTGTAGTGAAATTGAGAGCGGGTTCCAAGGTAACCCTGTGGCGCAGCGGCGCCGACGCTCGGCTCGCAGTCGGAAGGTCCCGGGTTCGAATCCCAGTCGTGCAAGTGACTTTTTGCACATTTCTTTCCTCCAATTCTCACATGTATTTAACCGTAGTATTATTTTTTGACCTTTTCAAATCTATTTTTACGTTATTTTCACGTCATTCCTGTGGATAAAAGGTTCATTGTAAAAACGTCAAAATCAATAATTCGGCGGCATTCGAGTAGGTATTCGCGGTAAATGATACACCAGTAAAAAATAGCGTACAAATAATTTTGAAAAGGTTATTGTGAGATACCAAATTTGGGTCATAAATAGAGAGGGCAAGGTGTTATGTATAGAAAGGGGGCGATCCGCTAAGCGTGTATTCTGACGACGTTGAATTTGGTTTAATTTAACTCTCGATAAGTATCAAACTATCTAGGGCTCTGCGATTACCACGGAATTCCACCTTTTCTACTGGTTTAAATGGACAAAATGCCACATTGTCAAACAGCTACTGGGAGAGATAAACAGAAAAACAAAACCAAAAACTAAAGAAAGCATAAAGCACATAACGAAACAGAAAAACAGCATAAAAACTCACCAAATGAAACAGGTTGACTATGGCGTAAATAATGCGAGGAAAAACGAAAGAAAATAGCACGCACGACCAGAAAATAATTATTCAATTATGTTATTCGAAAAATAAATGAATAAAAATTGGATAAAAACCTAGGTAATAACAACAGTAAAAATATTAAAAACGAGCAACTACTTAAATGAAGCGTGATATTTGATCAGGGTGAAATCTGTCGTAGAAACAAGAAAAACACAGGAAAAAGCAAAAATTGGAAAAAAAATCTGGGTAGTAAAAACGATAAAAATTTAAACCAAGACAAAATTAAAAATTAAAAATCATTTAAATTAAACACAATGATTAGGGTGACATTTGTCGTAGAATTTGTCCCTTCGTATGACCTTGACTATGTGCTGAACACGGATCAGACTGGTTGCGAATACCGCGTCATGGTGAATGGCACTCTATCGAACAGAGGTGAGAATGCCACGGAAGTTTACCTCCGTAATTTTAATAAAGTAACCCACAGTTACAATGCCCAATATTGCGTTTCTGCCTCGGGCAAGCTCCTCCCAAAAGTTTTTTTGTGCCTCCAGGAGCCAACAGGCAATTTTGGACCCATCGTGAAGCAAAAGGTTGAAAGTTTGAGTGAAGAGGTAGGGAAAGTCACAGTCACGTGTTCCCAATCTGGAAACACCATGTGCGCATCTTCACTGAAGAAATCATCATCCCCTACGTCAAAGATGAGAAATTTCTGATGATCCTTGATTCTTGGGGGGGTCAGAAAGACCTTTCATTGTTTCATGATTATTTTACATCTGAGGATGGGGAAAGGAGAAGTCAGGTCGAAGTTATTCCACCTTTATGCACGAGATACTGCCAGCCCTTGGATGTCTACTTTTTCCGCCAAATTAAAGGTTTTTTAAAAAAATTCAAAATTGTGAAATTCTTTTCAGGAACGGGCGGGAATTATCTTCACGGGAGGATGCTGTGCGGATCCATTCTCTGATCCATAATCAACTGTCATCGTTAGCTTTTGGAGACATGATCAAGTATTCCTGGTTTGCAGCAAAGTTAACAAGTACGAGGAATAGCTTTGAGAACATCAAAGAGGTGTGCTTCCCGCACAACATATGGCAGGAAAAGTGCTCTTTTGAAAGTTGCGAGGGAATCTGTTGCTCTTGGTGCCGAAATAATCTGTGTTTTTCTTGCTTCTCGGACAAATTTCACCCTAATCACTGTGTTTAATTTAAATGATTTTTAATTTTTAATTTTGCCTTGGTTTAAATTCTTATCGTTTTTACTACCCAGATTTTTTTTCCAATTTTTGCTTTTTCCTGAGTTTTTCTTGTTTCTACGACAGATTTCACCCTGATCAAATATCATGCTTCATTTAAGTAGTTGTTCGTTTTTAATTTTGTTTTTGTTTAAATTTTTATTATTGTTATTACCTAGGTTTTTATCCAATTTTTATTCATTTATTTTTCGAATAACATAATTGAATGATTATTTTCTGGTCGTGCGTGTTATTTTCTTTCGTTTTTCCTCGCAACATTTACGCCATAGTCAACCTGTTTCGTTTGGTGAGTTTTTATGCTGTTTTTCTGTTTCGTTATGTGCTTTATGCTTTCTTTAGTTTTTGTTTTTGTTTTTCTGTTTATCTCTCCCAGTAGCTGTTTGACAACGTGGCATTTTGTCCATTTGAACCAGTAGAAAAGGTGGTGGAATTCGGTGGTAATCGCAGAGGCCTAGATAGTTCGATACTTTTCGAGAGTTAAATTAAACCAAATTCAACGTCGTCAGAATACACGCTTAGCGGATCGCCCCCTTTCTATACATAACACCTTGCCCTCTCTATTTATGACCCAAATTTGGTATCTCACAATAACCTTTTCAAAATTATTTGTACGCTATTTTTTACTGGTGTATCATTTACCGCGAATACCTACTCGAATGCCGCCGAATTATTGATTTTGACGTTTTTACAATGAACCTTTTATCCACAGGAATGACGTGAAAATAACGTAAAAATAGATTTGAAAAGGTCAAAAAATAATACTACGGTTAAATACATGTGAGAATTGGAGGAAAGAAATGTGCAAAAAGTCACTTGCACGACTGGGATTCGAACCCGGGACCTTCCGACTGCGAGCCGAGCGTCGGCGCCGCTGCGCCACAGGGTTACCTTGGAACCCACTCTCAATTTCTCTACACTTGACGATTTCGAGCAGTTCAAATGCGAACTTTGAGCTTTTTTTTCTCTAACTTTAAAGGCGCATTTGCAAAAAGAGAATACAGGGTGTTAATCAGCGTCTCACAACGAACATTTTGAGATAGATTTCATCAAAATCGGAGGCGGACACTTGAGACGTTCCCCTTGTTACTTTTGATTCAATTTTGCCCAAGTCTGCTCTAGTTCTCAAGTAACTGAGCCAGTTGAATAAGTTTGCTCCAAATTGTGTTTAGTTTTGGTTTCAGCTTGCCAAGAATGAACTTGAACAAAATTGGCCGCGGTTAACTCGAGTCCACTTTAAAGATAATTGCTTACAATTCCCAGAATCAGTCTTTAAAAAGATTAGGAAAGAAGTAAAAATAACCGCCATCTGGACCAAAAAATTAAATACTTTGTCTATTATTTTATTATTTAAATAGTCAAATAATTGTTGATTAAAAATTGTACAAATAGGATTCAAAAGAAATAAAATAAAAAGTACAAAAGTTTAAAAAATTGAAATGTTTAGACTAGTGATAGTTGAGTTGCGCTGAACTCACATTTTTTTGGTCCTGACAGTCCTCTAATTAACAACAAGAGGGGCAAGAGTTGTGTCTCCACCAATCATAAGTTAGCATATCCAACTTGAAAATAGCACGGAGGATCGTTTGAACTAAACAAAGTTAGGACCCTGGCAGTGACAATAGATTTAGGGCTCAAATATGGTAGCTCAGCTTGCGGACAAGGGGCTGTCAAAAGAGATTATTTTGTTAATTTGCCAAAATTGCAAATCAACACCTTTCTGGTAGAGTGTCACAGGTGTCATTTCAAGTAAAACCAAATTTAGGAACAATATTTCAGTTGAGGGATTTTTTTTTTTTTTTTTTTTTTTTGAAAAAAATAACCAGTATACCAGAATCGGGTCATTTCATTGATTTTTTCACAACCGCAATTGAAAAACCGTGCAGTTATTGCAAGCGCCCTCAAAATAGAGTATCGCAAGCATCATTATCGACAGTTCATTTTTGTGTCCTCTTCATGTTTTATCATATTCAAACCAAAGTACTCCACAAATGTACTTCACAAATTTATTTTGAATTTCAAGTTCAAATGATGTGAATAACGACTGTAATTCAATTTTTCCATTTCACATTGTTTTACATGGTATCTTATGGAGGCCACAACTTCAGAATGACTCAGTAATGGCACTTGTGATACTCTCCCAAGAAGGTTTTCAATATCTGAATCCTAAATTTTATGTCTCTGGTAGTACAGCAGGTGTAAACATGTAAATCAATTTATGCAGAAACCAAATTTGATGGTTGAAACGAAAACTGTTTTAGGTTCAAAAGATGGGAAATTCCAAGGAATGTTTGCAGTGTGTCTGAGGTCTTGCGAAGTGATTTTTCTCCATTTTTGTCTGGCTTCAAAAATTAATTTTAGTGTTAAAAAGTATGTTAGGTTTTTAACAATTTATTTTCTGTATCAAACGCATCATTTTGCCAATTTTTTTCAAACAGGAGATCGAATTAATTTTGTACTTCAGACATAAAAAATGAACCAATTGAGATATCTTATAAAAGAAAAAGAAAACTGATTGAAAAATAATTATAAATAAAAAATAAACTAAATATCTAAAAGTAAAAGAATGATTAAAAACTTAAAACTTTTGATGTGCTTATCACCATGAGCATTTATTCCCCAGAAAATTTTTTAAGCAAAAGAATTTTCCACTGAAAAATCTTTTCTTATGGACTAGTTAAGAGTCTGCATAAATTGATTTGTACAGTGCAAATAATAAACCTCTACTTTTTGACAAAGGAAATTGCAAAATTTAAGATAGAATATGTATAAGGAAAGGTAAAAAGAAAATACTAATTGACTTTCAATTTCACTTTTCTTTTTAGGAGTGGAATGAGCAATTTGAAACAAAATAGGATCACTGTTAACCAATATTGAGATCAAGAGTGAAAACATTCTAAAAACCTACACAAACTGTGGTTACTTGATAAAAAAAAAAAAAAAAAGGCATTGTCAGCCTTAATTTTCTTCCACTAACATCAAAGAGTTTTCTTCATGGAAATGACAAGCGGAGAGACACCGGAAAATAGAGGATACTTACTTATTACTAACTAAAACACTGGTATAGCTACTGTAAAGTTGTATTGATTGACCTCTCAATCTCTAATTTAAGGTTCTGGGGACGCCTCGTTGGCCCTTAATTTTTCACAAGTTTACTAACTTAACAAAGAAATTTTTTAAAAAGATCAATTTATCTTTCAGAAAATTGAATCAGTGATTTATATTTGTACTATGTCAATTATGTGCCTTTTTATTTCCATTTTTGTTACAATATTTATTACTGTTTGAAGGTAACAAATGTAACAATTAGTAGGAGATTAAACTTGTAATTATTTGTTACTCATAGCAGGACTCTTTATTTAATTCAAATCACCAAAGAAACTGACACTTGTTGATTCATGGCTCAATATAACCTTTTATACATATATCACATCCGTGAACCACAGGAGTGATTTCCACCACAAAAAGTACCACAATTCAGGGTGTAGATAAGAGGGTATTTTGCTGAAAATAGTCAAATAGTCTATGGTGGTTTCTCGCCACTCAGTAGTGAGACTTCAATCCACTAGATAGCACCACCAGTTTCTTTAACAGATTCGACTGTTACCTGACTATTTTGACTGAGACCAAAAATTGAACAAAGAGCCTTAGGAACAATCGTTATCGTTTGCTCAATTTTTTTTAGTTAAATCCCCAGAAATTGGTTACAATTCGAATAAAAAATGAGGTTTCACGAAAATTTCTCAAAATTTCAAGCTTTTGAAAAGGAGCCAACTATTGCCTAGAATTTGGCCAAATTTTCCCTTAATCACAACTTTGACCAATTTTGTTGGGATTAAGCTAAAAAATAGAGTGAAAACGCAAGCCTCATTGGCTTCATTTTTTGATTAATGATCTTAGAGAAAATTATAAGCTATCAAAGTCACCATCTGTAAAAGAGACAGATGGTGCTATCCAACAGATTAACATTTCATTACAGTGTGTTGTGGAATCACTTTTATGCACTTCAAATAAATGAGTAAAGTTAGTGGAAAAACCTCAAATTTATAATAATTTACTTAGAAGGAGGGAAACAAAGGTATCAGCATTACGATCTGATTGAAAACAAGTTACCTAATACTGCTCAAAACATGAGTTTTGGGTCCCTTAACCCCTTAATAGCCAAGTTAGGAATAGGGCCGCGCATCCGAGCGCACTCTGTCAGGAGTAGCTGAAAGTTGTAGTTCACATTCTCCCCGGCAGATCGAGCACATATGTCGCGATGTTTGGAAGCTGTATAGCTAGTTTTCAATGGAAAGTGTAACGTGAAGTCTCACAACGAGTATACTTGGGCGTGGTATACGGAGGTTGCTAATCCTAGCCCGAGTATACTCGGGCGTGGCTACTAAAGGGTTAATAATGTTTACAAGCAAGAACTGTATTAAACAGTACTTATGAGGCAAAACAAACTGGAATGAATGTAACGGGGAAAACCTTTCAGCTCAATTTGATACCGACACTTTCTAGAGCATCAACCATCCATTTAGGATAGTTCTTATCCGGATAATTAGCTCTCATGAAATCCTTCGTAAACTCTGGAAATTTGTTTTGCTTGATACTTTCTCGAATCCATCGCATCAATCGCATCTAGAAAAAACAAAAAAATTAGAAGAAAGAAACTTGTAAACAATGATTAAAAAACTTGAGAACAAAAATTAAAAAACTATTTAGTACAGGAAATCATCAATGGCATTTTCAGATTTTTCCTTCAAATGCAAATAACAAAATAAGACACTACGTAGCAAAGGCTGACATCTACTCAGAGCAAAAAGTTCAGGAGAGTGATTTTAACAGTTAGGAGGAAACATATTTGTCACAGAAAAACCTTGTTTGCAACTGCCGAAAGTAAATGTCTAAACCATGAGACCTGACAATGGTAGAGCCAAATGGAATGCAGTAGAAGCGCCAATCATTCTCCTTGAATTCATGCATATACCTAGTTTCTTGCTTGCTGACAATACCGTTGCTCCTCTAAAATATTCCATCAAAAACTCTTTAATTAGGTATTTGTATGAGATTACCTGAAAGGCCAAATTATGCACCGTTAACAGATGACAAGCAACCGTTTCTGTGGAAATAATTGAATGTATGTATGCTCTGGTATATGTTTTACAGGTTGAGCAGTCACAGTCTGGATCAACAGGTTGCATATCAAATTCATATCCTTTCTGTCTCAAATTCAACTGACCAGACTTCAATAATCCACAGCCGAATCTCTGTAAAACCAGGGAAAAAAAAGGTCAAAAGACAAATAAATAAATTATAAAAGCATAATAATTGATAAAGTTAAAGACAGAAAGAAACAGAAGTGACGGAAAAATGCGGTAGAAATGCTGCCAGAGATAAGGATATGAAAAACAAGCAGAAATATTAAACAGCTAGGAACACTTCTTCTTGGGTATCCAGTGCCAGCTAGAGCCTACCTCGGCCTCCTCAGGTGAATTTCTGGACAGCGCCCCTTATAATTTACGCCTAGGGTTTTAACTGGGGTCTGGGGGACACCCCCAGAATACAGGGGGTCCGGGGGTCTTTCTCACAAAAATTTTGAGAATTTCGATTTGACGTGATCTAATTCTAAGCTATTTTAAAAGGTGCTTTCCAAAAAATTTGATTGCCAGATATTCTTAGACACCCCTCAGAATGTTGCGCCCTCAGGCAATCGCCTAGTCTTGCCACCCCTTGGTGTTTTTGTTGTAGCTTACAAGAAAAAATAAATTTAAAGGAAACATACCGCAGTTCGTGTAGGAAAAACACAGTCAAACAGGTCAATTCCAAGAGCACAACAAACAACAAGATCCGTTGCAAATCCAACCCCCATGCAGTAGCGTGGTTTATTGTCTGGTAAATGCTCAGCTGATAATTTCACCATTTTCCAAAAGTCATCTTTGGCTTCTCCACCGCTGTAATCAATTTGGAAAACATTTAGGATATAATCATTGTAAAACTTATTATCTCAACGTTATCCTCAGGTGAGTTATCTGTCCCTATCTCCTGCTTGTAAAATATGGTCATGTATGGGTACACTTTTTTAAGAAACCAATGTAGGTATTTTAAAAAAAACTTTTTTGAGGTGGGTTCGTTTATTCAATGGGAACACTAAGACGAGAGTTTTTTTGAAATTCTGCAGAAAAGAAATTTGTGAAGTTTTAAAATTTTGTCAGAAATAAAGTAACAATTCATTTGACAAAATTTTGAAAATTCAAAAACCAAGTTTTTTGTAAGAGTTAAAAAAAAACTCATCGAATCCAATATCTATTAATACCAGGTCAGTCCAGTAAGCAGTTTTGAAAGCTTTTGCTCCAGCAGTATGACACTTGCACTTTCATAGATTTTAATACAAAGACACCGATGGACACGCTATGAACCTTCAAAATTCACTCATAAAGTCACACATGCCCTTTAAAAATTCGTCAATTCAAACAGCCTCCTTGCAGTTTCTATAATAAATAACAAGGCAATGGGTCTGTTGCAAACTTTTACTACAACGATAAAGAGTGTTTCATCGTATGTACAATCGCCCGAAATGTCCATTGGTGGCATCAGAAAGTCATGAAATGTGATAATAAACTCACAAGAGACGTTTAATGAAATCCAAGATGGGGGTAAAATATTGAGCAATCATTATGCATGCACCTTTAACAACCAAGGATTGCCAACGTTGACAAACTCACAGCTTCAGAGGTTATGTGTTTATTTTATTTACGTTGTGATTGGGTGTGATCGATATTGTGAGGTTGGCTATCCTTGGATGTTTGTGGTGCATGCATAGAGGTTGCTCAATATTTTACCGCCATCTTGGATTTCATTAAACGTCTCTCATGAGTTTCATACTGCATTTTATTACTTTCTGATGCCACCAAAGGACTTTTCACACAATTTTACATGAGATTGAACATTCTATAGCGCTGTAGCAAAAGTTTGCAACAGACCCATTGCTGTTGATAGTTGATAGTGACTGATATGATGCAGGACATTCAATGATGAAACAAAATATAGGATTACCTGAGACCACCTATTGCATACCCATTTGTATTCCGTTTGACTAGTTCTTTTGAACATTCTACTCTAAGATCAGGATCAAGTCCTCCTTGTACAATAGGAAAAATACTTTGAGTTTCAGGTTTTTTATGAGCACTCAGACAGCGATCAAGCCATCGAACAGTTCTGTAAATGAAAACAAGCTGATAAGGAAATTTGTCTAGACACAAAAGGAAGTAAAATCTTACGGGTGTGCGAATCCAGTTTCTTCATTCCGTATCCGAATGTTAAAATCAAAGAGGTTGAGTCAAAATCGACGTTTTTGGCCCCCCCTTGAAAACGGCTCAAATTTTGCTCATTGATTTAGCACCACTAGGAGCACCTTTTCCCAAATTTTCAAGCTCCTCCGACAATTTGGGAAGGAGTTGGAGGGGGACGAAGGGGGGGAAATGGGCATACATTGGAAGTGAACCAAAATTAGTATATCTTCCGAACGAAAAGAGATATGAAGGAGCGGTTTTTACTGATTAACGCCAAAAAATAAGTTCTTTTAGATCTCATGGTTGAAACTGCTCGAAATTTAATTTTTACTTGCGGCGTTGCCATTTTTATCGTTTTTTCGGGTCAAAAATTACGATAAAAAAATTACAAAATCTGCATTTTCTAAAAAACCCATTCGACGATTTTGATTAAAAACTAGTATGTTATTTTCCTTAAAATTCTGCGTAAAATCGTCTAAACCGGACCCGGGGGAAACCGTTAGTATCCAAGATACAGGGTGTCAAACTAACACACCTCTAATTCGGAAGGGTTCTCATTTCCCTCACAACTTCTGAACTACTCAAGATTTTTCAATGCGGTTTGCACTGAAATGCGTCAAAAAGTTAGAACATTCAAGTTTTGGGCGCGCAATGGCTTGGGTTTCAATTAGAGTTACCTGTGTTGCCATTTTTATCGTTTTTCGGGTCAAAAATTACGATAAAAAAATTAGAAAATCTGCATTTCCTAAAAACCCATTCGACGATTTTGATTAAAAACTAGTATGTTATTTTCCTTGAAATTCTGCGTAAAATCATCCAAACCGGACCCGGGGGCAACCGTTAGTAGCCAAGATACAGGGTGTCAAACTGACACACCTCTAATTCGGAAGGGTTCTTATTTCCTTCACAACTTCTGAACTACTCAAGATTTTTCAATGCGGTTTGCGCTGAAATGCGTCAAATGGTTAGAACATTCAAGTTTTGGGCGCGCAACGGCTCAGGTTTCAGTAACAATGAGCAGTGTTGCCATTTTTATCGTTTTTCGGGTCAAAAATTACGATAAAAAAATTAGAAAATCTGCATTTCCTAAAAACCCATTCGACGATTTTGATTAAAAACTAGTATGTTATTTTCCTTGAAATTCTGCGTAAAATCATCCAAACCGGATCCGGGGAAAACCATTAGTATCCAAGATACAGGGTGTCAAACTGACACACCTCTAATTCGGAAGGGTTCTTATTCCCCTCACAACTTCTGAATTACTCAATGCGGTTTGCGCTGAAATGCGTCAAAAAGTAAGAAAATTCAAGCTTTGGGTGCGCAATGGCTCGGGTTTCAATAACAATTAGCAGTGTTGCCATTTTTATCATTATTTCTGGTCAGAAATTAAGACAAAAAATGTTTAAAAAATGCATTTTCCAAAAAAGCCGTACAATCATTTGCATAGGGGAACTGACCTTCGTTACTGGTCCCTGGCGTTTCCTCATCGGAATCATCGTCACATATCCTCTCACCTTGGCTTTCGCAGAGGAAAATGGGGGTTCAAGAAGTCTGATGTTCTGATGGAAATGCATTTTTTTAAATGTTTTTGTCTTCATTTCTTACCAGAAATATTGATAAAAATGGCAACACTGCTAACTGTCATTGAGCCATTGTGCACCCAAAACTTGAATTTTCTAACTTTTTGACGCATTTCAGCGCAAATCGCATTCAAAAATCTTCAGTAGTTCAGAAGTTGGTGAGAGGAAGAAGAGCCCCTTCGAATTAGAAGTGTGTCAGTTTGACACCCTGTATCTTGGATACTAACGGTTTCCCCCAGGTCCAGTTTGGATTATTTTACGCGGGATTCAAAGGAAAATGACGTAGGTACTAGATTTTAATCAAAATGTTTTTTTTATTTTTATTTTTTTTTTTTTTAGAAAATGCAGATTTTGTCATTTTTTTATCTTGATTCCTGACTCAAAAAAAATGATAAAAATGGCAACACTGCTCATTGTTACTGAAACCTGAGCCGTTGCGCGCCCAAAACTTGAATGTTCTAACCATTTGACGCATTTCAGCGCAAACCGCATTGAAAAATCTTGAGTAGTTCAGAAGTTGTGAAGGAAATAAGAACCCTTCCGAATTAGAGGTGTGTCAGTTTGACACCCTGTATCTTGGCTACTAACGGTTGCCCCCGGGTCCGGTTTGGATGATTTTACGCAGAATTTCAAGGAAAATAACATACTAGTTTTTAATCAAAATCGTCGAATGGGTTTTTTGGAAATGCAGATTTTCTAATTTTTTATCGTAATTTTTGACCCGAAAAACGATAAAAATGGCAACACAGGTAACTCTAATTGAAACCCAAGCCATTGCGCGCCCAAAACTTGAATGTTCTAACTTTTTGACGCATTTCAGTGCAAACCGCATTGAAAAATCTTGAGTAGTTCAGAAGTTGTGAGGGAAATGAGAACCCTTCCGAATTAGAGGTGTGTTAGTTTGACACCCTGTATCTTGGATACTAACGGTTTCCCCCGGGTCCGGTTTAGACGATTTTACGCAGAATTTTAAGGAAAATAACATACTAGTTTTTAATCAAAATCGTCGAATGGGTTTTTTAGAAAATGCAGATTTTGTAATTTTTTTTATCGTAATTTTTGACCCGAAAAAAACGATAAAAATGGCAACGCCGCAAGTAAAAATTAAATTTCGAGCAGTTTCAACCATGAGATCTAAAAGAACTTATTTTTTGGCGTTAATCAGTAAAAACCGCTCCTTCATATCTCTTTTCGTTCGGAAGATATACTAATTTTGGTTCACTTCCAATGTATGCCCATTTCCCCCCC
Organism: Trialeurodes vaporariorum; assembly: GCA_011764245.1. NCBI lineage: Eukaryota > Metazoa > Arthropoda > Insecta > Hemiptera > Aleyrodidae > Trialeurodes > Trialeurodes vaporariorum. Next base: position 41,880,240 of record VMOF01000035.1, read on the forward strand.
TTCGTCCCCCTCCAACTCCTTCCCAAATTGTCGGAGGAGCTTGAAAATTTGGGAAAAGGTGCTCCTAGTGGTGCTAAATCAATGAGCAAAATTTGAGCCGTTTTCAAGGGGGGGCCAAAAACGTCGATTTTGACTCAACCTCTTTTCCCGAATCCGAACCGAATCCGAATCCGGGCCGTAAAAGTTCGAAAAAAATTGTTTTAAAGTACGGCGCTTTTATTTTCTTTACGATGTAATGAAAAATGAGAAGAAAATATTTGTTTTCTGATTTATCTTTACTATACTATTTCGCTGGTCGCGCGTACTTTTGGTGTTGATCGATTACTGCCCGTTATCCCCGTTTAGGTTCATCGATATTTGGAAGACGCGCCGGCGCCGCATTCGTACCGAATCGTGATGATAGTAGTTTCCGTCGTTTTAGCAGGCGCTAATGTATAGAGGGGAAGAGGAAGAAAAAACATATGGAAGGAAAAGAAAAGTTAGAAAAATGAAAAAATTATAAATGTATATGAAAAAAAAAAAAGATTCGAAAATTTCGAATCCGAAAAAAAAATTTCGAATCCCGAATCCGAATTTTGTCGGATTCGGATTCGAAATACGCGGATTCGCACACCCCTAAAAATCATTAGATTCAGACAAATTTATTGTGACAGAAACAGTGGATACGCAAAGTTTGAATGATTACAATAAGAAATTACTTTAAATATGAAATGATTCCAGTAGCCTGAGTAGCCCAATTGAAGACCTTGCCGAGATAAGGACGTTGGGCGTTAAGCGTTTAACGCTCTTTTTTCGATGACTGGCGAAATGTGATCTATGAACCCTCATGAATATACCCTGAAAGTTTCATAACAATAGGATAAATCCTTGGCTCGTTAGAGACCCTCAAAGTGCACACCCTTCTTTCGGCAATCATCTTGGTTAGGTCTTCAGTGCACTGGTTGATGCATTTTTTTTATTGTTCGAGTAGATTTTATACTTTTTTAGGTAATCAACCAACTCAAGGGGTAAACGTGGCTCTGTCTTTTAGTTAATCGATGATCGATGAATGAAAATCATATCATTCAAACAGATCTATAAGTTGATCGATCCTGTATTACTGTCCATTCCCAACATGTACGGACATTATGTATGGTATTAACTTGAGCAGTAGTGGCGGAGCGTGCAAAATGACAATGTTGCATCCAGTCCATTTAAAGTCTTGTTAAAGGTCGAAATATTGGAGGTGCACAGTGCACTCCCTTGAATCGATATTTTAAACAGGTTTAAATGGACGAAATGCAACGTTGCTAGATTGCACACGCCACTACTGGACTTGAGGTTCCCCTTGTTTGTTTTGGATTCATTGTTGTCAGAGTTTTGGAAAAAATCCTCTTATTTCATTACTGAGTCTTATGAAAACTGTAATAATGTAACACAAAGCGGCAACCCTAATAAGAACTTGCATGGACTTTATCATGATAACAGCCGTTGTGTGACTAGGTAAAGATGTCGCTATCTGAAAATCTTGTGCGTATTCTAGTGCTCGTTCGAGCAGTGTAGGTGAACCTAGACCATAATCTTTGGTGACTTTTCAATTTTCATTCCTTCAAATCAAAGCAAAACTTATACCTCCGACTTGAAACATTTGATTTCAAAGCGTTCCTCACTGAAAAGCCATCGCTCAAATTCAGTTTCATTAATTTTCATTTTACACCGTGAGAAATAATGTAGAAATGTAATGTCCAGTTGCCCAAGCCGTTGAGCTCTTTATGCTTGTATCTCAAAGCGAACCACTGTGCGAGGGAGGGGAAAGGGGAATCACAGAAAGACCGTTATATGCGTGAGCTTCCGCGGGAAAAGTAGAGTGACGTGACCACCATTTTACACCGTGAGAAATAATGATGAAAAATTCTGAAGATTATTGGCCTAGGTGCGCCTACTTTTCTGAAACACCTTTTAGTCCTCTTTTTCCTGTATTAATTATTCGGACTTAGATAAGAACAAAATAAGCATTGAATCTAAAAAATATCCATTAGAAATGAGAAAAAAAAAGTTTTCCCCCTTCCGTGGGGGGGGGGGCAGAACTGTGATTAACGTGAAGCGCATAACCATTAATGGAAGTAGACAACTGTAAATTAGGGCTTAAGAGCTCCACTTATGAAAGTAACAGCTAAAATAAAAAAAAATAAAAAAACAAAAGTTATCAACATTTGATAAAGTAAATTGCTGATAGAAGGGCGTAAAGCCTGCATGAATGTTCCGAGTTATTACAAGAAGTCAAAGCAATATTTCAGTGACCACTGAAGGTTAATCTCATTGGTAGTGCTTTGGCATGAATTGATAATCTTGATTTTAGTTATTTCCTACTTTAACTTATCAATACAGGCTAAGTATCGGATAGTGGTATTCACATCAAAATTCGACACAATCCCTCACATACACCTATTACGTTCGGAAGTAGATTGAAGAAATTTAAAAGGAGCAATTGGTTTTTTCTCAGATATTTTATATAGATATCGTCAAAGTGCAAAATTACTAGGCAGCGAAGGTTTGCAAAAAACTATTAGGGGCACACAGCTTAAATTTTTATGATATCTTGATGACTGGGCCTGTGCGGCTATCGCCTCTTATGATCTCCAGATGATAGAAATCGATTTTTCTGGATCAGTTGGTGACGAATTACTCACACAAATACAATTATCAATAAAAAACCTTACCTTCCCATTGCTTCAACTACTCGAGGCCCAGTTAAAGTGGATGGAACAACATCGTCTAATTGCATTATAATATCTGCTCCGATGGAATTTTGAATCCTTATAGATTCTTCAGGAGTCAACATACATTCTTTGTCTGAGTTGGAGGAGAGAGAGAAAAGAAAAAAATTGGGTATAATAATCTGCGCAATGAAAAACTTCAAGGACACTATAAGGTCAAGGAGAGTTAAAATGCTGCGTAAAAGGAAAAATTGAGGTGATGGGAGCAACAAAAAGATTTCTCACATTTCAGATGCATTAGAGAAATACTGTTGTTGCATTAATTCTGAAATAAAAAAAAATCTGTAATAGTAACAATTCGTAGAACAAGGGTTTAGCTTATCGGAAGTAGTGGAGGCACACTTGGTTACTGAGTTTTGCTTTTCTATCGAATCCATAGAGGGACCTATAGTTCCCCTCCACTCACAGGGGGAGGTCGCCGACTTGTCACCCTCGATTTTGTTCAAATTTCGCAGAGACGTAGTTCATATGAAACTATTAGACCCGTCTTTCAGCTACGCCCGCTCCGATTCTCGCTCTTAAGTGCGGAAATAACCGCACCTAAGAGCGCGAATCGGCAAAGAGACGAAAATCAGCTCAAAAAGTCGAATTTTCCACTTTAAATTTCGGGGCTTTAAAGGGCCCATTGGAAGAAACGCTGAAAGACGGGTCTAATAGTTTCATATGAACTACCTCTCTGCGAAATTTGAACAAAATCGAGGGTGACAAGTCGGCGACCTCCCCTTGTCAGTCAGTCTATCAGTCTTATTCAATAATTTCAGCGATCAGTCCCCATACCGAATTTCCATGGTTTTGTTCGACAATTGAATCACAAAATAAAAAATCTATATGGTGGAGACGGAGAGTTAAATATTTTGGCCCTCTTTTTACATCAATGAAGACATCAAAATTCCAAGGAGCTCAGATGAGCGATCTTTGAATGAATAATAATACTGAATAAAAATTGGTGGAGAGCAATAAAATGAATTTGCTTACCGCCAGTGGGAGATTGAAATTTGACGCCTGTTTCAGTGATTTCTGCAAATTTTAACAAAGAAACCATCTGAAATCCACCAGAATCTGTCAGGAGTCCTCTATCCCATCCCATAAATTTATGTAGACCTCCAGCTTTCTCCAAGAGCTCAGGACCCTAAGACCAACAAAAGAGAAGTCAAAGAGAGTTAAATCATTCTTGTCATTAATGGTGATACGGGTCAGCAAAATTCCAGTTCTGAAAGAACTAAAAGATTTTTCCAGAACGCACGAGGATGATACCGCTAGTAAATTTTGGGTGCTATTGAGGTGATAAAGTAAATTAATCAGCTCATGCGGAAACGTCCATTGAGAGGGAGAGGATTGATTCTTGGCTAGATAACAAGCTGCAGTTCCGGGGGCTCATTTTAAAATCAAAATTCTACAAATTCAGGGAGCCCATTTCACTTCAACGCCTAATGAGTGTTTAAGAGTGGATTTTGAGACTTTCTGATGCTTTTCATGTGATTTGACACTAGAATCAACCCTCCCTAACGCTGCAGCAAAGATTTGTAATGTATTCATTACCATTCGCAAAATGTGCTGTAAGTCTCTTCATTGGGACCCCAAGAACTATGTTTTCGCATAAGTCCCACCGCGGGTTGCGGGTCAACTTTAGCCTTCCCCTTGTTAGCTCAGAAATATGAACAAATTAAGTAAAATGAACGAACCGGTTGTAAACCAAGGTGATAAGTATTTCCCAAAATGATTTGGCAGTCCAATATCTTTAGTTGATCTGGAAGTATCCCTTTCATGGTGCCCTGAAATACATTAAAATCATTTATTTACTTTCAAGAGAATTCAAGTTCTGCGAAAAATTTAAAGGCAGAATTCTAATGTGAGGAGTCATAGAATAAATTTTTTGTGTCTGAACTGATGAAGTTAATAGAATGAATGGATTGTTCTTGTCCAGCAAACTTGAACCATTTACTCACTATAATCACTGCAAATTTGTAAGCATTTTGAGGTCCACCAATGGTGGTATTTTATGATTTTGACAAGCAATTATTTCTATCAGTGGGTAAGTTGTATCTGAAGACTGCATGGAAAGAACATGATACGTCACCTTAGGCACTGTCAAAATTTGGCAACGGATACTTCTCTTTTTTTCTTCGAGTGGATGACGTAAAAAAAGAGATTCAAAGGTGGAAAAAAAATTAGGGATTGTTTTGAAAAAGCAATAAAAAATCCAAAAATGTTTGTTTGTTTTCGTCTCTTTTTTTGCGTTAGTCTTCTGGAGAAAAAAGTGAAGAGTCAGCAGCCAAATTTTGCCAACGTCTAAAGTGACTTATCATATTCTTTCCATGAAGTATTCATAAATGTCCATCAAGAAAGAACTGGGTATCCGATTCTGGTTCGAACTAGTTTTAATAGATCACATCATCATTTAGAGTTGATATGTATTTCACCTTGCTTTTGACAATGTAGGGTACATAAAGGCCGATTAGACTTAACTCGGAGGCTGCACAGCAAAAGTTATTTTTTCTATTTGGAAATTATCTAAATGTAGCTAAACAGAATTTTTCTTCAGCAGCACCATAATTGTTACTATTCAATAAGATAAGATAATTTTTTATTCAGAAAATATTTTAACAAAACAAAAACTACCCTGCCGAAAGAAATAGAAATAGGTAAGGCTAACAGGTTGTAGATGTGATTATTAAGTAGGTAGCTATTCGTCGGCTATGTCTGAAAATGCATCGTAATGCATCAGAGAGTGCACCTGCTGACCGTGCGCCCCCTCCACAATGATGAGAGCATTGTTGGCAAACCATTGACTCCTGTGATGCTGTACTAAAACCACTGATGTAAAGATCAGACAAATAAATTGCCTTTTCCAGCACAAGCTCATCCATTGCATCCCTCTATTCCACCTTCTTAACCAATATAAGAGTGCGAAAATTTTGAGTATCGGGTTCTGACAAGTAGCGGTGCGTGCTTCCGAACTGCATCAAAACGCATCAGTGAGCAGTTGGTTACCGTTGAGTTTCAACTCGTTGCTAATCAACCGCTTACCGATGCACTTTGATACCGTTCGGAAGCATGCACAACTACTTGTCAGAACGCGATACTCAAAATAGCCCTGCTCTGGACAACCACTTCAAAATTTTCCTTTTGACTCTTTCCCATAGAAATTTAAAATTTACAGCTTAGGACATGGCACGGTAAAATGTAAACAAAACTGAAAATTACTGAAAAAACTATCACCTTGGTTCCTACAGGCATGAACATTGGCGTTTCCACTGTGTAATGCGGGAGCGTCATCAAAGATGTTCTAGCTTTTGATGTCCCACATTTAGCGAGCACATCAAACTTCAGGGCAGAATTTGTCATTTGTGAGATTCTTGATGATGATGACAAACCAAAAAGTAAGGAAGGACGGCAGGTATTTGAAGCGGGCTAAAAAGAACTAAAAATCTGAAAGGAAAGATTTGATGTATCAAGAGGCAGAGAATTTAATTGAATATGAGATGCAGATTTTGATCTTACTGAACATGCACCAACAGATATCAGATATCTATCCTGAAGGAATCAACATGGGATTATTTCTGACATCAAGGAAAAAAGAGAGACAGCTCAATTTTCTATCAATAGCACACAACGCAGAATGTTTCACCGATTTCACCAGAGGGAAATAAAACTGCTAGTTCCTAAGAGATATGATTATTCACACACACGGTTCTTATCAATTTATCAATTTTCTAAATTTTCTTTCACACTCAATCTTTCACCACGTGCAGAAAATAAACAAAAGATACCGACACTCATCAATCACCAAGAAATGGCAGCGATGGTCAACAAAAAACCATAACAACATCAAGGAAATTTTAAGGTTATGTTTTCCTTTCTTTCTTCGAAGTCCCTCATCGAGGAAACTGTGTTCACGTGTTCGTTTCGTTAACTTTCCCTGATCGTGATCCTCTAGTTAATGTAGTGATACTTCGAAAAACATATTATCTAGTTCCAGAAAGTGCAGTTTTACAATGAAACGTAAAGCAGAAAATCCAGTCGCGACAAAAAGCAACAAGGTTGCCAAACTAAGTAACGTCAGAAGAATTGGGATCCCTCCTCACAGACTCACCCCTCTGAAAGAAAACTGGCTGAAAATATTCTCTCCAATTGTTGAGCATTTGAAACTTCAGATTAAATTCAATGTCAAAACCAAGCACGTGGAAATCCGAGCCCCGCAGTCAGATGAAGAAAGCACTGGTAACCTGCAGAAGGCCGCTGATTTCATCAAAGCTTTTGTTTGCGGATTTGATGTAGAAGATGCCTTAGCCCTCGTAAGACTAGAGAATTTATTCATAGAAACTTTTGAAATTAAGGATGTCAAGCAATTGAAAGGTGATCACCATTCGCGAGCCGTCGGTCGCCTTGCAGGTAAAGGTGGCAGAACCAAATATACCATTGAAAACATCACAAAGACTAGGATAGTAATAGCAGATTCAAAAATTCATATATTGGGATCCTATCAAAGCATTCAAATTGCTATGAGAGCCATTTGTAACCTTATTCTTGGCAGCCCACCCTCTAAAGTTTATGGTCAGCTAAGAAATGTAGCCACTAAAGTAGCGTCTAGAATATGAACTCTCCGCTGTCTGCCCAGAAATTATTTTGTTATTAAATGTATTTTTCTTCCATGTATAATTTGTTTGTCAAAAAAAAAGAGTAGCTTCACCAATGAGTGGTGGGCGTCAATGTAATTAAAGTGTACATTTATCGAAGGTTCCTCAGATAATCACCTTCTTGAAGAATGTGAATGTTATCTTTAACATGCTCTATATCTTTGTAAATTCACCACGAATTACTTCAGCAGATATCTCACAATACAATCTTTAAGTTTCCTCTCTATTGTTTGTGTTTTATTTCACCGTTTGGTCAGTGGGCAATGAGTTTCTGGGAGCTGATTCTGTTTTTTTGGACGAGACGAGATAGCGGGAATCGCACAATCCCATTGGTTTAAACGGATTAAGGTAACAGATTTTGAGTCAATCGGTCTGAAATGAACAACTTGAACGACTTCAAAACTGTCCTGTGATGCGATGTTTAAACCAATGGGAATGATCGATTCCCGCTATCTCGTCTCGTCCAAAAGAGCAGAATCAGCCCCTAGGAGCTCGAAGGCGAATACTTTAATTAACAAAGAAAAATGAAAAGAAACCTAAGAAATTGAAACATAAAGATGCTTTGGCCTGGTTTTGAAAACCCCAGTTTTTAACATAGAAAAAACAAAATAGGTGATTGAAAGATTATGGGAGACCAGCCCAGCTTTAAAGCTTGAATATAACGAGTTGGAATCAAAGTTCCGATCATACAGAAATTGGAATGAAAGAGCTCCCCGGAACCTCTTAATTTTTTGTATCATCGCTTATTTACGATTCACCACCACTTTGTTTAATTTTGAGTCACTTTCTCGATCTGTGACTTAGGTAAAGTATGCAAGTTTACAAAATGGAAATAGTTTTTTAATATGGTCGAGATGAGATCAGTGGTACTGTGTGCAATCTGACAACACTGTACGCTGTCCAGTTACACGCATGAAAAAGGTTCATTGGAAGTGCACAGTGCACCCCTCAAATTAATTTTCTGCATGGGCAGCGCCAGATTCAGGCACGGGTCAAGTCACATGGGATATGGCCCAGAGCGGCAAATTTTTTACAGCATTTTTTTTTTAATGAGGGCTGTCGCAAGTGCAGCTTCGAAATTTAAGGAACAGCTGACACGATGTCTGACTAGTAAAAAATCTCCAAAGACCCAGAATTTTAAATTGCAGTAGCAACTCGAGGGCGCGGGGCGGCTTGGTGATGGTGCAAGCGGCCACTTCGTAGCCTTGCGTCTCATCTGAATTCAGGCTTATTGCTGCTTTTCTTGCCAAAAACAACGCAGTGCATTAGCTGCGTTGTTATGACCACTAAAATCCAAGTCATTTCCGCCATAAAATATCAGGAAATCTCTCTAAATATCACAAAACTTTGCACTCTAAGGAGGTAAAAATCATACAAATTTCCGGGGGTGGACCTCCAGACAGCCTACTAGCTGGGCAGGGTTGCAAAATTGCCCGATCGAGCAATCCAAGGATCGTGTGAAAGTGAGGAAATTTGTCCATTTTTTTTTATGGCTATAAGTTTTTCCCGGAAAATGTCTCAAATTTTCAAAAATATCGGTAAATTTGCGTACCCGCAAACAGTGTTCAAATGTTAAAAAAAGAAGAAAAAAAAAGTAATCACTTTTCAAATTTTTGTGAAGAAATTTTTCGAAAATGCTGCGAGGAAAGTCCCGAATCGCGTGAAACTTCCGGCGTTTTGGAACATTTTGCACCCCTGCAGCTAGGGGCGCCCCCCTCCAACCCTCTCTTGGGCGTGGGCTTGAATGGAGCGGCAAATAGTCAAATGGCCCATGGGCGGCAAATGTGTAAATCCGGCGCCATACATGGGTTTAAATGGATGAAATGCAGTGTTGCTAGATAGGTATCTTACCATTCACATGCTGTTTCTGTACACTGAGAGGTTTTGGAATAACTTGAAGAAAGGAGGGAGATTAAGAAATCTTGAAAAAGGGGGATCTTGCAAATTTTTGCTACGTGCGAATGAATAGTAAAATGTGATGTAAGAACCAGCAAAAATCACACTAAAAAAGTCAAAAATACAGTAATAAACTCAGAAAACAGCTGTAAAAGCAAGATCGTAAAGGCAGAGGTATGCTAGTGTCAAAGGAGATTCCTCTCTACTTTGTAATTTTCTCTATGGAAACACAGATATGTCTCAAAGATAGGAATCTCCCATAATACCTGCGTAGCTCTGCCATCAAGCCCAATTCTGAGAAAGAATTTGGTAATTTTTTAAGTGTTCTCATCCTTATTTTCATAGGTTTTTTTGCGAGAATCAACTCTTCAATCACCTGTAGCAAAAGTTTGCAAGAGCCCCATTGAGGCTCAAACTGTGCAATTTTAGAACGAAAGTTTTCAGTGTGATATTTGGGATGGGTCACTTTCCCTTCTCTCCCATTCTCTGAAACAGAAACATATTTTGCAAGTTGCTCATTGACTATTATGCATTTGCTTTCTTCCAGTTTCAAGTTGAAAGTTACGGATAAGGTAAATCTTGGGATGGTTTTAAAGTTTTATTGTAATTTAACTGTTACAAGAACATCTGCAGGAAAATCAGAATTTTTACAGGAATTTTGAGAGAAAATTAAGAACTTTCTTCAGAATAGTGAGGGTAAATTCTGAACTTTTACAGGAAAGAGAGCAACATTTCCAGGTAATTATTCAAGATTTTCTCTCAAAATTTAGTAATTTTTTAAAGTGAAAAATTGCAATTTTGATTTGAAACAAATGCCAACACTGCCCAACAGGACAAACATGACAAACATTGATTTCAAAGTGCAGAGGCTGCAAACTTACAGAAACTGTCATCTGCCAACTCTCATGAAACGATCTTGAGTGAAGAGTAGATAAATAAAAAGAAAAGTTTAAACAAAATTTTGCTAAACTGTATTAAAGTAAAAGAAAACCAAAAATACCAAAAATTAACAAAGGATAAAATAAGCAAATGGTAACACAATTAATTTTAAGTACAGAAACAGCCAAAAGAGAAAATTCTTTGAGATCTGTTGAGTTCTGTGTCTATCGATTGATTTAAATATGATTAAGCTTATATTTTCACAGAGATCACAGTAGAAGACAATTAAGATAAAAACAAAGCATAATTAAACTAGAAAAATAATCATTAAAATAGAAAAAAGAGGAGATTACAATGTGATCAAGAATCATTAAACAATTGGCGAATTCACTGTCGCAAGTTGCGACTATTTTCGAGGAACTTCCTTAACTGTGCCATCATCCATGCCAAATAATACCGTGTGAGCCATGTTAATAAACAAACCAGTCTCAAGTACACCTGTAATAAAAAGGTTCATTGTGAGATAATGAGAAAGACTTGGGTCGTGGAGACTAAAAAAGGTAATTGAATCTTCTAGGAGTCAAGTACACCTAGTAAACTCATGCAAACTCCCCGTTGTCGCGTTTTAGGCTGATTTTTGAATATTGAACTCTTGGCGACACAAACAAACAGGTACTTAAAAGGTACATAGGTACTTTTAATTCATAAATAATTAGAGATGTTAACACTTGATTCATTCTCTCATATCACTGCAGTGTTCGTGCTTCAGAGCCAACATTTTAACCATAGTTTAATTTCTTGTTTTTAAGTTTCTTATTTTTTATACATTTCATTTTTCACAGATCATTCAAATCAGTTTCATTATCCATTCCAGTCCGAAAATGTTGCGTTTTTTCTGTAAGGACCTACGATGACAGGACCTATTTTTTCCCCCCACTGGCCAATCATTTACTTCATCGTTAAACTAATTGATTTTTAAAAGTCTTTGCGTGACACAATTGGTTGAGAACAGAAAACTCGGCTGCTGATGGTAACCATCGCAGTGGCTGCTCATGCAATTTGGCAACAATGTTTTATCTACATTTGATTCTGTGTAAAACAATCGATTCGATAAAGAAGCGCTGCTTCACCAACAACCAATTGTTGTACATAGATTCAAGTGGACGGACTGCACTGCCAAACTGCACGAACCGCCACTGAACCATCGTTAAAGTGCCCGATTTTTTCAGCTATCCACAAGTAGCCTTTAACTAAATCATTGTCTAACATTCATGTTTCAATGGAGAAAAGAGGAGGATAGAGAATTTCTTGTTGGCTACTGGACAAGTTTAAAACCTTTGACAATCTGCAATGGATACATTTTGTGGCCTGATGCTGTTACAAAATTACTGGCTCAAAGACTTCAAAGAAGAGGAAAATAAACAGTCCTATTGTTTACTGATCATAGCTCTTCCTGCTTTTAAAAAAATGACGTTTTGAGGTGCGTACATACAGTAATTAATATGAATTGAAAAGTTCAGTAAACTAACTGGAGAATCGGACATACCTGGCATCATTTTGATTGTTCTATTCACTTCATCCCAATCAAAAGTTTTGTTTGCAGGGAAAATCCAATCTAGAACTACATTTCCATTATCAGTGATTAAAGGACCCTGTGAAAAAAGAAAAAAAATTCAAATAAATAAAAACATTTATTCTGAATTTCCCTATTCATATTCCCACATGAAAGGTAAAAACAGGTCTGCAGAAAATCCCCGATCCCAGTCTCTGGCAATAGTACTGCAAATTGAAGCTTACCAGTTTGACAAAAACATAGATATTTCCACAAGTAATAGTTAATATAATTGGATGAAATCCAGAGACAAATAGAGACCGTGCACTCCCTATTCTTCCCGTGGTTGCGCCCGGTGTCCACTTTTCGTGAACCACTATTGTCGGGACTCATCAGCCTCAACGATCAACCTTCGCCTAATGTTGGATGGTGAGCTCAACAACAGGCTGTGATTGGTCCACGGCCCCGGAAACGGAAACAGGTTTTGCTTGGCGAATGCAAACCACGCGCTCATCAGTCAACAATAGGCGAATGTTGGCAGTTGTTTCGATGAGTTTCGACAAAAATTGAGCCAGAAAAGTGGACACCTGTCACGAGCTTTGTGCTGGGTCTTTATTTGTCTCTGGATGAAAATCTGTTGTCGACCAGCCTGTGTGGTTGTTTAGTTCAATTTCATCATCAAATTTTCAAAACTCTTACATCCAAAATTGTTACTTTTTTCAAAACTCAGCACTCATCTTAGAATTAGGAGTTTTGAAAATCCAATAACAAAGTTTAAGTTAGCAAGCAAAAAGCCATCTAGATTTCAGACGTCAATCCAACTACATTCACCATTACTTACAGTAAAATCAATATTTTTGTCAAACTGGACATCTCGGACACTCTATTATACACTTGAATAGGGACTTTCGGCGGTTATGACTCGAGAACATACTTTACCCTGCCATTCGCACAGAAGCTTCGTACAAAAAATAAGATCAAATTTAATGTCAAAATAATTATTTAAATATCTGTAGATGGCGGTTGTTTCATTTTCAAAAAATATTAAATTTGTTCAGTTTTTTATGGAAGATTTAAAAAAATTAAACATTATACACGTAGTTGGTTTAAAAAAGGTTGCAAAAAAATCATGTAGCATGCCCATGGTGGCCAAAAACTACAGACAGATTAAGTTTAAACAAAGCAGTGATTAAATTAAAAACAAATATGACCAATGATTTCAGAACTGAGCAGCATAACTGGAACTTACCGCTTTCATTTTCCCCATTCTAAGAATTGCACTTCCACCATATTTTTCCTCTATTCGAAGTTGAATTGGTCTGTAGGCTAGCGGCAAGACTTCAATAGGAATACCTTTTTTGTAATTTTCACCAAGTTTATGAGAGTTTTTACTGTTGAAGAGCAATGAATAGATAAGTACATACCATGAAGAAAAATTGTAAAGCATATCGTAGAAAATTAAGAAAAAAAAGTTGATAAAAGTCTTAAAATCTTAGTCTTAGATTGGCTATTTATTATGAATTTGGTTACATTTGATTTCTCATTAAATCATTAAGAGTCTTGTATGGTTTGATTTGAACGATCGAAATGTGAAACTTGGGGTCTTAAGGGCCACTGCTTCCAAAAAAAAGGGAATTTTTTCAACATTTTGTGATCAAACTTGGTTGAATTGATGCCTCACTTATGTAGTACCCAATTCGCGAAGAGATGGCGATGAGTTTGCCACCGCTTGATTCATGACAAAAATGTGTAAATTAAATTAGTTTTCCCAAAAAATTGGGTCCTTAAGCCCCCAAGATTAGTTTCAAGACAGCGTGCGATCACATAAACGTTCATAATTGGAGCTGAAACTATACCAATCTCTGAAAATAACAAATTGATTGTATCATATCTATCTGTGGTTTTCAGACATGAGTAGTTTCAGCTCCAATCATAAATATTTTTGCTACATTTTTGGCACACACATTCATGAAACAAATTTCCAGAGCTTTACAATCCAAATAAATAGAAAAAGCAATTTAATTTGCAAGTTTTCATCATTAATTGAGAGGTGGTGAATACTCAGCGCAATCTGTTGGGGAATCTGGAACTACATCTGAGAGGATTCACATTAATCGAGATGCATTCTATGAAGAATTTGCGTCAGTGCAATGCATTTGAAAAGCATGGCAATTGATTGTCAATTTGACAAAAACACTGAAATAAATGACAAACCTAAGATGTTTGGATAACAACCCTGGGAATTCTCACTTCTCGTTTCTTCAAGAAATAGAAATCAATCATGGAACTAAAAAAAAGGATAGTGTATTTGAACTGGTTACTTTTAAACATTTAAATATAGACTATAAAAAAAGAGTGATAAAAAGAATAACCTACTTAAAATCTGCCACAATTATAAGTTTTTCACTACAACCGGCAAGAATTTTTTCTTGGAGAAGACAACCGCCGCCGCCTTTGATTAAAACTAAGTTATGATCAACTTCGTCTGCTCCATCTATTGTACAATGCAACTGTGCAAACAAAAACAGAGGCATCAGATTACTTTTTAGTCACCTTGAGATACTTATAAATACAAATAAATTAAAATATAAGTTATATTAAGTGTATTAAGTAGTATTAGGTATATTAAGTTAATATTATAAGTAAGTAGCTAATAAAGTTGTTTCTTTTCATTTTATTAATATATTACAAGAATTAAAAACAAAATATGTACAGCGTTCGTACTTTTCTATTTCTTTATTCAAATTGAATTAGTGACTAATGTCCCAAGAGGCATTCGAGGGCAAATATTGGAAATGTTTTTTCTTTACATATGGCCTCTTTGTTATTGGTTATTTTTTTTTTGTCCGATCATAATTTCTGTCACATATTTTTATCAGCATTAATTTACCCTGGTGCATCAGGGAAGAAAGCCATTTACTTTTTTGCCAATGTTACGATGACATTTCTTGGCTGGGGTGCCTAGCTTGAAATTGCATCTGAGCAGTTACACCCAATTTTGACTTGGGTTGCAGAAGATCACAAGAATTCAAGTAAACTTTTCAAATGAAATCCATTTTTCCAGGTAGATTAGTAGTCTCTGGACGAGTTGTGTGAACAAGCTTCAGATGTTATGAATAACAACAAAAAAGTAAGCAGGTGCTAGACAGTTTAAATTTTTACACCTTAGAATGAGGGGTCAAGGCATATTTCTGTGACTTTGTTAAAGAAAAATGCAATTTTAAACTATGTTCCTGGACAACAGAAGACGGTACAGCAATTAATTGTAATGATAAGACAACTTTTTTGATTACAGAGTTTTGCGATAAATAATCACTTAATCAGATAAAGTTGAATTGATTATAATTGTCTGTTAAAAGGCTCCAAAAAAGAATTTTCATACTTTCAAGCTGACCGATTCAAAAATTAATGCTTCAATGAGATGAGCGATTGTTTGTTAGGTAATACCATTTTTCCTGGATAAATAGGCATGAGGAAAAAAAAAAAAAAAAAAAAAAACATTAGCAAGCGTCGTTTACATTCAGTTTAATGATGATCAAAATAGAGTCAATGCACCTATGAACCCTCACCCTGCTCTGTTATTTAAACTAACCTTTACAAGCAGGTAACAGAAATTCAATGAAAAAGAACTCCTTTCACAGCAAAATCAAAGAAAAAAAAAAAAAAAACTTATCAGATTATTCCATTTAAAAAAAAGTAGCAGTTCAATTGCTTTCTTGACTATATCGTATATGATCAGTGTACAGGATCTAAACAACCCAATGGGGCAGTTGCAAGGGTCTGAAAGGTTGTGTTTTTTATAAAAAAAATGACAGTCCTTGGTGAGCTGCGAACAAAGATGCCTTTGGTTTCTACTTAAGTCCCATTGTTCCGGAGATGAGATATTGGCCCAAAATACATTGTTTTAAATGGCAATTCCATGTAGTGACATCACTACGCACACGATTTTTTGCAACTTTACACGTGTCTATCTCCAAAAACGGAACATTTAGGAAAAATCCAAAGGCACCATTGTTCTCAGCTCATCAAGTGCTATCATTTCCTTCTTAAAAACAAAAAATGTCATATCCTTGCAACTGCCCCATTCAGGGGCTAATCAGTTTATTCACATTGCAACTAGCCAACAGTCAGTTGGTATCACATTTAGGCGTGAAAACACACAACAATGCTTTTGATGAACTTTGCCATTTGGCACATTCGGGTGAACGAATTGCGAACTAATCATATGATAACAATACAAAGCTAAAGTTAGCAGTTAGCAAAAGATATACAGAAAGGAAGCAGAACCGTTTTCCTTTTCCTTTTTGATGAAGGGAGTTTCAAAAGAACCATTTGAAGGAAATGAAGGGGTACTTACTTTGGGGTATTGTTCCAGGTCTCCTAGCTTTAAGTTATTTTCCAGAATTAGTTGCCTAGCTTGAAAGGATGTTGGGATGCAGACTACATTCAACTTATTTTGTTTCACCTTTTCACCTAAACAAACAATTTAACTATGGATTAAAAACTGATCTTTAAAACTGCGCCGTGGCACCCCTGAGGCACATAATATCTTTCCTCCATTTTGAACTCTTAAAGTAAAAATATCATTTTTTTCTATGACGTCATCCCTCCGGCACATATCAAGGAAAAGTTTCGATTTTTCACCGAAGTCTGAAAAAGCCAGGCCCCACGTTGGGCGCCATCTGAGCATTAGAAAACATATTTAACCATTTGACCTTGATTTTCTCCCTATACTGGCCCATGTTAAGTTTCGTACTTTGCAGATCTCTTGGGCGCAAGAATTAATGCTAGGAATTTTTTCACTATTTTTCCCTTTCATTTTGAGTCAAAATCAATTGAAAAATCATGTTTTGGGACGGAAAAAAAAAAAAAAAAAACTAGCGCAGTAGAGGATTAAGAAGGGGTCAGTGCTCAGAACCAAGGTTTCAGCACTGGAGCCACAGTCAAAATTAAATTTAGGGTCATTCTCGACAGAAAACGAGGAAAAAAATCTTACAGACCAGTAAGTAATCAAAATTTCAAAAACTGAATACAAGAGCTCTTGCACAGCCAAAAATTGATTTCAAAGCTTACAGTTGAAATTTTTGCAATGGGAGCTCTCTAGGGAGAGGGAGCTCTTCCTGAGAGCTGCTCCGGTTGAGAGCTCCGATTGCTATAAATCAAACTTTAATCTTTGAAATCAATTGCTGAAAATGCAAGCACAACAGGAAAAGGGTTTTGAACGATTAATTACAGGTCATAAAATTTTTTTCACCATTAGAAAATGACCAAAAATCCAATTTTAAACGTGACTCCAGCTCTGAAGCCCTACTCAGGACCCTGCCCAAAGAAATAAAATGTTTTGATCACAATCAACCTGGTTTACTGTGTTTCATAAAAAATAAAAAAGTGTATTAAATATACAGTAATTCTTTCACCTTCTTACACTATGAGCAGGGCAAGGCCAAGGTCACCACATTAACATTTTGGAGGTACATAATTATTTATCATTACACAAAAAAGAAACCATAAGAACCAGTTTGTTGAGGGCCAGTGCCATTGAAAAAAGCTCGGAGCAGTTGCTTGTCACAAGAATGAGCTTCGATTCAAAGCATTTTTTACTCCCCCCCCCCCCCCCCGATCCCTCTTCCTAATTCGTACTTTGCCAATAGCACAATTAAGTAAAAATTAATTAATTTATTTATTTATTCATTTAGTATTTATTTATTTATTTTTTATGAATTTTATGACTTTAATGAAGCTGATGAATTTTTAAACTCTCAGGTAAGGAAAAAAAAAAAGGACTGTTCTTGAACCAGCGAAAAATGTTAACAATGACTGATTGACGAACCAATTACTTAGTTGCTTTATGATTCCACTGTTCGGATGATTCAAATTTTTCTGCGGGTTTTGGTTTTCCTGACAAATTTCAAAAATCATCTGGAAATGATGTAATTATTAATGAAAAAAAAATCAACCGATATTTATATTTACTGAAGTTTCTACTATTATGGTCAAGATTCTACTAAGAATTCAAACTGTCATGAGCTGTCAAAATTTTGAAGAGCTCACATATTTTGAGTAGTGGGTTCTGATGAGTAGCGCTGCATGCTCCCGAAACGCATCAAAACGAATCGGTGAAGAGTTGGTTAGCACAGAGTTTAGATTTATTGATAATCCACCGCTCACTGATGCATTTTGATTTATTTCAGAAGCTGACACCTCTACTTGTCAGGAACTGATACTCAAAACTTGTGAGCTCTAAGATTACTTAATCTTCACCCCAGAATCTAAAAAAATAAGGACAAATTTTGGATTTTTTCATCAGCAGCTGTAAACCAAATTTTAATTTTATGAAGCAGTTTGAGGCCAGTATTTAATTGCTAGTAGTGACCATGCATTTAGGTTTCAACTCTGATTAGGTAGTTCCTTTTCAGAAATAGTTCCAATAATTTTTTTAGAAATCGTTTATTAGAGTTGAAAAAATGAAATATTTAAGGAAAAGGGCAAAATAGTATGCTTGCTTACATGTTTATCGGGATACCCAGCAATCTACATCTACAAATGTTGTAGGTGGATTATCTCTCTCTTTTGTCAAACTTGACAAAGTCTCCAATATACACCGTTTAACTTCTTTGTACACAACTTATAAGGGTCACAACGTTTTTGCAATATTTCTTGCAGTATTGGCAGTATCGCAGAAATATTTCAATGTTTACTGGGTATGGAGGGAAAATAGGTGCCAAAAGCTTTCAATAATTTAATTTTAACTGTGAAGACCCATAAAGCACCTACGGCAACAGAACAAATTAAGAAAAAAAGGGGAAAGGGAAAGGGGTTAGCTATTCATCATTTTGGTGAGTCACAACCTTAGCTTTATTTTTCTAATTCTGACCTCGTACCAACAAAATTTTCTGAGTATACATTCCAGTTCGCAATCTTGCTTTCGTCATTTACAGCAATGTATTGCGAGATGTTTTTACTACCTGTTCAATCGAAAATAAAAATAAAACCCGTAGATTTACCTAATCTTTGAACTGCATAAATTATTGTACTGCCACTTCCCACTCCAATGTAAGTGCCATCCTAGAAAAAAAAAAAAAAAAATGAAATAAAATTGTGCCTTATTAGCATAGAGATGAAATATATGTACTTAGCTAAATAAAAAGTGTAAAGATGATCATTGGAGATGGAAAAGAAAATTTAACATGAGCTCGTAAAACTACGTCCACCAAGGTGTTCAGAAATTTTACTTTTTGGGAAACATTTGAGAGAGAGGTTGAAGATTACTGCGCAGCTCACTTGCAAAAATCATTGCTAACCCTCTAAAATTTATGGATAGATCGAGGAACTGCAGATCAACATCTACAAAAGTTAAATGATCAACTGATTTGTGATTGCTGAGAAGGATTTACTCGGCATTGAATGTTTCAACACTATGTGCAGCGACATGATAATCAGGAGCTCATCATGAGATGAGCGAATAACAAATCAGACGTACAGCTTCTCCTCAAGACAAATGGCTGAATCACTGGCATCCAAAAGATCGATCATTTGAGGGAAAGCATTATCCGAAATTTATTCATCTTTCAAATACAATTTTTCTGAGAGGTGGTCTAGAAATTAAAGTTACCACTTACATGGTCAAAGATATCTTATCTTAAAAGCTGCCTATTCACACATACTATTGGAAACTATGGGATAGGTTCAGATCAGCACTACGATCCTTTTGGCAAGATGTCACACAGAAGATATTGAACTTGCTAAAAATGACCTTCAAATAAGTCAAAAGCAAAACAGTAATTTCTAGCTGAGAAATGGCGGTGCTCATTTTTAACGATAGCTGGAGGTAGAGGAGAGTGATCTTAAATAAAGGGACTGCGATTCAAGGTAGGCTGTTTTGTTTTCATGCCGCACAAGTTTGAAGTTTGCAAATTCTATGACAATACCTACACCGTGATAAACAGGAGAACTTTCTAGAATTTTAACAGTTAAGTAAGAAATCAACCATCAGTCATGCATTTTACTACAAAATTAGGGGGACTACCCACCTTGGGCGTGTTGGAAGTAGCTTAAGGCAAATTATCGGACTGCAAAATTGATAAGATATCAACAAAATTGCACACACCAGAAATCACTACTTGATCGTCGAAGAAGATTTGCGAGGCCAATGAGAGAAAAATAATGAGCGACAGACGACTCGAGGAAATTTTCACACAAATCAAAATGACATTCTATTTGAGGATGGCTGAACTGCAGGAATGCAGTTTCAATGATAAAAGAGAACAGAATTCTGGAATGCTGATAAAAAGAGAAAGTGACAAATAGAATTTTCTTAACTGATAACAAGTTGATAAGCTACTCCATAGGTAACACAAGTTGTCATAAAAATTCATCGCAACTTACCTTGACGAATGTGTCCACAGCTTGAATAGCAGCCAATTTCTTTGCCTCTTCCACAGTCATTTTGATAATGTGCCTCATGCAGGAAAAATCTAACAGTTCTTGTTTCAAATCCCTCCAGAACGAGTGCAGATCGGCGCCCTTCTGAAAATTGCTTCATGCACTAACATTTTTACAGTAACCATACTCTGTTATCACTCTGTGACTGTTTGGTTGCGTTTACGGCGCTCTGGAATCTTCAGCATGAACTCATACTTTCGCGTCAAAAAATGTACAAACAATTATTTTTAAACATAATTAATTAAAGACTTGCAAAATGAAAACATACTGTGAGGTTGGGTGATATAATCAAATAAATTAAACATTTATATAATAATTTAATTGTGACAATCAAGAGTAGAGCGTATGCAATACGCTCAGCACATAAGTCGCACCTATCGTGGATTCACAGGCACCGGTTCGATTTGCAGGAGAGTTATTAAGTACTCAGCTCTGTGTATACTTGTATTCTGTCTTTTTGTTTGTTGGTCCTTTTACGTGCTGTTTTCTCAAATTTCACCCATGTCTGATTTCACCGGGTTCGAAATAGCTCAAAAACGGATTCTTCTCACATTTTATTCAAATTCCTTTTCGTAGTACCATAAGTCTCTGACTGTAAAGTTTACTATCCGCCAAAATCACCTTTTCCCTCGCGAATGGCTAAGCAACAACCTTTCTAACTGATTTCAATGCGGAATTCGGCACGTGGTTCCTTTGTTCGTGAAAATATCTACGAAATGTTCTTTCTGAAGGTTTTATTGTCGTGATAATCTCTTCAAAGTATCCTGTGAAGAAGTAAATTTGGAGTACTCAATTTGTAACTGTCTGCTTGCCCTTTCAGAAGAGTTTAGTTTACCTCAAAAAGCATTCAAATGGCTCCAGCAGAATCTAAGGTTAAATTTGGTAAGCAAACTTTTCAAACATCATTTTTTCTCTTATTGGCTATTTAGGACCAGGATCTGTTGACGCACTCTTATCAAAGCAGCTTGTTCTCATTTCTGGTTAGATCCTTGAGTCGTTGATCGATGGTGGTAGCGATTGAGTCAGGCCATGCAGTCTCACTGCACGCGTCTGATCTCCCTGGTCTTGCAGCAAACTATGCTTTAAAATGCCATGTAGATAATCTTTTACTTGGTTTTTTGGTTTCAATCACAAATATTTCTACGAAGATTGTGCCCAGCCTCTCTCTGATTTGAAATTGTGAGCTGAAAGAGTAAAGTTCTGTAAGATACATTCATGGTAACCCATAATTAATCATGCTTAGGTCAAGCTTCTTGAAACCTGATACTCCCAGATTCATGGCCGTTTATCAATGTATTAAAATGAAGTGAGTTGACTTGAAATGCATCATTCAATCACACTGATGATCTGAACTAAGTCGTATCTTATCATGGAAGCAATGAAACACCGAGTACAATGCGAAAGAAACATATGGGATGATACGTATTTTTCAGGTGAAGTGTAATGAGCCGCATGGTTTGTCTGATCTCTGTTAATATTCTAAAATGGCAGACTAAATAATCCGCAAGTTACCACTACGACCAGATCCAGCCACTCAGATCAAAGAGTCCTTCCATACAAGACGATTTGAGATGGAACATGCTGATTATCTGGTTACAGAAAATGATGCACTCTTACTAGTCCTGCTAGAGGCTGTATCATGATAGATGGCAGATGACGGCTAGAGCTTAGGCAATCTGAAAAACAGGTTCTGTCAAGTAGTGGTACCAGCTTCTGATTGGCATCAAAATGCATTGGTATGCGGCTGGTTAGCGCATAGTTTCTACTTGCTTATCAACTGCTCACCAATGCAGTTTGACGCGTTTCAGCAGTGGGCATGACTACCTATTTGCAGGCTGATACCGCTCTTTTGGACAAGACCAGATTGCGGGAATCGATGCATCCCATTGGTTGGAATGGAGTCTTATTACAGATTTGACATTGTTTGAGTCGTTCCAGCACAACTCGGAGTCATTCGAACAACTGAAATGACTTCAAATCTGTAGCCGGAGTCTGTTCAAACCAACGGGATTGATTGGTTTCTGCTATCTCGTCTCAGCTTGTCCGAAGGAGTGAAATCAGCCCACAGAATACATTATTCTAAATGTGTGAGCTCTAGCCAGGGGTCCTGCGGTGTAGATGTGCTAGCGTTTCTGCGCACCAAAGTCAGCTGGCAGTAACACAAGCTCAACCACTTCATAGTCAAGAAACTGAGCTATTATCTACCATGTTTTCTGATACAACTTCTGTAAGTAATGAGCTGTTCCTCCTGTTCAATTAAAAATGCATTTCTTCATTCTATGATTTAGCTTAGCGGTGACAGAAAAAAGAAAATATCTCAGAAAAGGAAAGTATCTCCTTATCACAACTTTAGAAATCCTTTCTGTTGAACCTACTTCCTCTCATTCAATGCCCCTCTCTCTTATTTATTGGTGAAGAATTTATTATGGGAATCTGCGAACCATCCAACTTTTGTTAATGAACTCCATATTTTCTTATTCGAATTTAATTCAGATGGATATTGGCTCAGAGAATATAAACTTCAGTTTTTAGGCTTGATAGGAGACAAAGTTTGTTAAATAAGAGAGAGAACAGATAACACTTTTTTTGTGATCAAAAGTTCATAACATCTCCCTTTCGTGGAGATGTTGATTGCATTGTGCAGAAATCACAAAATCTCTGACTGCTCCTTTGGTCTACATTTAGTACAGCTTCATCTGTCAGCTTTCAAGAAACAACTTTCAGATGCCAAATGGAGTCAAACTCGGCTTGTTAAAAAGCGAAAGTGTTTACATGAGCATCTCAACTTTGTCCTAAATCAACCAGAATCTGCTGTCACAGTAGGAAAGTGACCTCATTCTATTTACTATCACTTAGAAGAGTTAGAGCTCATGCATTTTGAGTTTCAGGTTCTGTTTGGAAGGGATGCCTGATTCCAAGATGCATCAAAACTCATCGGTGAGTGGTTGTTTGGCAACGAGTCTAAACACTGTGCTAACCAACAGTTCACCAATGTGTTTTGATGCATTTTTGAAGTAGGCATTGCTACTTGTCAGAACTCGATACTCAAAATAAGTGAGCCGTTTGGTATAAGGTTTTGCAAAGAGGCTGTTTCCAAATTAATGGCAAAACTCCAAGCCATCCTTTGCAACCTACCCTAATCTCATTCTTCTGACTTGGTCTTGAAGCATTGCTTCAGTTTTAACTCGAATCAAAATATATTGAGAGCGCATAAATTTTGGATTCGACCCATCACAAATAGAAAGTGTTCCTGGGGTATCCCCTACAGTTTATTTGTTTTGTTTTAGAGAAAGGAAGAGCTTTTGAAACTTTCTAAAAAATGTAAAATTTATCTCACGAGATCGAGATTCTTAGATTGCATGCATCAGGCTTTTTTTTACCCTCGCAGCCCTCGGTTATGGTGTGAGCTTTATTTGAATATTCTTAAAGACTGTACTTTTCAGCACTTTCACCTGTTTACTAATGGAATTACAACTTTCAGAGTCCGAGGTCCATACTGTGGAATGTGTGGGACCATTTTTCTTCCAACATGTCAATGCATTAAATGCGGATGCGGAAAGTAAACTCAAGCGCTTGAGAAAGAACATTGGAGGAGGCTCAGATGAAGACATTGATTCCTTAGAGTTTGAAGATGATGTCAGTTATCTGAAAAGCTTGGATCCTCTCAAATGGAAGGTATGAAAATTCAGTCCTCTATCTCAGCAGCTCTCATCTTGTAAGGTTGCAGACCTCTGAAATTTGATGACCCTTTTCCTGTTCTTATTTTTTATTTTGTAAAACAAAAAATAATGAATTAACAGCAGAAGTCATACATTAATTTGGTAAACATGAGTACACTCATAACCCAACACTCACAAAAGTTTTCATTTTTGGAAGAGAATTGTTTTTAAGTTTATTAATATTTACAAAAATGAATTTTTTTTTAGTGTCAGAATTTGGCTACTATTATTATCGAGAGGGCTCTAAAATTTTACTGTAACATCACTCCTATTCTGAGGTATAAGTACAACAAAGAATAAGAGCTATGGCAAGCAGCTGTGGGCGGTTGGACTTTCTACTTCTACTTCAAATTTTTTTTCTAACCGAACCACTGGATTAACCGGTGGTAAAGAGTGGAATGTTCATCATTGAACATTAGACTTCAAGCAAATTTTATTTCACCCAAACCAATGGTTGTGTATTTTTTTATCTCATCTGAACTGTTTTTTCGGCAACGGTAGTTGACACTGATGCAGCACCCAAACCTCAAAATTTGAGCTCGTCCTGGGAGGTGGAGGTGAACAAAGTAACTCAATGGTGAGATGCAGGAATAAACAACGCTCCTCGTTGGCCAGAAATGATTTTGTTGACTCTGGCGTTTGGTGTCTCTCATCAAGTTCCAAACCTCTAATCTTCACTGAAACCTGATACTAAAATTTGCTTTTTATTAGAGCGCTGTTGACTATTAGAGTTGTTCAATCTGCAAGGATAAAGTGTGCCTCTGCTGCAGCCATTTACTGTACTGTCTCAACTGATCTCTGGTTTATCATTTTGTAAAACAAGGGTTGTATGCCAGGGACAAGGACATACCATTATTTCTCCTTTATGAACAGCTAAAATTGAATCCTATGTTTATAGTGTCAATGTATCTATCAATTTTTCAGGATCAAGACCACTACCATGTTTTAGGATTAAAAAAATTGAGGTACAAAGCCACAGAAAACGACATCAAACTAGCGTGTAAGTGTGCAGCTTATTATTATTTTAGGATGTAAGCTTTTTCCTGATGAAACAGCACCATTTCATCTGGAATCAAATAGCTGGTGAAGTCACATCTTTACAGTTGTGTTGTTAATTGGACGGTTTAATTTTATCTCCCTTTTGTCTGTGATACATTTAAAGAAAGTTAATCTAAAGAGTGGTGAAAAAGAAAAACTCTGAGGGCGTAAAAAGTGAGATCAAGGTTGAAAGCAGTTAAGACGTTAATTTCGGCAAAAGTCATTATTGGGTGTCCAGGCAGATCAAATTCACTGGTAATTAAAAAAATTGCATTTAAGGCAGTGCCAACATCTTTTTTGCTAAATTACCTTCAACTTTGCTCTGAAACCTCTGTTTACTTTAAAACTTGAATTTCATCTCAATGAAACCTCACATCCCCACGACTTTAAATATGTTGCATATTTGCTGTCATGTAATAGCTTCTTTGAACAAAGAAAATTATCCTTCACAAGAACTGGACCTAAACTCAATTTTGCTCAGGACCATTCAAGGTATCTTTTACACATGCTTCTCATTGACTCGGTTCCATTTCCTCACTTCGTCTAAAAAGAAATTTTTTATAATTTTTCAAAAATTTTGTCGAGTTTAACTACTAGTAGAGAAGATTCTTGTAAAGATTTTGAAGAGAAACTTCTTTTAGAAATCTGAACTTTGTACTCTAGTCTTTTTATTTTCTTGTGAGTTAATAACTCACCAATTTCTCCTCTTAATTGTTTAATTGTTTTAGATCGTAAAATGGTCTTGAAGCATCATCCAGACAAACGTGTAGCAGCCGGTGAAACAGTAAACAGAGATGAAGATTATTTCTTATGCATTACAAAAGCATATGAAACCTTAGGGGATAAAAAGGCAAGGAAAGCGTATGATTCTGTTGACCCAACAATTGACGACAAACTTCCACCAGATAATGCTAATTCAAAAGAAAATTTTTACAAAGTAAGTTATTTTGTTGATTTTTATTCGTCTCACTTAAGGTGGAATCAGTCTTGTCCTCTTTCCTCTGCGGTTAGTAAAGATGCGTTAAGGAGTGGGTGAAAATGAGTGAATAGTAGTGAGGTGTCTTATGCCAGTTGCTTTGGCTTCTTTTACGAAAGAGAAATTGTGTACCTACTAGCTGGAGATCACAAATATTATAACGATTGAGGCTGGAAGACTGCCAAAGCTGTCATCAGCGGCAGATCCGAAAAAATTTCAGGGGGGACACGCTTGTAAAATTTTGAAATTTGAAGCGTGGATGGAAGCTATTTCGGGCTATTTTCTGTTAAAAAAATGCAAAATTTGAGGCTTTGAGGGGGGGGAGGTCAGGGGGCACGTGCCGCCGAATCCAAGGTATAAAGAGGAACAGGTATGGACAGGAGGCAGACTTAATATTTGAGTGTGCATATGTGTGAGTACTGTGTGAGCTTAGGCGACGGCTACGTCACGACGATATAGGGGGATTGTATGGCAAAAGTAGGCGATGGCTACGTCACTAGTAGTGTGTTACGTTGTTGCCGAGAACTAACTCACTCAAAACCCCTTTAACTCCGCCTCCTGTCCATACCTGTTCCTCCATCTATCTTGCGCCAAACCATGGTGGTGCACGCTGCACACTCAGGACCAAATGTTCTCTTGGAGGCAACTTAGAGGATTCAATTTGATCAACAGTCCAGACTTTCACTAACAGCAGAACTGTCACCTCTATCCCCTTAGTTAACTTCCTTGTAGTGTCCTCTGCTTCAACAAATCAGTACGTCTTATTTGATGAAAGACTGATTTCTGCATGTTTTTGGACTTACAAGGGGAGGTCATAGCTGGGCCACCTCCGTCATCGTTCAAATTTTGCATAAAGGTAGTCCTAAGGGTCCTTATCAACTCCTCAAGGTCACTTTTTGCGAATAGGCCCTTAAAAGCCTGAAAAACGGGTTTGAAAATTAAACGGTGTTTATCCAGCGTAAATGTCGAGCTCACGCTCCAACGAACGGGTGGCGCAGTGCACTAAGGCGTGCGTCATGCGTCATGCTGTGCGTCCAGGCCGGTGGTGCGGGTGCGGGTTCGAATCTTATCGGAGGAAGATAATTTTTAAAGTAGCTCTCGCATCGGTCTGATCATTTCACACCATTCATTTTTATTAATTCAATTTATACAGTTGGTTTTTTTCTTTTTCTTCTTGTCAATGCTTCAAATGAATACAAAATAAAACAAATTCCCAAACGCATTCATACAATCAAATAGTCAAAACAAATAAATAACCATCCAAACAAATAAATTATGACCTTGATTTTGGCCGGTATTTTACGATCCAAACAACGACTAATCAAAATTCCTCGAAAATTCGAGCATTTGTGAAGTTTCGATCGGTCGAAATGTCGCTAATGTCGAGAGTCATCGATGAAAATCGCTGAACTTTTCCAGCTTTCCATATGCAGATCCAAATTTATCAACAGCGCATTCTTCCCGTTTGAATGTATGTTAACAATCGATTCTTGAAGGAACTATGGCCCCGGGGCGAATCGATTATTTCTCATGCAATCGAAATGCTGGAAAAGTTCAGCGATTTTCATCGATGACTCTCGACATCAGCGACATTTCGACCGATCGAAACTTCACAAATGCTCGAATTTTCGAGGAATTTTGATTAGTCGTTGTTTGGATCGCAAAATACCGGCCAAAATCAAGGTCATAATTTATTTGTTTGGTTGATTATTTATTTGTTTTGACTATTTGATTGTATGAATGCGTTTGGGAATTTGTTTTATTTTGTATTCATTTGAAGCATTGACAAGAAGAAAAAGAAAAAAACCAACAGTATAAATTGAATTAATAAAAATGAATGGTGTGAAATGATCAGACCGACGCGAGAACTACTTTAAAAATTATCTTCCTCTGGTAAGATTCGAACCCGCACCACTGGCCTGGACGCACGCCTTAGTACACTGCGCCACCGGTTCGTTGGAGCGTGGGCTCGACATTTACGCTAGATAAACATTGTAATTTTCAAACCAGTTTTTCAGGCTTTTAAGGGCCTATTCGCAAAAAGTAACCTTGAGGCGTTGATAAGGACCCTTAGGACTACCTTCATGCGAAATTTGAACGATGACGGAGGTGGCCCAGCTGTGACCTCCCCTTGTTAGCAAGGTGGCTACCGCCCCCGTTTGATTTGTGTGATTTTAAAACCTAAATCTTAGCATAACTCTGTATACTTGTTTCTCATGGCAAAAATACAACCTCAAAGGGAAAAGAAAGAAAGTCTTTAACCCTTTGCGGTCTCATTTTTTTCTCCCTTGCACTCCCATCAGGAACAAAAATCGTAATCAAAACAAAAAAGAGAGGTTATTGTTCATTGTCACGCCGTGCCACGCCGCCAGGGCTATGGGCAACCTCCACACTATGTGAGAATGAAACTGCGAGAAGTTCTCCAGAAGACCCATGGAGCTCAGCATGCGCTGAAGTTGTCGGGGCTGGCCCGATACGAGAGTCAGCAGAGCGAAACTTTTGTCATGTCGGGTGAGTCCCGACATGCCACCGGAACGGGAATTTTAGGATGTCCGGCCTGACCCGACACACGACCGCAAAGAGTTGAGACCATTGTCGCCCTAAATCAAGTTTCAGTCGTGAAAAATGTTGCTTATTGAGTGCTATCACCTGCCACCTGCTGTTAAGAAAGTATGAAGGTAATTTCATCTGACATAATCTTGCAATTTTTCAGGTATTTGGACCTGTTTTTGAAAGAAATGCTCATTGGTCGGAGATCAGTCCTGTTCCCAATCTTGGAAGTTTGAATGATTCTAGGAACAAAGTAGAAAAGTTTTACAATTTTTGGTTCAATTTTCAATCTTGGAGAGAATTTTCATATCTTGATGAAGAAGAAAAGGACAAAGGCCATGAGTAAGTTACCTCATTCATTTATTTCTCAAGCATATTATTTTACACCTCAAGTATTCAATCCCTGCAGATATTAGTCATCGTAATCAAAATTAATATTTTTAACCAGTTTATTTATTGTTTTCTCCGTCACCTTAAGCATGATTTTCAATGAGACAGCCGTTTAGCTAGCGTCGCTTTGCTTGTGTTTTGACTGACAAAGAAGGGAGAACAAAAACCGTTTCTAGTGAGCGCACAGATCCTCTTATCAGCATCCAGGATTTCAAAAGGTGCACTTATCAATTTAGACCATCACAAAAGAGGCAGTGTGATCTCATTCCTGCTCTCTCATGTGCAGCGGCGCAAAATGTTGAAAATTTCTGCTGCGAAACCTTTGGGTTGGATTGGGAATGATCCCATCCTGTGCGTGTTGTTCAACTCCGTAGCGTTGCGTCTCATTGGGAACCCGGCTTCATGGTTTAATTGAAGGTATAGTTTGACTATATACCTCCCCCTCCCATCTGCCTTGCATTCCTATTGCTGTTCTCATCAGCCCCCATTTGTTCTATTTTGTATTATGTCAAGTCATGTATGACAAAATAGATTTCAAACAAATGTTTCTGATTTCATTATGTCATGAGGATGAGGATAATGAAATGGCTGTTATATCAAGATAGTTTAGTACCTTAACCATCCCCTTTTTGCAAATCGCTGCAAGATCAATGGCAAATTAGACTGTAAAGCAAATTTTGAGCCGGGTTGGCTTGAAATTGGAACACAAGATCTTTATACCGTATTCTCGCGTGTATAAGACGTACCTATTTACCACTTTTTGACTTTTCAAAATCGGGGTGCTCCTTATCTCGCAGACTCGCCGAAAAAAGCATGATTTATCATCAATTTTTTTTTCTAATCACCCTGTAATGTCGGATTTTGTTCATCATCGCAAAATTTGCAGGAAAGTAATCTGAAGTATCTCATTATGAAATTTTGAGATTGCGGGATCTGATAATCGAAAGGTCAGCATCACCCAAACAAACCCATAACCTCTGTCTCAACACGCGCCTACAAGATACGGTGTGGCGCCACCCGTACTTTAGCCCGCGACGCCTGCCGTGAAGAGCACAGCTGCGCTGTGCCGCAAACCCTTACCCGCGCGAACTGAAGCCGACGAACCGGAAGCGCTTAGCGATCTTGAAGACGAGTCCGTTTCCGAGCGGTAGCAAGTCTGCTGACTCTTGATGATGATAATGGATGGATAGATAGCGAGCTCGTTGGTGCCGCGGTAGTCTAGAAGCTTTGGCTTTCCTCCTTTTTCTAACTTTATCTAAATTTTTTCTCTCCTTTTTTCCTCCTCGGCCCTCGCAATGCGCGGCTTCTACGCGGAATTTTTTTTTTTTTTGCTCTCTCAAAATCTGGGGTGCGCCTTATCTGCAAGTGCGTGTTATTCGCGCGAGAATACGGTATACCTCATGCCTGTAAAGGTTCATTTTGGATGATGAGGTAAAATAGTGAGACCTTGATCAAATTTAACCCTGGTCAAATTTCCATCAGGTCTGTGCGGGTCTTTTTGAAAAAAGTGCTGATTTGTATTGTTTTTTTTTTTCACCTCTTGTAAAATTGACTTTAATTTTAATTTATTTCAGCCGTGAAGAAAGAAGGTGGATCGATAAACAAAATAAAGTGATGCGTGCTAAATACAAGAAAGAAGAAATGAGTAGGATACGAAACCTTGTTGAGCTAGCTTACAAATTAGACCCTCGGATAGCTAAATTTAGGGTAGAAGAAAAAGAGAAAAAGCAGGCAGCGAAACAAGCCAAACAAGAAGCTGTTAGAGCAAGAATAGATGAACAAAATAGAGTAAGTTTATTCCTCTTTGTTTCACAATCAATTTAATATTTTGAAAAAGCTCCAGAGGAACTCCAATAATAGAATTCTTTTTTCTCAGCCCTTGATATTCAAATCAAATCAACCTATTGACTTAATTGACTAGTCAGGTAGGAGATGGAATAAATTCTTAATACCGATCTTCCTTTATCTCAGCAACGAAACTACAAGTTTTGAGACTTGTGACGTTTTCTGATGGTTAGCGTCACTTGCTTCACTCTACGGTGGATGAAAATAACACGAAAGGACTGCCGACTGCTGACTCCCTGTCTCAGCCCTTGTTAAAATCTGTTAGCAGGGTTTGCACTTTGTTCTTTAACTGATATTTCTCAAAAAGACGATGTATCATAAGGCTTGCATAGAAAGAATAAATGTTCAAAACAGAATCGTATAAGAACAACTTACGGCAACTAATTAAGATGTATTTGTGGACAATGGAGAGCTTTACTACTTCAATATAACTGTATAAACTCGTAATATTAATACAAACTTAGCTCTGCAATTATAATAAATCAATTGAATAATTGATGAGAATTCTTCACTTGATTAACTCATTACAGCCTCACTCATGATTGGACTCAGGAATGAACCAATCTTAGTTTTCGTTGAAACCATGGTAACTGAGGCATGAACACACTCTAAACAGTGAGCCCTAACAGCGGTTTTGGAAACTGCCATCAATCCTCTCATATAAAGTCGCTTGATTTACACTCGAATTCCCATCTTGCCGAACCAGTACTGTTCCAATGGACCACCGCTTCGTATGTGCGCTCAAGCAGAAATTGTGCTGTATGAATCATTTTGCTTTGAGACCGCTGCTGTGCAAATAGTTCTCCCAAACTGCTGTTAAGCACGCTAAGTTCAGGATGAACAGCAGTCCTTAGTTATATTTTTGTCCATGAAATTTACTTACATGCTTTTGTTGATAATAGATGCCTTTTGTGTGTAGTGAGTGCATGAAGGTTTTTGCCAAGTAACTTTCATGAAACTTAATGATAGGTAATGGGTAAAGAACTCCAGTAAGAGCACTTGTTGAATGATTTCCCCTCAATCAATGTTTCTTGAAAATTGAAATCTTGATTTGTCTAAAAATTTGTCTAAAATTTTACTTTTTTTGTTGTTTTTTGTCTATAGGCAGCCAGAGAAGCAGAGGAAAAGAAGCAGAAACAAAAAGCGGAGGCAGAAGCAGCTGAGCGTGAAAGAATGGCCGCTCAGAAAGCAGAGAAGGAAGAGTTGAAGAAAGCCTTGAAAAAGCAGAGGAAGACTGTTCGAACAATATGTCAGAAGAACAATTACTTCATTCAAAATGATAAGGAGCTAGTACCCCATATGTCGAATATCGAGAAAATGTGTGATATGTTTAGTCTAGAGGAGTAAGTGTTTGTTATGCTGTATGTACCCTTTGTTGTCTCTGTTGAAAAGTAATACTCTGCTACTCCATCATTTATGGAAAGTGAAGTTCCTCCGTCCATTTTCAGTTGTTGTGTATCCAAAGTCTCTTACTCCTGTTTCTGTATGAGGGTTCAGAATGGGTGTACTCTTGAGGATCTTGGGAATTGAACTCATAGCACATTCTCGGTGTATAATTATTAATTACGCTCGTTTGAACCTGTATGGAGGCAAGGCATCAAAGATGAATCTTGCGAAAAATTTGTGACAAACCCAAATTATTATTATCTTTTGAATAATGTGGGTGTTTTCAGGGGTCCTCTTTCCCAGGGGTGCAGAAAATCGTACAATCACGTGAAATTTGTGGACACTAAGTAAAACTGTGGACGCTGCTTGGAAGATCATAAGTTTTTTTTTTTTTTTTTAAACTTTTACCGACCAAGTAATGTTAAATGGGTTAATTCTACGTGCTTATTCTAAGCTGAATTTTGAATAAGTGCGCTGTTTTGAGCCAACATTTTTTTAGTGTGTTAAAATAAGCCAAAAAAAAAGTTATCAAAAATTGTGGAGGCAGAAAAGATTTTGCACCCTTGCGCTCTCCCTGAGAATTGTTGAAATTTTTATTTTTTCAGCTGCAACTTAGAGTTCTATCTTCTGAGAAATATTGTTTTTGCAGTTTGCAGATTTTCTACCCCTCTTCCCTCCCCCTTCTTACTAAGCCTATGAAATAACTTGCATTCAACTTTCAAGTGTTCAATTAAATGCAGTATGTGCTTTTTTCTGAATATTTTGGCAAAAAATGTTTGATACATATTTGATAAGCTCCACCATTTAAGTTTGTAAGCAATAACATTTCTGAAACTGATTTTTCAGCAAAAAAACATTAAACATCCTGAGCTATAAAAGGTGTCTCAATCTAGTGGCCCTTTTTGAACCTATCATAGAGAAAATTAATGCGAAAACTTAAAATTCCTACAAGAATTCATTGATCTCTCTAGGGGTGCAAGATGCTCTCAATTGCTGAATGTTTCACTTGATTGGGGATTTTTTTGAAAAACTCCCTCACAATTCATCTATTTATTTATTTATTTATTTGAGAGTCCCTGGCAGGTCGCCGTTACTCTCCTCTTTCCTATTCTTTGTGTTGAGAATACTTTGATTGTCTTTCCTGTCTCTTCTTTTTTTATGCAGTCTAGTCGTTTGTTGTGAAATATCAGCAAAACGAACTACATGTTAGGGCGGCTGGACTTTGCCGCTACTACTACTACTTATTTATTGAAACTTAAAGGGCTATATTGCCCATCACAAATACAATATACATATGTACAAAGTTGTAAGTTAGAAAAGTTGATCTGCGTGTTTTTTTTTTTTCTTTGATCATAACACCATCTGTACTCAAAATGACAGGTATTTTTAAAAAAGGTTATGCTGTTTAAGCTTCTTGACTTAGTTAGCCTTTTTATTCTGTTTACAGGTTAAAAAATCTTTGTGATGGGTTAGCAAATATAGGAAGGGAGCATCTTTTAGAAAAAATTGATATGTTGGAGCGGAATATGGATGCTGAAAGACATTCATACTTAACTCCCAACAAAACCAAGGTCACTCAAGAGGAAAAAATAGAGCCTGTTATCACCAATGGTGTTGCTAGTAAACCTGCTTGGACTCAAGAACATACTCAGTTACTAATCAAAGCTGTTAATTTATTTCCTGCCGGAACAAATCACAGGTATTTGCCATCTCAATAATTTGGTTTCAACTAGTGGCCGTTTCACAAAAGTTTGCGGATAACAGATGGGTTTGTTTACTGTGAATTTTTCGGCAAATGCGGCAAGTGCATTTTTGCACATGTGGAAGAACACAAACAGGTCTTAGCGCAGCGAGCCACATGATCTGTCATTGGCCTTCTTTCGTGAAACGAGCTCTATCAAGTGCGTTGATTTTCTTCGGTGTCTGGACATCCCCCTCCCCCGCAATTTCCCCTCGGACACTTCTCTCTAGGACACCCCCCCCCCAGTCAGTTCCCCCTAGTAAAATTATTTTATAAAATAATTATTTATAATTATAATTAAATTAATAAATAAATATTAATTGTAATGAAAAAAAATAAATAAACTGTAGGGCATACCCTACGAACACTTTCTCACACCATTTTTTCCACACGCCCTTTAAACCTGGGAAAAGTGTGAGGGAAAAGTTGAGGATTATTTGATTAGCTATAAATAACCTCGGGGGGGGGGGGGGGGGGAGGGATGTCCGTGAACCATTTTCTTCTGGTGTTGATTTTCAGATCAAGCTGTCGGAGAAAAATTCTTCTGGTCTTATTAAATATTTTGATAGGATGCTTGTTGTTTTGCTCAAATAATGTTGAAAAATCAGGATAATTGGGTTTGTAGACTGTAAAAAAATGGAGCTGGTACTGCCAACTTGCAGGTCAATTTTTGTTTTTAAAGAATTGGGGTAGATATGAACAAGCCAATGGTTTTGGCAGCTCTGTGCGTTTGAAAGAGACAACGGTTGATAGAAACGAAATTTCCCCAAAATGTTGGAGTTTTGTTCGATCTAAAAATTTCACAATTTGTTTTGATTAAAAAGTTGTTTAAGTCCCCAAATTTCTTTTATTTCTTTGCAAATGCAATCATAAGTTCAGAAAGTTTTGATTATCAAAACTTTGGTATTTTGACATTTTGATCGACCACACAGGCCCTCTGCTATATACTATCGACGAATTGCAAATTGTTGCAAGATTTTCACAAGTTAAGTTTGGCCTTGAAACTTGAAAAAATTGTTGGACCCCCCCCCCCCCCATACCCCCCAAGGGACTGTCGGGGGCTTCTGAAAATATCAAAAATGAAAAATTTGAAGTTAATTCCTTTCTGACCTGCTTCTTTCCAATCATTTGGTTCAGTAGTTTTCCTGAAAAATGCCCTATATCCGGGTGGTCTGGTACACCCTGTACTAAATTTCCATTATGGGACTGCCGCAGTTATGCGTGTATGAGTGTGAGATTGATCTGCAACGGCTCTCCCTTCGAAGGAATATGGAGAGGCCGAACCAGAACCTCGAAAGCGAAACTTAGCTCGTGAAAATTTGACTGTCTTTAATTCATCGATAGTATGTATTTCCAAAAAATAAGGAACTAAGAACATATTTGAAAAATCAGTTTTGGATTTTTTTTCTTTCTACCAGTTAGAATGGGTGATGTGATTGATAAATGGCATCACTTTGCTCGTGACTTCTAATCTCAAGTTTCTTCACCCATGCAATTTTCTTGCTTCTTATACAATGTTTTTTTTGTTCTTCAGATGGGATGTTGTTGCTAACTTTTTAAATCAGCACTCAACTGGGAATGTTACAAGAACAGCAAAAGAAGTATTGACCAAAGTGAAAGACATGCAACATACTGACTTCTCACAAAGCGATTTGAAAGCGACCAACAATGAAGAAGCTTATTCTAATTTTGAGAAAGAAAAGAAAAGAGAAGCGGTCGTGGAAGCTCCAGCCTCAGAACGGTTTCCAGGTGAGTTTTGGAATACCTTCAGCGGTAAAATACAGTTGTAGCAGGCCTGCAGACAATGCTTTATTGTTGCGTGTAAAATGTGATAAGATTTTGAAAATTTTTGAGAATGGAAAGTTATTTTTTTTTTTTTTTTTTTTGTGTATTCTCTGAAGAATTTCGGCGCCAAAATTGGTAAGAAATTGTGGTAACTCCTGAATTGACATTTATTTTTAAGTGTTTAGTGTTTGAACCCTGTAAGTAAAATAATTTGTCTCTCTCACTTGCATGTAACGTATATTAACTGCTATTTCTCTCATGGATTTATGGATGAAATCGTTCCAAGGGACCTTGCGGTGTGCGAAATTTCTTGGTGGAAATTATTGTTTTGTGTCAACTCAAAGTGATTTTAGAAAGAATCGTAAAATATGTCCCTGAATACAGAGTTCAGCTTTAGAAAGAGATTGCTTTACTTCTGTGCCACACAAGAGTGAGAGAGATAGTTGAGTTTTGTAATATCAGCTGTTGCCT
Source organism: Trialeurodes vaporariorum (assembly GCA_011764245.1). NCBI lineage: Eukaryota > Metazoa > Arthropoda > Insecta > Hemiptera > Aleyrodidae > Trialeurodes > Trialeurodes vaporariorum. The sequence goes on from VMOF01000035.1 coordinate 41,916,303, forward strand.
CTTATTGGTGGTTTATCATTGACTTTAATGACATAACACGAAAACAGTTGACTTATGTTCAAAAACTTTTTTTCAAGGAGCAACCCTCCGATTTATAGTAGTTATGACCAAACTGTGCATTTATCAACTTTTGTTACCATTGAATTGGTTAGAAAGATTTTTTTTTCTTCCTCTCAGTTTTTGTCAAGGGTTTGGTTTGGATCGGACAAGAATCATTTATTGCCAAGTGATTCTTTGTATGAAATCTTTAGTTGTCCTTACAATCATGAAATAACCTAACTGTCCTCTGTAAACTTTAATGTCCGTATCTTATTGAGGTTAGTGAGGAGTTTATTATTTTTCTTTTCTTTTTTTACAGAACAACCTGCGACACCGTGGTCGCATGAAGAACAGCAACTTTTAGAACAAGCGCTGAAAACTTTTCCAAGCTCTGTTTCTGATAGGTGGGACAAGATCGCTGAAACTGTACCAACCCGATCCAAAAAAGAATGCATGAAAAGATACAAGGTATGTTTCTTTCCTCATCAGTTTTTATAAAAAGTTTTGAACGGTTTGAGTTGTTGGTCAGGTTTTTCAATTGAAACAAAATTTACTTTGTTTGTCACCAATTTTGAACACCAACTTATAGTAGCAAAATCTGTGGTGAAATAGCTTTCACTTGAAATTCACCGTGCAACAGAGTTCTCCTTACTCCATTATCTTTTGAAGTTCAAGCAGTCCAATCTTTCAAGTCTGTTGCCCACGCCTCTTTCGTCGTGTCATCTCAATAATGGGACAGTTGCAAGGATCTGAAATTTTGTGTTCTAAGCGTTCGGTAGAATGCACATGGCAAGTCAGACATTTTTATAAAGAAAATGATTGTACCTGATGAGCTGAGAACAATGGTACCTTTGGTCTTTCCCTAAATGTTCTGGTTTTGAAGATGCGCAAAGAAGTTGTAAAAAAGCTTGTGCATAGATACATCACTACGCGGAATTCCCATTTAAAACAATGTACTTTGGGCCAAAATCTCATCTTCGGAACAATGGGACTTAATTAGAAACCAAAGACTTCTTTATTCTCCGCTCATCAAGTACTTTCATTTTTTTTTATAAAAAACACGCATTTGATCTTTTCAACTGCCCCATTGTCTTTCTTCAAACAGAATCTCTCACAAAGAGTGAGTTGGGAAGATCAGTACATGTGAATACAAGCGATGCTGATTAGCGAAACCGATTACCTTTTGTGCACAATAGTTCAGTACACTGCAGTGCTGACAGACTTGGCAAAAAAAAATACACATTTTAAATCAAGTCCTAGTAAATTTGTAACTTCTTCTCCGAATGTGACCTCACTGGTGCTCTAACAAAGCAACATGAAATGAAAAAAAGTGCTCACAGATGTGTGTCCAGTCTATCTGGATGTTCAAAAAGTTAAGTTGTAGAAGAGAATACAAATATTGATGTTTGAGTAAACTGCCACTAATGAAATTGAATTTAAAATTTTCAAAAAGAAGAAAAAGAAACACCTCTTTGGCCAAAATTTGGCTTGAAACACAGGGCTGCCACCTTTGAGAAAAACCGGGATAATGCTGGCACTTGAATAGTGAGGGGGAAAACAGGGAATACGCAAGGAATTTAAACAACATTTCGAGAAAACACAGGAAATATCTTTTACCACACGAATCCGTTTTTGATGGATGTGTAGGGTTGGCAAATATTGAAGTAAAATGATGTGCAGGTAGCCACTAACTACACAATCCACTTTGATGCTCACAGTTAGTACAAAATGATCATGTTCTCACAGCTTTTTAAAGTTTGCTCTAGTGCTTAATTTTTTGCAAATGCAGGGAAAATACAGGGATAACAGGTAGTATGGAAGCCTCTGAGTGGCAACCCTGTCAGAAATAACACACATTTTTGTGACAAGACAAATCCTTGCTTGCCTTTGTCAACTCATCTTTCCCCAGCACTAATATTCGATTCATGCCCACTGCCCAGTTTATAATGAATTTGAATCTATCAGAATTTGGGCTCAATGTTGAAATGCACTCATGAAAAACTACTGCTTGTTTAATTTTTCTTCAAAAATTGATTTAACATTTTAATTATTTACCAGGAGTTGGTCGAATTAGTGAAAGCGAAAAAAGCGGCCCTTGCTACCACTACGCAGAAAAAGTCAAAGTAGGAATGGCTCCTTGATCACCTTGACAATAAGCTAACAAAATAAATCAAAAGGAAAATGAGAGATTCACTTTGATATATTCTCGTCTTCCTCTACGTCCAACTGCAATTCAAGTGTAGGTCGTTTGTGTAACCATCATATTTTCATTTTTATAGTTTTATGTTTCTTCAGTTTTAAAAATCGTATGTTGTTTGTACATAAATTGCGTCGTCCACTTTGATCCTGACTCTTGTTAATTGTAAGCAAGGAAAAATGTCAGTCTGACTCTATCAATAAATTATTCTGTTTATTTATTTTGAAAGATTGCTTTATTTTTTCTCTAATGATGATCTCAAAGTATACACGCAGTACATTTTCTTCACATTCTGCTGTTTCAATATTGAACTAAACATTGAAAAACTGGTTCTGGTTTAGAAAAGCGGAACTGAAATCTAAGCAGTTACAAGTTCAGTTTGGGTATGGCTCAACGCAGGTTCTAAGTTGTTGAGGAATTGTGGTTTTCATTTCTCAGTTTGCAAATAATAAGAAAGTAAGAAGTTCACGTTCAGCATTCAATTTTAGTTTTAACAACAATAACCGCTTTTATTTGATAAAATACATGCAAAGTCAGTTTTGCCTCCAATGGCAACTCTTGAGCCTAAAATACATCAGTCAATCTGAGGTTGTCTAACATCTTGGATTAACTTTCTAGTAAATAGAGACACTAGTTTTAGTCGTGTCTCACACTCCTCCTAGTTTTACCGAGACTTTTAAATCCGCTACTGCTAGATATACGCCTAGCGCCACTGTCATGCACTCTCTGAAACCATAGCTTTGCTGCCTGCCTTTGACGACTGTCATTTACAAGAGCAAAAGTCAATTTTTCAAAAATGTTTTGCTGTTGCATTAAAGATCAAACCCTTAGGAACATTTTGATACCATTTTGAGCTTTCTTCGACCAATTTTTTGGGTCAAAATTGCTAGCAAGATTCTGTGCGTTTGAAGGTATAGATTGAATTTGTTCAAAACCATCAAACTCACAATTTCTTGCCACTATTTTTGACCCAAAAAATTGGTCGTAGAAAGCTCGGAACAGTATTAAAATATTCCTTAGGATTTGATCTTGAATGCAACGTTCAAACATTTTTGAGACATTGACTCTAGCTCTTGTAAAAGATGGTCAACGGCGACAAGGCTATGATTTTAGAGAGGATGCGATAAGGGCGGAGCCAGCGGATTTGAATGTCACTGCAGGTCACTGAGGATTCACCTTAAGGAAATGAAAAATAAGTTTTTAGATAATCATCTTTAAAATAACTCTGCAAAATATTCTGTCAATTTTTTGAAAATGAGGCTGAAAGTACCAAAAAATGGAACATCACATTTTGATTCAAAACTTGATTTGCGATGTTCCTTTTTTGCTGCATGTGCCCTTTTCTCTGAAGTGAAGTAATTAACGAGAGATTTTGCAGTGACATTCCTAACATGATTATCTGTACTCTATTCCAGATAAAATTGCCCTTGAGTCGGAAAGATAAAAACTGTAAATGGCAACAGCGCGGCTTAAGCCTCAGTGTTCTCGAGTGCTGAGCACATTAGTTTCTTTGACCGAGGTTCGATTGTCTGGCTTGATGTGCCAGGACCTGTTTTCACCACTAGTGAAAAACTCCTGCAGAAAAACGAATTTTTTGGTGCTTATGATTTTTGAATTTTTGACTTGAAATTTGTATTCTGCTGGATGTCCCGTGGAAATTGATATCAAACTATCAGGACAAAAATTCATTTTCAACAGATGCGGGTTCAGCAGAACTGAGATGGAATTCAATTTCCGCAATACATCCAGCAGAATATGAATTTCAAGTTAAAATTCAAAAATCTTAAGTACCAAAAAATTTATTTGTCTGCAGGGAGTCATTTTGTAGTGATGAAAATGGGTCTTGGCACATGGAGCAGGACAATAGAACCTCGAACAGAGAGACTACCTTGCTCAGCACTTGAGAACACTGCAACAATGTGGCTCAGGCTGCGCTGTTGCCATTTACGGTTTTTATTCTTCCGACTCAGGGGCAATGTCATCTGGAACAGAATATAGTACCTGGTGTTCCGTTTTCTCAAAGATTAATTACTTTTGGCCTGTTATTTAACAGAAATCAAGAAATATTGGTCTGGTGGCCAAAATTGGCTCTGAAGGCTGCAGATTCACCTGAATGTCTTTCTTTAGGAACACTGTGCTACTCATTTTAAAGTTGTGAATCTTATCATACATAAGGCTTTTTCTTTGGCTGGCAAGGAGCAAAATCAAGAGGCAAATTTTTATCAATTGTTGGTTGTATTATGTATCCTAGCTCTAAATATTTATCACACTTTTGCCGTAAAATTTATATTCCCTTACTGTCTAAGTTTCAGCGATGGAGGAGTGAGTAATTTTGATTGTGAATTAGATGATAAAATTGATGGTTGTGGCTGCGATGATGTTAAAATGGATGGACCTTGTGGTCCTTTGTTAAGACTAGTAATATCTTTAATGGTAGCGTGATATTGGTGGCCAGCTCCATCGTAGTTTGCTGCTACATCAATTTCCCCATTGGGGTTCAAGAGTGGTCCTTCACCATCTCCGATTGGTTCAGTGTCTTCCCTGAAAAATCAAATTTGACGGTTTTATTACTTTTTACCAACATTTTAAAAATGGATCTTAACTTCTTGCATAATATTGACCGAACAATGCTTGTCAATTCAGGGATTTGGAGCCGGAGCCACTGTCAAAATTGAAATTCGGACCTCTCCTTGAGAAAACAATGAGTAATATTTTGAAGTCTGAAACTATTATTCATTGTTGTTGTCAATCTCTCAAGGAGAGTTGCTATTTTCAATTTTGACTGTGGCTCTAGCTCTGAATCCCTGCATTCTCACTGATGGAGTTGCTGCAAAGAAGGTATTTAAAATCGGTCATTTTGCACGTAGAAGGGTTTTTTAAATGAGATGGACCAAGATGTAGAGGTATTTCTTAGCTACAACAGAATTACACAAATAGCCCGAAAATTTAAGAATATGAAATAAGAAAAATAAAACAGGATCAAAGCTAAAACAATTAAATTAAAATAAATAAAATAACCGTGGGACGTTTCGAGGCTCAAACGGCACTCTTCCTCTGCCACTGAACGAAGAACTGTTTTTTCGTTCAGTGGCTGAGGAAGAGTGCCGTTTGAGTCTGGAAACGTTTTGAGCCACGGTTATTTTATTTATTTCAATTTAATTGTTTTAGCTTTGATCCTGTTTTATTTTTCTTTTTTAATTTTCTTAGCTACCAGATTATGGCCTGTTTTTCATACTAGCTCTCAGAAAAGGGGCGGAAAGGGGGGATCAAAATCAAAACCTATTATCGTCTATAACTTTTGAACGAATGAAGATATTTTAGTGTACTTTTTTAAACAATAGAATCGTCAAAAAGTTCTCTTTTGCCGTATAGTTTTGTGTTTTTTGCTCAATTTTCATGCCATTCATGGTCATTTTTCCAGTCTAAAAAAATTGATATTGGTCTATAGAAAACCAGCAATTGTACCAAGGATTACAAGATACATCTGATATGAGAGTAATTTTGACGCTCTTCCAAATGGCGCAGACTGCAAGTTTGAAAAAAAAATTGTTTTTGAGATGTAAAAATTCAATGTTAGTGTGGTACTGAATTTTCGAAAATGACTTCTCGCAGCGTTCGACCCACTTTAAAAAATTAATGGCTTTATAATAGTTGGTTCATAATGGTTTGTTCACGATGAAATTTTGACAAATTCAGAAAATCATAAGGCAGGCAGTGTCTGCATTGCTTGTTGGTTCTGCACATCACTGATGAAACACTAGAACATCCTCAAAGCAGGAAATTGGAACTTCTAGGGAATTTTTTATCCTTAAAATATGTAGATTGGAAATTTCAGTAAATTTTAGATGCTGGATTTTTTTCCTTTACTTTAAATCAATTCTTTAAGTAGGAAAGATAGTTTCTCATTTTTTGTTCATTTCTAATATATAATATTCTGAAGTTGAAAACTAAAAAATTCATGGAATCTTCGTTAACTTGGTCAAGAGAACCTTGGAATGTCAAGGAACTTTACCCAATCTTGAAGACACTTATAAGAATAATGAGAGTAAAGAAAGTGAACCTACTTGACAACTCTGTATCCATTTTCATCGGCAACGTAATGAACTGTTCTCTTGAAAAATCCATCGCTGTAGGAATATAAACCAGCAAGTTTAAGACCATCTCGGACTTCCTCTCGCACGTGAGAGTTATCGTAAATGGTGTCGCTCACGACTGAGTTGAAAGAATATTTAGCATTCTTGTTCTGTTCGAGTCTTTCCTTTTCGTTACGAATCTGAGCCTCCTGCGATGGTTGAACAGTAAGAGGAGATTGAACAGAGAGAGGAGATTGAATGGAGAGAGGAGATCCTCCCCTGGTTCTGATTTGAAAAGCTGGTTTTGGTGTTTGATTATAAATCTCTTCCTCAATGTATTCTCCAGAATCTTCGACTTGCTGATTGATGATGTTTGACAAGACAGACTGTTGAGGTTGGGAAAGTTGTTGCTGTTGAATTTGTTGCTGTTGCACTTGTTGTCGGCGTGATATCACCGGTTCTTGTTCTTGGTACTGGAATACTGCTGAGTTCACTGCTGGTTGAGTTCGGAAAACTGGCGCATTTTGGAACTGTTGCTCAGTCTGTTGAATTAGTAAAGGTTGAGTAGGTTCAGTTGTTGTTGGGGAGTGATGAAGTCTGGCTGATGGCAACCTTATTGGCTTGGGTGATGAGTCTGAGAAGGAAAATCCTTGAGAATAAATTCCATTACCTTGGGCTAAAGCACAGCCAAGTAACCCTGAGAGAGTGATCTGAAATGAAAAATTGCAATTAATTTTTTTTGTCTTTCGGAGCATGCACATCAAACTCATTGTTGATTTTGAAGTTTCCTTCTGGTTCAATGTTCCAACATTTAGGTGACTATTTGCAGAAGTAAAAATCAACCTAGTTTTCAGTAGTTCTCACCGTCAAATTATTCAATTAGTGAAGAATTGCATATTTAAATCCTTTCGTCAAACGTAATGTATAAAAATTGAGAATGTGTTTCTTTGTAAAAATGAGTCAGAATATATAATTATACAGCAAGTTAAAGAAACAATTGTTACCTGTTTTTCTAAGCATTAGCTACAGATATTGAAAAACGGCCAGACAATTGTCTTATATAATGAAGGGAGTTACTTTTTTACAATAAATGAAAAGTAAAACGGGTAAAATACTGGAATCAACCTAAATTGACGAGGGCGTTTCGGCTACTTTTCGGTTTACTTTTTTTCTAGCCCACTAAGGGGCTTATTCTGCACTTTTGGATGAAACAAGACGAGATACTGGGAATCGGACTTCTATATTTGTTTAAATGGCATCACGTGATGAATTTAAAGTCGTTTGAGTTGTTCATTTTCAGAAAAAATGACTCTTTTTGTTTGTGAATGACTCAAACCATGTCACGTGACACTATTTAAACCAATGGGATCGGTCAATTCCCGCTATCTCGCCTTTTCTTGTCCTAAAGAGCAGAATCAGTGCCCAGGGGATGCAGGGAAGAGGATACACTCTCAAACATTGAACTTTTCTCATGGCAGTCCTATTTTTTTACTATTGCATCTTTAAAGACTCACAAAAATATATTTTTTAGTGTAGACAGAAAGCTAATATTGTTCATGGCATTTAATACATCATAAGGCATACTTCGATACCGACTAATTTAAAAAAAAAAAAAATCGTAGCTCCCCTTCCAATGGTCCAAAGTTCTCTTTGGAGCAATTCTTTTAAGAAGAAAAGTTTGTTGGCTCCCTGAATTTTGTCTAAAAATAGTTTTTGGACCCCCAAGAATTCTTCTATTTATTTGTTGAATAATTTTGAACGACCAATTTTCATAGGGGGCAATCAAACTGTCAAACATTGGACTGTAAATCAGCAAAAAAGTCACACCAATTACTTTCAAGCTCTAAAATGCATAGTTCAATTTCAAATATGAGGTCTCTGCTGATGGTATCGAAGTTATAATCCGTTAATTGGCTTTTTTTACTGTTTGAATGTTGATAGTAAGGCCTTTGAGGGCTTGAAAGCGATTAGTTAAACGTTCTTGACAATTTCCAGTTCATTATTTGGAAGTTTGACCATCCTCAGTGAAAATTGGATGTTCAAAATTTTTCGTAAAATGGAAACATTTTTGGGTCAAAATATCATTTTAGGATCACATTTTGGGGACCAAAAAACTTAAATATTAAAAGTGCTTTTTTAGAAGAACAATTTTGACCATTTAAAAGAGATCTGTAAATTTTTAAAAATGAATCGATATGGAACTCTGACCTGCGACTCAAACGCAAAGAACAATTTTGACTTCCTGTTGCAGTGACAAATTTCTCTTTGCGAGTACTTCAAGGTGCAAGAATAAAAAAATAGGGCTTTTGCATGTGATCAAATTTTGATTTTTTGGGGGTGTATCTGTACCCCCTCTCTTGAACTTCCTCGGGGGGCTAGGATAAAAATAACTTCTGAAGAATGTGTCACCTTCAAAATTATTTGATGCTTGTCTGGCCGTTTTTCGATATCTGTAGCCTACTATATTAAATATTTTTCAACAATTTTTAACTTTACTCAACACCCCTCCTCCTCACTCCACTTAATTACTTATGCTGAAAAGTTGTTTTTTTATTATTTTATTAAAAATTTAAAGACTCCGCACAATAAAAGAGAAAAACTCTATTGTTACAATACTCTGTTGCAAATTCTTTTGATCAGAGAAAACATTCTAAAATCAGAGGGCACAATTTTTTGCAACACTTTCAACAGTAATTCAGCAAACAATGAATAGTGTTTCACAAAAAATCTAGAGCCTAACATAAGTATATTGTGTTCTTCCTTTAACTTTTTTTCCCTTTTTTCAACTAAAAATTTGCTCAATAAGGCAACTAGATACTAAGCATTTGCTGATTTGCGAACTACTTAATTTTCAACAATTTAAAAGAGAAAGTACAATTGAATGGTCAGAAATCTGATTTAAATGATTCAGCAAATCATCAATAGGTATAGTGTTTTAGGAAAAATCTTGAGCCTCAATATTGCATAAAAAATTGTGTTCTTCAATTTTCAGACTAGATAAATTATAAAGTAAAACCAAAGGTGCTTACTAAGTAAGCACCTTTTGGTTTTATTTTATAATTTATCTAGTCTGAAAATTTCTGGTGCAAAATGCGGAAAACTTTTACAAATTCTTCAATTTTGTTGCTTTTTTTCAACTAAAAACTTAACAAATTAGCAAAACCTGGTCTAATGAGCCTTTGCCGATAAGCATGAACTCCCTAATTTTAAACAATTCAAAAGAGCAAGTTGATTATTGAATGGTCAGAAATCAGATTTTAAGTTATAAATCTATCATAGAAAATGTACTCACAAAAATCAGTGAAGTCGTCATCGTGGATGGTGGGTTCAGCTACCGTAACAACTGAGTGCAGTGTCCACGAATTGCAGTGACCTCCAATTTTATACAAAATTATCATCCACCCTCTGGAAACTGTGGTTGCACAAACAACCGGAAACGACGACTTCTGGCGGTGGTGAACGAACGCCCCAGTGGTTTGACTTTACGGCTGCATTGTTATTACATCACCCGAGGTCCTCGTCGTTCTTTTCCGGGGTGCAAAATTCGCGCATCTCTCCATGAAAACAATACTTTCGCAATGCACGTCTTGTGCCGCGATCTACGCTGGAATGCTCGTAGTATTTTTGGAAATGCAACCGCGCGTAAGAAACACGGCTAGTTGCCTCCGAGTCAGATATTATCGCGTCGTCGTGTGTTATACCTTCCCTCTTCCGTCATCTACACGGGGTTCTTAAAAAAAATAAAAACAAAATAGAAAGTGTATCTGCGACTTCGCGACTGGAGAATCATCGTGTCCACAGTTGCGAGTTTGAGACCGAACACGCATAAAGTTGTATTGGCCCGGCGGGTCCATTCGTTTATCGTTTATCTAAACGCTCAAAAAATAAGTTCTTTCTCCCAAAAGTAAACAGCCAGAGCTCCAATGGCAAGGTCCACTTGTAAACAGGTCAGTCCGATTGCGCTAAGTAAGTACAGTCTTATGCTCCATCCCTATGCCGGCAATCGGGACAGATCGGGAAATCAATCCCAATTTGAATGGTCTCAAAGAATACAGCGCTCCAGTGTTGCCAGGTTTGGACGGGGTGGAATAGCCACGCGTGGGCAGTTTTCGAGTTGGTTACTAGTCACGCTGTGGATAGGGATGGGAGGATGCGGGAGGAGCCGCAACGGCGACGACGGGAGCGTGGCTAAATTCTCATCAAAATAGTCCACGCGTGGTCGAATCTAGCCACGATTGGCAACTCTGCAGCGCTCTCCGACTGGCCTGTATCATTACAAGAACCGAGCTAGGGGTCAGTCCGGTTCCGGTTGAGCTGTAGTCTTCAGCTCCGTTCCATGAAATCGCAAAAAAAGGCACATCGTTTTCTGATTAGATTTGGACACCCCCCCCCCCCGCCCCTCTCTTTTGATTCAAATTTTTTCTTCTTCCCAAAGCGATCAAAGATTACGCGGCGCTACCTACCGGATATACCAGTGGGGTGATTTCATGATGTATAACCACCTTTTACGGTTATTAATGGACTTTGGATTGCTGTCGGTCATTTATTCTGGAGCAGCGCGGATTGTTTTGTTTGTTTTTCTCTCATGACATAGTTCTAAGCGAGGACCACCCAGCCTTCAAATCCCCACTATTCCCCAGAAAGTTGCCGATCCGTCCCGCTTTTGATCAATTGAGATTTATTAATCAGACCAAAATCACATACTTCTCGCGGCAAAGATGCGACAAAATTACGAATTTTTAAAAGAGTCTGATCTGTTGGTTGCCTAAACTCCTACTTGAAGGTACTCCATTTTTGTCGGTGTTGAGTCATAAATCTCGACATGCTCATTGCCTAACCTTCTATTTGAAGGCGTTCCGTGTGATCTCGATTTCGTCAAATAATTTAGTTTTGTTTTTAATTTTCTTTCCAAATCTTGCCTCTTGCGCATACTTAGAAATTTAAATGAGAGCTAGGGATTGCTTCAAACAGAAAAGCTGACATCTCTTTGTTGGCAAATGGAAACATCCAACCCAATACTGTTCGCACAGTTTCCACCACCTTTTCTGGTTTTACAGCCTCTCGTAACGCTTTTCTTCCACACGGTCTCTTTCCGAGTTTACATTCCTAGGATCAGAGAGACCAAAAAGCTTTTCATTTCATTGACCCTTCTTTGATTCGATTAATTTTCTTTTTTGCCTTGTTTTAACACTTGACGACAGCCATCAGCCATTGCCATTTGGGTACTTGGCCCTGTTGATAATTCAAAGAGGGACTCAGGAAAAACCTCATTTTAATTTTAAAAACCAATAATTACAAGGAAAAAATTGGCGCTTTTTGAAAGAAGAGGTTTTACTATTTCAGAGAAAGATTAATTTACTCCGCATTATAATTGAACAGTTTCATTCATCAAAAAGTGAAAAGCCAGATTGTTTTTCCTAACGTATATTTGTGCAGGTCAAGTAACAGGGTTTGCTAATAACAGTCCTGTTCCCATGAATCCTCTTAGGAATAAAATTAAAGGATAGAGGCTGGTTGATATAAAAATTGATGCGAGCTATCAATCGCAATAGGACTGGCAATGATATGACATCTTTCCGACAAGTTAAACAAGATCGCTTTCATTTCAGAACGATGTGATATTTAATACCCTTTCTGAAAAATAGAAAATCTCGAAAATGGCTGGTCAAGTCAAGCTGAAATATCAATCTAAATCCATTTCCTGGGCAATTTCGAAAAGGTTGGTTTAAGTTAAAATTATTTTGAGGCAAACAACTTCAGAATAATTTTTTGGACAAAATTTGGGTAATGCATGTTAGCACCCCCTCTAGATTTTCAAGTATCGAGTAAGAGGCTGAATCTTAAGGTAATAGACCCGCAATGATGTGATGTGGTGTCGATGAGTTATGAAATACTTTTTTGGGGAAAAAGAAGTCTCCTTCCGAGTCAAAATATTAAGGCTTACTTGGGAGTGCGCAAGAAAACTGCTGAGTGAAATTTAGTTTTCAGGGTTTTATTGGGAAGTTTATAATCACTCTAAGAGCATTTTGAGAATAACTATGAACAACTTCTTTGATGAAATCAATTTAATATGAGGTAAAACAACAAACAAATAAACTAAAATAAAAAAACATATTCTTGCTATCACAGTCAATAAGTCAGTAAAAGATGACCAGTTCAGAAACTTAGATTCAATTCGCCACTCAATAGGTTACAGAGACCAGTTGTCTTTAAAAACTGAAGTTCACAAGCAAGCTTTGGTACATATGGCTAAAGCAAACGAAACTACTGGGTAAGAAACGACTCGATGACGATACATAAAAAACTTGAAAGTTGACTTAGTTTCTTTTTAAGTTTATAACTAAAACTCAAAGTCCAATTCTTCAACTTCCAGTTCAGATGTACTCCTTTGGAGTTTTTTTTAGTGTAGTTAGCGTTTTTTCATAGTCTAGTTCAGAAAACGGTTCATTTTCCACAACTATTGGATAGATAGTTACATGTAATCTAATTGAAATTACTCCTTAAAAGTAGAGAGGACAGAGAAGAAAATTGAGAATTACAGACTTTTACACAGTGAAAAAAAACAATATGCATTACTGACTAGGTGAATTATTATTTTGAAGCACACGGTTTCTTTGGTTTCTTTTTTAACAATTCTTCCTCAGGAACATCTCGATATGGATAATTGGTTAGTTTTGTAGTTTCTGGAGTAATTTTTGCCACTGAAATAAAGCATAATATGATATTAGTCGTTTAAAAAATAAAGAGGATCTTATAATGATATGATATTAGTCGTTATTAGTACATATTTTAGATACTAGGGGGCTTTGCCTCCTGGCCGCTCCGCAGCCCAACCCCCAGAGGCGCTGATATTTCCGCCTTTATTGTTACAAATCAACATGCAAAATAAAATAGTGTTATAAAATTGAGAAAAGAATAGGGAAAATAAGTCAGTTACGCAAGACAAAAGAGAGTAGAGGACTCAACATTTTGAGGTCTGTTGAACCAAAACAGTATCAGTCAGCTTGACGTCAAGGAGAAATGTATCTGCGAACGCCGAATAAATGCACGAAAAAAGAAAGTGAAAAAAGACTGGTGGTTACAGCTTTGACACTAAGGCATATGGAGTGCTGCCGATATTATTTAATCAAACAGAGGCGGATCAAGGACCATGTTTTCTCTTCCTCCGCTCAAATGAATGCAAAGGTTGAAAAAGGGCGGAGAAAGGGGCCATCAAATTTATATATACAAAAACAATGTTACTTCGGATGATGATAATTGCCAAAAATGAGAAGAACGCAAAATATATTTTAATATGGGTGTCGTAAAATATAAGATTTCCTCTCACTATCTGACAACACTGGGTAGTGGGCAGGGTGTTGGAGCCCATCAGTGACCGCCAATTTAAAGACAGCGGGATAGTGGGTAGATTCAAGGGTTTGCCGTGCTAATTGGGCTGGCGGAGGAGTAAGAAGGCTCTCCCGTACCTCTTGGCTCATTTATCCCCCTTCACCACGTTGGCAATTAATTACAGCACTTCCAGGCACACACAGAAATGCCAGAAAATGAAAAAATCTGAAGATTTGAAGATTTAAAAAGAATTAGGAGAAAGTCCCAAGAAAAATGTTGTCCCGAGGTCCCTTAGGTTTTTATACTAAAGAGAGATACGATATTATTCGTTTAAAAAATAAATAGGATCTTATAATGATGCTGCCTCTAAATTGAAAGAAATCTGCAAAAAGTGAATTTCAGACAAAATATTGGACAACTCCTCCTTAAAGTAAGAATACAAATAAGAATAACAAAACGTATGATTTAGCTTCCTCATCCAACACTGTAAGTCAGTGTAATGTCATGAACTGGGTTTTGAACGCAATATTGTTTGGTTTGGAGCAAAACAATTAACTTGAAAAAAAAAAAAAATAATAATTTTCAGATCCCTTTCAGATTTTTTTGCTTAGATATTAATTCTTTGATCAAGACATTTACTACGGAAAACCAGTTGACTACACAGCGTTGTTATCTTTTGCATGACAGAATGGGTCTGTTGCAAACTTTTGCTACATCGCTACAGAGTGTTCTATCTCATGTAAAATCGCGTGAAAAGACCATTGGTGGCATCAGAAAGTCATAAAATGCAGTACGAAACTCACGAGAGACGTTTAATGAAATCCAAGATGGCGGTCAAATATTGAGCAACCTGTATGCATGCACCACGAACATCCAAGGATAGCCAACCTCACAATATCGATCACACCCAATCGGAATGTAAATAAACACATAACCTCTGAAGCTGCGAGGTTGTCAACGTTGGCAATCCTTGGATGTTAAGGTGATTCCAGGCGAAACTTTTCCAGATTTCAATCCGATGGATAGCGCCACTAGTAGCTTTTTGGAAAAGTCGTGTTTTTGGCGTTTTAAACTGAAACCATCGATAAAACGCAAAATCCAATAACGTCAGCACCTGCAAAATTTTTTTATGGATTTTTTGAGCCCAAAATGAGCAAAATTGGTTCAAAATTAAAGCCGCGAATTATGAAATTCGTTTCGCCATAAGCTTAGTGAGTGAGAGTGAGCGCGAGTGATGATATGTCTATCTGCCTCACTCGCACTCATTGCGGCTTACGGGAAGTTTCGTTTTTCATAATTTCCGGCTTTATTTTTGAGTGTTCCAGCCTGAAACTTTCAGGGTATCTTCCTGAAGTATGCTCGCAGGTGCTGACGTTCCTGAAATTCGTGTTTTTAGCGTGAATTCGTCAATTTTAGCCAAAAACTGTTGACTTTTTGAGCAGCGCGACGTGGTGTCCAAAGTTGGAACTAATCGACCCTGGAATCATCTTAAAGGTGGATACATACAGATTTCTCGATATTTTACCGCCATCTTGGATTTCATTAAATGCCTCGTGTGAGTTTATTACTGCATTTTATGAATTTCTGATACCACCAATGGACTTTTCAGGCGATTTTACAATAGATTATGCACTCTCAATCGTTGTAGCAAAAGTTTGCAACAGACCCATTCCCTCATGAAGAGGATTAATTTGTAATTTGATGAGACTATACTGTGGTCAACGGCGCCAACGCCCTGTTCGGAGCCAAAATGTTTCCACTTTTTTTGTTTTTGTTCTGATTCATGGAAATTCTAATCCAGGATTTGTTACTTTATCAGTCTATTCTTTGTAAACTTGCAAGCTTCAAGTGATTTAGTACTTAGATACTTAGATGGCTAAGCGTAATGCTGTGTGAACCTAGCTAAGTGTAATAACTGTGTAATGCAGAGAGCTGTTACACAGATTGTGTAAAACTTATGTTATTTGACTTGCACCATAACATTGAATGTTTCATGTACTAATTTTGGCTGGATAAAAAATAAAAAATAAAGATTCAACAACACAAAAACTTACCATAGTGATAAGGTTTCACTTCAACTGCTTGAATAATATTTGTTCTGATTTCGTGTTCGCATTCGTCCGAAACTTTTATGAGCTGCAAAAAAAAAAAAAAAAAAAAAAAAAAAAAAAAAAGCAAGTGATGAATATATATAGTACATATTAAAAGGCAATGACAAGCAGAAAAAAACGCACCGAGAACAAAGAAAAAATAAAAAATATGGATCAGAGAAGCTTGAGGTACATGCTATCATTTGTATCACTTTCAGTAACAACCATTTTATTCTTGTTCCATTTTTAGTGAAAGCTAGACTTGCTAATTCCACCAGTCCAGTAGCGCAACGAGAGTTTCTTCATCTCTCTCTTTTCTCCATTAAGAAACATATGTTAGAGAAGGATGGACAAGGGGATAAAACCCCCTCTTTCTGTCCTTTTCCTATTTATACATTCAAATGGGAAATGAGAGAGATGGAAGAGATCCTGGTTGCACCAGTCACCACTCTTAACTTTGCTACTGATGAAAATTTCCCCGGTAAGTTTGCTGCTTTCACAGGGGCAGGTTTTATCTTTTCAGTGCTTTGAGTCCCATCACCTCTAGCACCTTTGCATTTGAGGCCTTCTCTTTCTTTACTTCTCCTCGTTACTTTCTCAATCTAAAGAGGTTAGAAATTGAGAACGTATTACGATGACGCAGATGTCTGTCTGTCTGTTTGTATCCCACCATAACTTTTGAACTAATGGTCCATTTACAACCAAATTTTCCAGAGAGGTTGCTTTCAACATTCATCGGAGAATTTTTTTTTGTTTTTTCAAAATTTTAAGTTGCCATTTGTTACGTTGCTAATTTCTTTGTTATTTTTGTCTTGTAATTAGGACTTGTCCCGTTGATAATTAATAAATAAGTAAATAATAAATAAATGAGTTGTACGCAAGTTATGGAGGATAAAAGGTTTCTGTGAAAACCAATGGGAAAACATAGAGAAAACTTGGAATATTTCGAATGTAGCTGTTTGAATTTTTATTAAAATTTGCAAAAAAACATTCTGCGACCAGCCTACTGTATAATTAACCCCTTAAGGGGAGGTCTGCAGGCTGATTCTGCTCGTTTGGACGAGATAGCGAGAATCGATCAGCCCCATTGGTTCAAATGGCGTCACGTGACAGATTTGAAGTCGTTCGACGGCGACGGCGCACTATGGTCTACGAGAGGTACCTAACTAGACAGAAGTTGATTTTTGGAGGTCGGTAAAGTGGAAATCTGATAACGTAGTGTGAATCCTCATATCTTAGTGCTTCTGTATCTCAAGTTTTTCCGACCGATCATGTTTGGTAAGATTGCAACATGCGTTTAAATCAATGCGCGCAAGATGTGTTGGTGTACTTTTACGTGCTCTTGGTTTCTAGCCATCGCAATCCCCAGACAAATAGTACAATTTTTACTTACTTAGTTCCTTTATTTTTTATTCAAAATTAGAACTTGTTGATACTTCCTAATGATAATTTGAATTGGCACCAATTTTACTCAAAATTGACGAGAATTTTAGGCTTTGAGGCCACCTACGTTTTTTGGCCCAAGGATGCCCAAGGTTAGAGTGGCAAGGAAATGTTCCTAAGACCTCTGGGAACCTGTTTTTCAATAAGCGAATGTCACCATTTGTCGTACAAAAAAGTTTCGCATGTTTTCCCCTGGAGAACTGAGCGGCAAATAGGGGATTTTGCCGTTGACTTGGATGAACAATCTTCAATCAAAATGGTAAAAAACTAATAACTGTGAAAACCTTTTGGGACCCGTAAAATTTTACACAACATAGCTTCTCAGTGATCTTGAAACTTCCGACTCAAGAAAAATATTGAGTGGGGAACACCTCCCCCGCCCATCAACAAGCTGAACCTCCACATTAAAATATTGGCATCTTATACAGGGGTGGGGAAAAGTAACGTACAACCTCCCTCAACATTTTTTTCAGATTCACGTTTTGAGAATCGGTTTCCGTCAATATTTTTCATTCAGGGGGACTATAATATGTTGAGCTATGTTAGGTGCCCCCCCTCATTTTAGGGGGGTGTAGGAGGGGGTCAGGTGGGGTAGGCTACATCAAATATTTCAAATAGAGATCCCATGTTTTTTGCACACGAAGAAAGAACGTAAAATTCGAAGCATTTTGGCACAGATCAAAGTTAGATACCTTTTGTCGTATATTCGATAAATCAAAGTTCAAAGTTCGATATCCACCCATTTTCCAAAAGTCGTTGCTCCCCTTTAAATGAACCAAATGTAATGAACTTTGGGTGCAAAATGTTCTACTAAACAAGCACTGTAAAGAGAAAAATACGTCAATTCCCAAATATTTTCCCAAAATTAATTTCTGGGCTCTCAAAACTTTTTCGATTTTTCAAAAAAATTGGTACACCTGATTTTTTTCAAAATATGGTCGAAATGGAGGAAAATGGACTGAAAATCATATGTTTGCACTGACGGCTTGGAAACCAGGAAAATAACCAATTGCCAATTTTCACCACCGCAACTGCATTAGGGGACTTTTGTCTAGCTAGCTGGCTCGCGTAGACCATAGCGGCGGTTCCACGCAGTCAATCATTCATGAATTTGAAGAAGAATAACTCAGGTTGCCATCGCATGACTTCAAATCTGTCACATGATGCCATTTAAACCAATAGGATTGATCAATTCTTGCTATCTCTTCTTGTCTCGTCCAAATGAGCAGAATCAGCCTGCTGGGAGTCTCCCCCGAGTATTATAGGGGGGGTTTGGGGGTCTCCCCTAAAATATTGTACGGGGGTCTGGGGGTTTTCCCCAGAAAATAAAAGAGGTCCCCCCCCCCCGATTAAATTTGATGTGAGACAGTGTCCAGGAGGTATTATCTACAGTTTATTGTTTTTTTTCTAGTGCAGTAGAGTTGAAAATTTTCCTCTTAAGTATCATTTTTGAATGAAAGATCACATACCTCCTGAATAGAATTGGTACTAGTCACATTCTTGTTTTTCTTGAACTCTTCATTGATCTTCTTTCTTCCTTCTGTTCAAACAAAGATAGTATTAGGATATGTCCGCAAGGGAAATTTTTGTGTTTGTTTAGCATTTGATCAATCAAAATTTTTTGTTCCATTCTAACAGGTCTATTACAAACTTTTACTACAGCTACAGAGAGGGTCAAATCCCATGTAAAATCAGTTGATAATAACATTAGGAAGCATAAGAAATTTCCAAAATCGACACACGAAGTCAATAAAAGTGTTTAAACAAAATACCGAAATGGCAGTCAAATGAGTGCATCAAAATGGGGGAGTCCCATCTTAACAAAACTTTCTATGCTGAGAAAAGTGATTCATTACAGAGAAAGCTGGGTTTTCCTTAAAACGTCTTGTTGGAGTTTATGAGTGTATTATGAGACAGGTTGATGCTTTCAATATATAATTATCACACGATTTTGCGTAGGAATCAGCCCTTCATAGCGCTGTGTCGCAAAAGTTCGCGACAGACCCATTTCGAACTTTCGACATTTTTTCTTTTATTTTCAAACCCAAAAAAATTTTCAGGTTATTGAGAAGATATTCATATTCTCTGATCGATCAAACAATGTTGATCGAACAAAATTTAGAAAATTCAAAATTTTCAGAAAATGTCTTTTCAGCTGGTCAGATCTCTTTTGAACACGCAGGTCTATTTTAGAGAATTATACTGCAAGAGTCAACAGTGAAGAAGAAAGAAAACATACAGAAAATTAAGAAACTGTCATAGCTTAAATGAGAGCTTTATCAATGCTATTTGCTAAGGTTGCGACCAGAAGTCATGGGTTTTGATCTTCCAACGAAATCTGATAGTTCAATTTTAATTTCATCATACGTTAGCCAGCTGGTTGACAGTAAGCCGCACCTTAGCACACTTCAGATATTAAAAGGTAAGAATTTTCAATTAACAGGAATTAAGAAAAGCTATTACCTACGTAGAAATTGTTTCGCCAACACAAAGACTTGTGTTTCAAGATCACAGCAGGCTATTCATGTGAATCAATTCTTCAAAAACTTGAATAAACGGTGTGCAACTCTAACCTCTTCTTTCTAATTGACGAAAGCAAATCTTTCGTACAAAATAAGTTGGAAAAAATGTACCGTTTGCATGGGGCCTTTGATGGTAAAATCCTTCCATTCTCAAAACTGTGAAATAGAAGTTTTTTGAAGTAACGTCGACCCAATTGGAAAATGCTGTCGGATGATGAGCTCAGAGATTTCTTAAAACTAGATATGACACAAAGCAAGATTTTGTTAGCAGTAAACAAACGCAGACAATGATAGAGCTCGGCGAATCTAGTGGACCATAAAAGTTTTCAACATTAACAGTAGAACTCTTTCTACAAGTGTTTGCAAATGACATCAGTCCGTTAATCACTGCAAAATTGTTGCTTCTTTGGATGGTAAAAATGATTACTTACCGGAAAGTGCAAACTCATCCCCTTCAAATTTTGACAGCCGAGCCCGGTGCAGAGCTTTGAAAGCTCGGAGAACCTAAAACAGAGGAGACGAAGTAGAAATCACCCTTTCAGATTTGGAAAGATTTTGTTTATTGAAGATGACAGGCGATTGCACTTTCCCTTGCAAAACTGGAATGTAGGGTAAGATGGGTTTGCCCTCGATTACATTTTGCTTGTAGTGTTGTAACTGAGGACTGAGGCATTTAAAGTTTCGGGTCCTGATAGATAGCAGTGCATACATCCGAAAGGCACTAGGGAGCAATTAGTCTAACCGAGTCTGAACACTTTGCTGACCAACCACTCACTGATGAGTTTTCCATAGCTCAACCCCACATGTCATGACCAGCAGTACTCTGAATCTGGATGCTTCTATTCTGGCTGGGTTCATCTTGAACTCCCCTGCCTATCTAAGATATTTGCAAACGTCTGCGACATTGACTTTAATACAAAATACATCGGACGTCAGGACAAAATCAACTGTGTCAACATACCTCTTTTCTGAGCGCTGACATGGTAAGAGTTCTTGCATAAACAAATAGGGGCACAGAGATGAAATTAAGGCGAGGATGGCAGGAGTAAATGACAAAACAGGAAAGGGAACCAACAAAAACCAAAGTCACGTAGATGTCTGATAAGAAACAGAGTTTTGAAAGTTATGACAGAAAAATTACTTGAATGGAACCGGAATTATAATCACCAAATACGTCTAAGAATCAACCAAGTCGCACTTGGTCGCACTCACGGTATTGACTGTTATTGAGGTGTGATTGAGTTTCGATTGAGGTTAATGTTATTGTTTTGAAAATTTGAAATGAAAATAATCGAGATAAGAAGTCTTTTTGATCAAGCAAGATGATGATTTGTCAACAGTGTAAATATATAACGTTGCCAAATTTAGACTAAATTTCACTCAAATAATTTATTTCCAATTTACTTTTTTTACTCGGGAGTCGGGAATTCGTACGTTTTTAGAAGTTCTGAACAATGATTCTAGATTTCACTAATTTTTTTTTTTCAGGGTGAAAATTCCTCTAGAATCAAAGGAAAAAAGAATATATTGCCAAATTTGACAACCCTGTTTCTTGTTTCACTCGCACTCCTTCTCCTGCTTGGTTGTTGTCCTGCCTGGTTCTGCATGAAAATTTCGGAAAACTTTCCATCAATTTTTAAATTTCAATCACGCCTTCACTAAAATGAGTTTTTCAAGCGAAAGCCCAAGTACTTGGACGGATATTGGGTTTCGCTTATTGATGAATTCAGTTTCCCATCCTTTCGAATATGCCAAGGTTTTAATCCAGGTAAACTTTTTACCATAATTTAGGTTAGTTGAGCTCTCATGAAGGTCCTTTGCTCTCGCAATTTCCTCACAATTTTTCTAATCGATTTTCTGTTGATCAACAGAGAGTTGCTTATTTTATCTAAAGCTGGTACAAAAAAATTAATCTTCAACTCGCTTCACCCAAGCAGCAAATAGAGACCTGTCTCCGCGGCTGTTCATGTTAAAATTAATTTTGATTCCGATCAATCAGGAGCGAGAATTTGCGCTTGACGTTGACCAATGCCTGCATTGGTCTTTTTTGGTACCTGAAACCCTGCTTGTCATATCTTCTATGTTATAATCAATTAACACTTGTCACTGTTCCTGTGGAAGCCATTTATTTTCTACCTTTTAATGATTGTTTTTTTATACTTTCTCTTTAGCTTGGATATGAACCAGTGCCACCGTACCCGTCAAGAACCCTCTTTGGAAAACCTGCTTATGCACTGCCCAATAACTTTGCGTATGGTATGAATAATTATTCTTCTCTTTTCCTGCATCTTTTTTACACATTTTCTAATGATATATACAGTTGAATCTGATTCTTTCACCGAGGAAAAATCACACTTTTTGCTTCTTTCGGACTTCAGACCCTTTTAAAATAGACTTTTAAGATCAATGAACCTATTGATGAAGTCCATACTTTGAAATTTTGTAGAAGTTTTACCATCGAAAAGTGCTTTCATATTACTGTTTCTTGGTCAATCTACTCAAAATTAGCTCTTCCCTGATTGGAAGCTATTCTGTAAATACTCCCTCCCACATAATGTGCCTTTCGGAGCATCAAAAGTCTGAGAATTAATTAGCCTCTTATGCGAGCATGTCAACCCGGGTTCTAGAACCCGAGTTGAGATGCTTGCATAAAAACTTTGGATCTCGCTGAACTCGAGTTCGACTCGACCCCGATTCAAACCCGAGTCGAGTTGGTGAATTCGGGTGGAGATTTCACGCATAAACACCTCGGAGTTCAGAACCCGGGCTCACGCGGCATCGATGTCACCAATTCAAGCTAGGTTAAACACGCGTCTTGTGCGGTCGCACTTGTCCGTACCGCACCATGCATCGCCGCCATTTTCTTAAAAAATGTAAACAAACACAGTGAAGAAGAAGAAAGGAATCCTTTGAACTCGAGTTCAAACATGCGGGTGTTTATGCGCAAACCCGAGTTGGACCCGGGTTGACTCAACCCAGGTTGCGATCTCTCGCTTAAACGAGGCTAATGTATTATTACTGAAGAAGTGCAAAATTTTTCAGAGAATCCTCAACGAGCTGCAGTGGCAGTCAAATCTGCTGGATCCGCGTCACTCTCGTGCCCTCTCTTAAACCATAGCCAATGCTGCCCTTGACTGCCATTTACGAGAGTTAAACTCAACTGTTCGAAAATGTTGAAACAAAAATAAATTTGCATTCAAGATCAATTCCTAAGGAACATTTTGATACCATTCTAAGCTTTCTACTGTCAAGTTTTTGGGT
Source organism: Trialeurodes vaporariorum (assembly GCA_011764245.1). Lineage (NCBI taxonomy): Eukaryota > Metazoa > Arthropoda > Insecta > Hemiptera > Aleyrodidae > Trialeurodes > Trialeurodes vaporariorum. The sequence continues at coordinate 41,939,257 of VMOF01000035.1, forward strand.
CAAAGTTATTGGCAAGAAATGAAAAAAAAATGAATATAGAAAGTCTCACAGAAATTCAATGAACACTTTCAAACACAAAATTTCTTGCCGGCAATTTTGACCTGAAAAATTGGTTGTAAAAATCTCAGAATGGTATCAAAATGTTCCTTAGGAATTGATCTTGGACGCATCATTCAAACATTTTGAAAAATCAACTCTAGCTCCCGCAAGTGATATTCGAAGGCGGCAAAGCTATGGTTTCAGAGAGCGGGCGACAGTGGTGTGATTTTAGTGGATTTGAATGTCACTAGGTTGCTGAGGATTCACCGTAAGTGATCGTTTCCGATGTTTTGAAAAAATATGATTTCTCACTCGAAGCGTGGAATTTTGTGTAACTGTTTGCAGCAGAAATTCCTAATTCTCGAAAGCATGAGACAAGTTACATTTGGGACTAGAGAATGTTACATTTTAACAGAAATGAAAAACTGACCTTATTTGTATGGTAGGGAAAACACACTAATGTTTCATTTTGTGACTAATGTATTCTCACTGCAAGTAATTGGCAATGAAGGAATATGCGGAGCTAAGACTTTGGATACTTGCGTTGCAATTGAACGAATTCATTGCTAACTGTGAGAGAGCACTATTCTGATTTAATAGAGGTCTTACATTTCCGATGAGACTAAAATGATATCCACTTATTTATTTATCCAATTGACAATTTTAGTGCAATAAGGCTGTTGCAAGCTTTTGCTACACGCAATTTAAGGGTTGTTTCAGTAATGTAAACCAGCGAAATAACGATGTAAGCATTTAAAATTTACAATATCCACTCCTGAATGCACATCATGCCATTGCGTAATGTAATGGTGACGTTGGGCTCTATTAATGAGAGATTCCTATCTGTAATTATTGTCATTCCATAAAGAAGATCTGTAATTATTGTCATTCCATCAAGAAGTGGCCCCTGAGAGACAACTTTCTTTTGTCGTTTGTGTCACAGTTGGTCCCTATACTATCCGCAGTCTTGAATCTATATTTACCTCTTGTTTGACTCTTACGAAAACCTTGAGTCACCTCACTTCCAACTGTACAATACTTTTTCAAATTCCTGTAATTACAAAATATTTTACTTTCTGAAGCCTTTTTATGAATCAGTGTCTTGAAACAATATTTTTCTGTTTTCACAGTTGGTTACATCAAAAAAGTTGATGGATTCACTGGAATGTACAGAGGTCTGACACCAAAACTTTGTTCTCAGCTAATCAATATTTGTGTTTACAACTCAACCATGGATAGTTTACTAGAAAGAGAAAAGAAATCTAATCGTGATGAACTTAGTAAAAAATCTGAGTGAGTTTTGCCCTTGTATAACTTTCACTATTTAGCAAAAAAAAGCCCTCTCTTTTTGCAATCCAACAAAAAAGATCCTGTTTAATTCTAGAATAAGTACAATAAGTCTTTTTTTGTTGTATTCTCAGTCCAGTTGTTTGCCGTAAAACACCAGCATAATGAACAATAGTTTGAACGGCTGGACTTCACTACTTCTACTTATTACTATTTTCTTTGTAAAAAATGTTAGGTTTTTAGGATTTGTCTTTTGGTCATTTAATTTCTTCATATCATTCTAGAATAAGTATTACTGCTGTCAGAAAGGAGGCCCAAGCTTTGCTTCTCTAACATTCCTTGTCAGTCTCATCACAAAAAGCTGCTATTGCAGAGTGGCCACCAGAGATAAGTAGGTAGAATTTATAAGATCTGGGCAGCTATTGAGTGTAAATTGGCCACGATATAATTTAGTGCTACTGTTTTTTTGAAGTAAAAAAGGAGCATTTTCGGCTTATAGCTGTAAAATATATTTCTTTTCTGAAATTTTGATGTAATGGAGCCTAAAAGTTCCAAGTATGAGTCTTGTTCAATGAATGTACAATGGAAACCGCTGTAGCCAAATTGGTTTTGGAATTTGGCTGAATCATGGCTGCACAGAAAAAGTTCACAGAAGTTGAACGATGGTGTTGGGGACAGAAGAAAGCCTATACAATGGAGCCAGACAATAGGATGGAAACTGGATTAATCAGTGTTTTTCTGATTCCGGACTGGAAAAACGATTGACTTAAATGGTTTTCTGGTTCAAACGGGGAAAAAATCAGGACTGTTACATTCTGGTGGCTTAAACGGGTAACGGTCAAATTGGTCATCACTGCTCTGAAATTATTTCGCAAAAGGGTTTGACGTTCATGCAAAGAGGAGAATCTCTGGCCCTCACTACAAATCTCAGCTAACTTAGCCTCGTAAAATGCTTTTTTGATTTAGTCTCTGCTGACAGCGTACTAGGCCTAAGTTAACAATAGTCTGTCATCTCCTTCAAAACCAGCTGCCTATCCTTTCTTAGTTATAGGTATCACCATTTTCCTATCACGAAACCCTGTTAATGAAAACCTCTGATTGCAAAGATGTTTAACCTTTCCAGATTCGAAGTTTTTTCTATGTTATCAAAAGATATTATCGCAAGATCAGCAAGTATCGTCGCAAGTCATCCTTTTTATGTAATATCTGTAAGAATGATGGCTCAATTTATCGGTAGAGAAACAAAATACAAGTAAGTTCTTCTCTCCTTCAGAACAATTTTTTTCTCCAACTCCTCTCTGTTTCCTTTTTTCTTATGCTCTGCCCAGCTGTTTGCTTTAAAATAGGGACGCAAGGAACGAGTAGTTTTTTTTAGTATTTCTTTATTTGGTCTTTCACAAGAGGGGAAGATGTAGTTACTTTAAATTACTAAAAAAGAGAACACACAAGTACTAAATCAAATAAATTAAGAAAAACGACTCACTTGCGAGAATAAATTTTAACATCGGACGCGTTTCGCATGGGCACGGCCGGGCATGAGTTGCTGATGATGCCTGGCTGTGCCCGCGCGAAACGCGTCCGATGTTAAAATTTATTCTCGCAAGTGAGTCGTTTTTCTTAATTTATTTGATCAAGTTACTTACATTGTATGAGATTTGATACATCCACTTCCATCCACGCACTCAGTCCCCCTAAGCAGTGATGCAGTGATACAAATCCTGCAGCTAATGGGGCTCTTGCAAACTTTTGCTATAGGGGATTGGAGAGTTGATTTTTGCATAAAAACCTGTAAAAATGACGATGAGTACACGAAATTAACTCTCAGAATGGGGCTTAATGGCGGAGAGATGCAGGTATCATGGGTGATTCCCATCTAATTTGAGACATATCTCTGTGTTACTGTAGAGAAAGTGACACAATAGACAGGAATCTCCCATGATACCTGCATTGAACCGCCTTTACGAACTTGCTGTTATAGCAGTTATGTGAGTTTATTACTGATTTTTAGACTTTCTCAGTGTGATTTTCGCTGGTTTCTACATCAGATTGGCATATTCATTTCCTCACAGCAAAAGTTTGCAAGAGCCCCATTGTGAAGAACATTCCTACTAAAGAGCCTCGGTTTTTCCGTTGGAAAGCGTTGGGACACATTCCGTGAAGCAAAGTGCATGGTGTTCGTGAGGAGGTGACCAAGGAGGAGCGCACCACTTTAACTGAGTCAAAGAAATACCGGACCCTGTGGTAGTCTGCAGTGCTAGGTGATTTAGGACTGTGACTACGTCAGACCTGTGCGCAGGTAGGCCTCCTGCAAGAAGAACATATAGATTGGACGACTGAGCTGTACTTCTACTCAGTGACGCACGGTGAATCTTTTATCTCTCTCTTTCCATCACTACCTGAAACTGTAGCCTCACCTTCCACTTTTTTCTTACCCGATGCATGCAATAAGGGATGGAAAGAGATAGATGCATGCTAGTTATGCTCCTTCTAAAACCTCAGGAGTAAAGAAATGGTCAAAAGCATTAACGTTTTAAAAGAAATTGAAAAAAACACTTGTCATGTGGCAACACTGGGTCTGCAAAGTGAAAATTATGAAAATTGCAAGAACACGTGTCTGTTAAATTTCATCAAGGAACAGTCTACCTTCAAAAGATTCAAAAGAATTCAATTTTCAAAAGAAGCCCTTTTTTAATTCACCCTATTTCTCTTACATAATTTGTGTCAAAGACAAATAGAGACAGTGCACCAAGCAAAAGTAAATAGAGCCAAGGTAGATGAAAACAAGGTTTGTGCAATTTGCGATACTCGCTGGGCGAAAACTGGTGACATTTATAAAGTTTGCTCGCTGCGCTTTCTGGCAGAAATCAAACTGCCCATACCTAGTTACGTCTTCCTTGACATAGGGCAGATTTGAGGCATACTAATCTTGTATCAACAACTTAACAGTCAGCACCTCTCTGATTTAGCCTGGTGTTGAATGGTGATGTTTGATAAACACAGGGGGTATAAAGTCGAGGTGAAGAGGAGGATGTGCACTGTGTAACACCAGGCTAAATCAAAGCGCTGTCGACCGTTAATTCCTTGAATCTGCGAGAATCAAGCAAACCTCTGCTGCGGCTGTTTTGTGCTCTGTCTTTATCTATCTCTGATTCCTGTTGAGTAATCTCTCTACTTTGGACTTCTTGTTGAATGTTCTAATTTTTCATTTCTAATGATTTTACTAATTTTTCTGTTTTTTATTTTTTTCCCCTCCCTAAGCTCAATCTATTCATCCATTATTGAAATTTATCAAGAAAATGGTATAAGTGGTTATTTCAGTGGACTTCTTCCTAGATATTTAGAAGAAATAATTTCTGTAATTCTTACTTGGGGTGCAACCTATATCATTTGCCGGTACAAAGTTCCTGAGGAAGAAGGTTTTCGTTATTATGTCTCCACCGTAGCCAGTGTAAGTATTTTTTTTTTTTTCACACACAGTCTGCCCAAAAGTCCTGTATTTTGCTAAAATACATCAGGTATTTGAGGAGATACCGGAATAAAATTATTCAAAGTAAGACTCGTGTTAATGAGAGAAAAGTTTTATTTTGATCCCCAAAAATACGTTTCAGAAGTTTGGTGCATGAGTTTTGAGACACCATGAACAAGTCAGGATGGTGAGTTTTAGTTATGTTGATGCCAATTTCAATTTTATATTGAATTTCTTTTTGAACTTTGTTTGTTTGCTTTGGAAGAAACTAAAACATTAGAAAATACCTAAATAAGTAGCTGAAAGACTATACTGTCTGTCGGGTAGTAGTTAATTTCTACTTTAATCTTGATTACATATCATGGAAATTAGAGGATTTCCATTTAAAGAAATATGCCTTTATAAGCTGACGTGACAATTTTCTGAAGTCGCACATTTTTAAAAGGTTTGATTTGTAAATTGTAGGGCAATTAGATACTTTAAACTTCTTTGTTGTGAGGGTGAAGTAAGTAAAATAACTTCCATTTTACAACTTTGTGATACTAAAACCTTGTTTTTGCTCTTTTTTTACAGTTAATTGCTAAGAGCCTAACATATCCATTTTTAGTTATTTCTACTTGCATGGCTGCAACAGGATCTGGGTAAGTACTATTTTTGTAAAGTTAAGCTGATTCAGCCCAGATAGATAACTCAACCATCAAATGTTTGCATGGGGGGGGGGGGGTAGATATGGACTCAAAAACTGTTCTGACTAGAATTTTCTATTGCTTTGTGAGCAGGCTGGTTCCGTGAACTAAGCATTGTATCAGGAACAATGAACATGGTAGAGAACGTAAATCTGTATTTTTTCTGAGACCTTAACAGTCAATTTTCAGAAGTTTCAGCTGCAATACAAAATGTTTGGTGGATTTCAATTTTTAGTGACCTTTATTGTAATTGTTGAAAATTAATTTGAAAGCTTCAAATGTTTTGCCCTCATTTGTCTCACACCTCTTAGACTTCTGCAAGTTCAATAAAATTTTTCCAAGATCAAAATAACATTTCATTTAGAATACTAGGCTCACCAATTTTTATGGCATTTTTTCTTTTGGTTTGTGGATTCTGTTCCACGGATGGTATATCAACGAATCGTTCTCCAAAGGAACCCATCGTAGAAGCTAAGGCCAAAACTCAACAGTTATACCAGCTGCAATGGGCGAATGGCCGGCTTTAGTACGGCATTTTAGAAGTTAACGCTTAGCCAACAATGCACTCATCGGTTGCTATCAGTTGTGACTAAACTCGCGTAGTGTTCTAAATTATCTCTTGCACTCTAACGTGACCCTTATGTATGGATATCTCTTTCTAGTGTCAGCTTTTGCACACAGGGACCTGTCTCACAACATTCTCTCATTTTCGCATTAAAATACATTGAGTAATTCATTCGTGCCAAAAATTAAATGAAAATGTACCTGTATGTGATTTTAGTGATGAGAGTGAAATAGCAGGTTGATTGAATGAATTTAGCACTCCTGCATAGAATAATTAGAGTCCCTAATACCATGTGAGAGTTGCGGCTTGTTATAAGCTTCGTCTTCAAAAACAAAGAATGGTGCTGTTGCCGCTATTTCAATTAGGTTAGGTTCCGATTCTAAACAATAATGAACCTCCTAAACAACAACGGCTGTTATTGTAACGGTTCGCCGGGGGCTGGCGTAGTTTATAGTAGCTTTGGTAGAGTAGGTAACGGATTGGTTAAGTGATAAGAACGAACTTCAGTTTAACGTTAAAATTACACTTTTATTCCCGATTAACATACGAAACTTATGACTAAATCCTCCCTGAATTCCTTGATTCTCCTTTTATCTATATTATGATATGACCCTTACTTCCGAATCCCGTAATTAATCCTCCCTGCAATTATGCATTAACCTAACCTCCCGCTTAAGACTTCCCTGAATTCTGATTATGATTTCAGCTTAAGACTTGGACTCCTCTCACGTTGGGCAGACTCCGACGGCGATCACTGAAAAGACGCCATTGCTATCGTTTACACTGCTTATATCGAACGCGCTCATTGACCCGGCCGCCAAAGTTAGATCTCGCGCCGGCTTGACAGCCGAAACCTAACCTCGGTGCATCAAAGCTAATGCGCGCGTGAAACATAAACACAATGCGAAAACCGCGCTTTCTGACGCACGGACCTCTTTTCACCTGCATGATCTACCTTGAAAATCCACATAACAACACGAATCTAAGATTCCTCGAAATTCGCGAAGAATGCGAATTCTCGCTACCCAAAATGACGGCTCCGCCACTGATTCCATGACACATCTCAAAGCTCAGGAAGAAAAAGAAAATCGACAAAAAAGAAAAAGAAATTGAGGTTGAACCCTCAAGTTGTTTTTCTAGAAAAAAAAAATATAGGTTAGACCTCGTACCCCTAAATTTGGTCGCAATGTTCCAAAATGTAAATAATTCATAATAAAAAAAAGAAAAATTATAATTAGGACGTTGGAACTAACGCCTAATTCCTCCCTCCCCCCTTTCTAAACTTGAGCTAGAACAGTATTCTAAATTTTAAATGGGCAAATATAGGGAATTAATTGGAAGTAAACAATTTAAAATCCATCCCCCCTTAATTTAAATTTAATTACAACAAAAAACAGGTTATTCTTCCTCCGACCAGGTGACATCACTCGAGCAGCCGCCAACTTGAAACGTCCGAATGCCCCCAGGATTGGAAAATTGTCCCTTAATTCATGAAGTAAGCCACCAGTAAGCCGAGTTTCGCCAGTATGAGCTGAGTCCCTTGTTGACCAAGTTGAAAAAAAAAAGGTGTCATCCGCCAGTATTGCCGTAGGTTGAGCAAAACCGCAAATTTTGATAGGTATTCCGGTCACCAATTCCACGTGAGCATGTTGAATCGAAGGTTCTTACCCCCTCTCGCCCCAGTATTGTAGATCAGCGTTGAGCATGAGGAAGGTAGACCGCAGCCCTTGAGTGTTAGCAGGGCTTGCAGACCCTTCAGGCAGTCCGTGACAGGTAAAGTTGAACATCCAAGATGTGTAGTCACCACAGTGAAGATGGACCCAAGGCAGCCCGCATGTAAAAATGGCCCTTGAACGTGGTCGACTCTTGCTGGCAGCCTCCTCAGAACCTCAGAACAATCCCATTTCCTGATTTAGGCACCCCCGAATCCTGCTGCATCCGTTGATTTCTTCATCTGTAACCCCAGACAAGGGACTCTAAAATCACCTGCCCTGCGAGCACTAGAGACTAAACTGAGCCTATTTAGTCTGATGATAGCCTTGAACCGGTTTGGGTTGAGGGCTGGTTCCTCAGTGTCCACCTATCCCTTCCTTGCATGGGAGTGTGGCCGGTTCACCCTTACACCTTCATGTCACCCGATAGGAATCAGGATACCTCGAAAAATGAGAGAAAAAAAAAACAGTGAATTAGAGACACGGATAAAAATAAAACAAAAACAAAAACAAAAACCAAAAACAAAAAAAAAATCAAAATCATCATAAATTTTGCTATTAAAAAATTAAAATAAATATATAAAAAAAATTGAGCAAAATTTAATTGCAACCCGATAGAATTCGGAAGTAAGAGATGAGACTTAAAAATATTTTGATTTCACAACCTAACTATTAGTTTTGTTAAAAATACTTGTATGTATACTATTTACAAATGTACATGAACGAGGGTTTTTTGACGCACTCCACCACTCATTTTTTTTATACCTGTGATTTACAAAAATACGAGGCAAAAAGTTCAAAGGGAACAACTAAAAAATGAGAAAAATATCCTTCCCTTTAGTCAAAATCTAAAATTTCTTTACATTAAAAAACATTTTCCATCTGTTCATTAAAAAGAGAGAGAGAGAGAGAGAGAGAGAGAGAGAGAGAGAGAGAGAGAGAGAGAGAGAGAGGAGAGAGAGAGAGAGGAGAGAGGAGAGAGGAGAGAAGAGAGAGGGAGAGAGAGAGAGAGAGAGAGAGGAGAGAGGAGAGAGAGAGAGAGAGAGGGAGGAGAGAAAGGGAGTAGAGAGAGAGAGAGAGAGAGAGAGAGAGAGGAGAGAGGAGGAGAGGAGGAGAGAGAGAGAAGAGGAGAGGGAGGAGAGAGAGAAGAGGGAGGGAGAGAGAAGAGAGAGAGAGAGAGAGAGAGAGAGAGAGAGAGAGAGAGAGAGAGAGAGATAGTGGTTGAACAAAACAAAAAAAAATTGTAAAATACAAGATGAAATAAAGATTCATTACAATGTCACTTTTTTGGAATGAAAGTTCAATAGTTTAATAACGACACAAATGATCACTATTACAACTACTACCATTGTAATTGATATTCCTTGCAAATGAACCTGCGTAGGCACAAATTGTCTGTTCCTCTTTTCGTCGCAGACTTGATTCAATACCTTATTAAGTTCCGTGTTTGCTTGAGCCGATGCAACCGAGTCTTTAACGCGCTGCACCAACTCTTCGTCTTTACTTATTAACTCTATTTGTTCTTTTTCTTCTTCTCCGATTATACTATTCTGTCTACTCACCGGAATTATTGAATCAGCCCATTCAGCGGCTATCTCTACTTTACTCGCCTTCCCACCCAGCATTCGATACTTCCCTACACTCATCTCACAATTCTCTCCCCCCTTGATGATCCCAGCCCCCTCTAGAGGAACAAATTCATGTTTACCGTCACAAAACATACTCGCTTTAACTAGGCTGGACACAGAGTACATCCAATTGTTTCCAATTTTTTGGAATGTATCTCTCATATCCTTTAACACTTCCTTCCTACATGCCGTTGAATTTATTTCACTAAAGAGGGAAAACTCGCAAGACTCCTCAGTCCCTGCGACTAAGGGCCATTGAGCAGGACACCATGTAATATTACCTGAGTTTTCACAAGAATTTAGAAATTCCTGGGACACAACTACATGATACTTAAAGTCCGGCGTAATCAATAAAACATCACCGACTTTATATTGAATAAAATGCCCTATACCTGAAACGAAAATTGGAACTTCTACGATCTTTTTAGCTAAAAGCTCACTATTCTCAGATTTCAAAGGTAACTCCGCGCAAACCATCAGCTCCTCTCCCTTCACTTTTACTTGCACTCTACTAAAATCATACAATGTTTTTAAGTTGCCAAGAGTTGGAGATGCAATAAGGCTCATTGGGGCCCGCAAAAGTTTTGCGGCCTCTTTCAACACTCTCAACAATTCCCTAGGATGTACTAATTCTGGACTTAATTTACCTGTCAATGCTTGTTCCAGACCTAACCGAACTTCCATTCTCTCATATTTTATTTTAGATACCCACAAACTCATTTCCCTAAATTGTGACTCTAAAATTTCCCAGTTAACTAGACTATTTATTATGTTATTCTCATTTGCCATTTTTTGAACCATTGTTTCCAGTGTTTTTGAGTTTTTTAGAGTGGAATCTAACATATTCTTAACCACTAGTTTCTTTGCTGTAACCTCCATGTCCAGCCGATCTGTTATCCCTTTGAAGACATCAAGTTGGTCCTGTATTTGTTGGCCGTCTTTGTCATCTAGTACTCCTGTCAACCCAGAAATTAATCGTCCCAATCCATCGCACAGTGATCTAGATTTCCTTTGCACTGGGACCAATTCCAGCAATGCTTCCATTTCAGATTCGTACTCAGCCATTTCGGCGTGCAATAACGACAAACTACCAATAAATCTGCCTACCCCTGATGTACTACTCTTGTCAAATTTATCCACCAATGCTCTTAATTTCCCAAAACTTATTTCTAAAGCTTCATCTTGCTTTTTTAACACTTCCAAATTGAATTTAAAAATGACTGAGTACGAAGCTGAGGAATAAATCACTGAATGCATAGGCTGAAACAGAATCCCTGAATTCAATCGCACGTTCGAAACAGTTTCACCTGCTCCTAGCGGCAACCACCCTAAATTCATGATTAAAAATAAGACTGTCAACATTCTGGAACAGAAAAACAAAACACTTTAATTTATACTCAAAATTTAACAAAAATAAGAAGTAGGATAATTATAATATAAATCAAAGAATAAAAAAAAAAAAAAACATTTTTTTTCTCTCTTGGGAGGAAAAACATAATGCACTAAAATACTACCCCTAAACCAATTTTAAAAGAATCTTACACTACAATAAGTAATATTTACAAATGCTACCTCAGCATCTATCTCTTCTGGCTGATAAGCTCCACCCTCTGAGTTTTTACCGAAGAACTTTTTTAGGCGCACAGTTTGAAACTTTTCTATCTTACTCCCTACTTTAACTTCGTAAATCTCCTTATTTACTTTCTTCATTATTCTGCCTTCTTGCGGCCATTTTTTCCTCATTTTTTTGTTCACCCCGACCCTCCATACAAGGTCAAAAGCACGCATAGCATCCCCAGGGACATACTCAAAAATTCTGTGATTATTCAGAAATTTACCCTTCTGCCTCTCTTTTGACTTCTTAATTTTGGTACCAAGCAGCACTTTAACCTTCTCTAAATGCCTGATACTATTTTGAATATTCCAAGGATTCGCATGAGGTGAAGGTAAACCAGCTTCTATATTCAGACAACTTTTGACCCCAAAAGGGGCTTCTCTTGGAGACACCCCTGCCTCCACGTGTGGGTTGGCATTACGACTAAAACATAATCCTGGCAAAAGCTTACAACACACTCGAGAATTACTTTTTACCGTATAACAGTTAATCATACTAACTAGTGTTTTAAAGCTGCGATCTACAAGTCCGATTATTTGATGACTGAAAGTAATCGAAAATTTTAATTCAGCGCCAAATCTCTCTGTTGAAAATGCAGCTATTTCACTATAAATATCTGCCTTAAAAGGCAAATTCCGAAAAGGTTTTGCTACATTTATTTTATCCAAATATTTCGCCCCTCTTGTGGCTGATAACACATCCTTAATCCTAGGCAAAGGGTACCGCTTTACTTTTATCCTTTCATTTAATTGCTGGTGATCGTGACATAACCTAGGCCTTTCTTTATTTGTCGCTACAATCACCGGGCTTAAGTATGGAGAACGAGAAGGTTCAATGACTTCTGCCTTTAACATACGCCCTGTCTCTCCTCTCACAAAATCCCTACGCGCCGGGGCCATAGGCCTTATTTCGTGATAAACTGCTCGTTCATCAATTCCGTCATATTCTGCCGGTTCCACTCGTGCTTGACCTCCGACAAACTTCGATTCATCAAACAAAAATAATGACGAAAATTCCGACAAAACATCAGCAACCACCGACTGCTGATCGGAGGTGAGCTCGGTGTTAATATCAAAACAATGTTTACTTTCTGACTCGCTCATCCGACCTTCAAACGCCGTCGCCTCAGCTGAAACGTCTTCCGTCAGCAAAATATTCACGCTCGGCTCATCGCTCTCTTGAAATAGTGGTTTTGACTCTTCTGGAAAATCGTAATCAGAAAACGAGTATAGAAAATTCCAACCCACGTCTGACGTCATGCACGAAAAAATCTCACTATCTTTTAAATTTGATGTACCTAAGTCTAATCCAAATTCTTCTTTTATTTTGGCTGCATAGATATCCATTTTATTTTCCTCCCATAACGTCTCTGGATCATTACTAAGTTCCAAATCCTCACCAGAATTATGGCCCAAATCTTCAGTTGAGGTTTGTCCATCAAACTGTTGCGAAAAATCTGTCAATTTTACCTTAGGTGAATCGATATTAAAGTTTGTCACCTCCGTTCCATCTATTAATCTCGTCAGTTCCTTGACCTTCAGTTTTCCTTGACAACCGACTTGATTCTTTGATTTCCCTCGCGCAATCGCATTGACTGTGATTGCCTCCTGGTTTTGCAACTCTACGGATTTTAAAATTTTAATATTCTCCTCACGAATCTCCTTATCAATTAAAAATTTTACATAATTTGCGACTTTTGACTTAACTTGATCGGTAAAACGCTCTTCCTTGCTATTTAACAGAGTACCGCCAACGGTATTTTCATCCTTAATTTCTACGTTATTTGCCATGGATTCTTTATTTCCATTTTGAATCTGGGTTTTTTGGACATACTTTGGTAAAATGAATTTTGGGTTCGGCGAAAGTTCAGTGTCGGAATTTTTAACCTGGGATTCATTTTTCCCATTTTCCCTTACGTTTCCTTGAATTTCCCGCCCGATGTCATTGCTTGGCCGGGTCATTACTCGTTTTTTTGGAGCCTGCTTTTGTATATTGCTCTTCTGGCCTAAATTTTCATTCACACGGGGGCACTCTCGCTTGAAATGTCCTAAATGCCCACAAAAATAACAATTTGTCTGTCCTCCGATAGTCTGCTGCGGTAAAAACCTTGGCCCTGATGGATAAGGAACCTGATTATAAGGTGCCTGATATGGTGCCTGAAAAGGAACCTGATACGGTGCCCGATAGGGAGCGGGCCCTCGGTCTACGTTATTTTCCAACCGTGACAAAAATAAGTCCATTTTTGAGCATATCATGTGTTCAAGTCCTTTTATATTAGCTTGTGTTTCCTTTTTAAAGATATCTACAATCGATTCCAAATCTCTAATTTTTATTTCCATAATTTTTAACCTCTCTTCAGCCTCAAAATCGGATTGACCTCTCTCTGAGTTACTAATGTAACGGTTCGCTTCTTCCCTATGTGAGCCCCCTCGTATCCCAAGATTTGCCCCCCTTCTTGCCAACTTTTTCGATATGGCATTTAAACGTAATTTCAAATCGGCGATGGTTTCGCAATTAAACGCTAGTACTTCTTCCTCTAGCTCTGGAATCAGCCCAGAAACTATTTGTTTCGTAATCCAATCTTCCGGCATTGCTGGCCGTAAAGCTAATCCCATAGACCTTTTATCCTCTACATATGATACGTATTTTTCCCCGTGTTTTTGCCGACGGTTAATAAATTCCGATAACGGGTCACCTGAACATGTTAAAAAGTTTTCTTTTAATCGATTTTTCACGGCTGTAAAGTTCAGCAATGCCTCAAATTGGTCCTTTTCATTCATGTAAAGTTTCCTAGCCGTTTTACTTAAAAAGTTAACAATATTACTTTTTTTTTCATCGTCGTTCCTACCCAAATTTTCCATGTATATCTCATAATCTTCCAAAAATGTATTAACGTCTACCTCGTCTTCTCCCGTAAACGTGTTGGGCTCCCTTGGTTTACATCCGTAAGCCGCTAACTGACCTAATTGCAATTTATCCTGTGGAGCCATTCTGTTGTCTCAGCCACCTAAAGTAACTAACTACAGCGTCTATTGATACTTTCAGAGTAGTTTAATCTTTCATACATACTGTAGAAGGCAATTGCACAAAATTTCACAACCATGCCCAATTAGTACCAACCCTTTAAGAGTCAAAAAAGAGAGATAGAGAAAAAACAAAACTATAATACACTAAGTGAAACACACACAAAAAAACTCGAAATTGTTGTAAAAAAAAAAAAACCAAAAGTTTCACCTCACAATATGAGAAGTCGGAGAACAATAAATTGAATAACTTAAAATTACATAAAAATACTGAATGTTGAGAAAATTCACGCGAAATGAAGAGAAAAAGAAAAAAAATTATTCACACTGAAACTTGAAATTTCCGCACTATATCGGTAAAAGAAAAAAAAATCACTGAAAACACAGGTTAACACGAAATAAAATAAAATAAGAAGGTTGCTTATCACTCACCTTGATCGTAAAAGGATGACTTGCTCCTTGGTTCTTGGCCGAAACACCATGTAACGGTTCGCCGGGGGCTGGCGTAGTTTATTGTAGCTTTGGTAGAGTAGGTAACGGATTGGTTAAGTGATAAGAACGAACTTCAGTTTAACGTTAAAATTACACTTTTATTCCCGATTAACATACGAAACTTATGACTAAATCCTCCCTGAATTCCTTGATTCTCCTTTTATCTATATTATGGTATGACCCTTACTTCCGAATCCCGTAATTAATCCTCCCTGCAATTATGCATTAACCTAACCTCCCGCTTAAGACTTCCCTGAATTCTGATTATGATTTCAGCTTAAGACTTGGACTCCTCTCACGTTGGGCAGACTCCGACGGCGATCACTGAAAAGACGCCATTGCTATCGTTTACACTGCTTATATCGAACGCGCTCATTGACCCGGCCGCCAAAGTTAGATCTCGCGCCGGCTTGACAGCCGAAACCTAACCTCGGTGCATCAAAGCTAATGCGCGCGTGAAACATAAACACAATGCGAAAACCGCGCTTTCTGACGCACGGACCTCTTTTCACCTGCATGATCTACCTTGAAAATCCACATAACAACACGAATCTAAGATTCCTCGAAATTCGCGAAGAATGCGAATTCTCGCTACCCAAAATGACGGCTCCGCCACTGATTCCATGACATTATTATAAGAGATAATGTCTCCCAGAATAACATGTAGGCAGAAGAAAAATTTACAATAATTATGGCACTCGCGGTACTGCAAATAAGTATAATAAGCAAGTGTGAAAAGTAAACAGAACTTTCCGCCATTTGCATTTTGCCTGTTGAGGCTTCTGTGAGAGCCTACATCTGAGAGTCGATCGTAAACGGATTCTGACATGGTGCAACTCTCACAGTATATGGGAACTCTAAGAATAATACAGGCGAGTGATGAGACAGAACTTTTCTATGGACATAAATTTTTGTTCCTCTCATTTGGATTAGCACTGAACAGTTTGCCTTACTCATTATCTCTTTCTGTTTTGTGTTTTCAGCTTGAAAGCAGGATGTCCTCCTTTTATGCCTTATTACCAGAATTCGTTAGAATGTGCATTTGATTTGGCTAAGAAACAAGATCTCAAAAGAGGAGCATCTTTCTTTTGGCGCTACTATTCTGGACCACCCGTTTTTTACACGCCATCTGGGCCAGTTTATTTGCAAACTCTCTAAAGTGCAGTGTCTGCTACTGTCAGTTTTTGTGTAAGCTAGTCGAAAGTGATCTTAGCTTTAATATTCTATTATTTAATCTAATTATTTGTTCCTGTTTGTGGTATTTTTGTGAATCAATTGTTTTTCTATTTTACCATTTTCCCCGCCCTTCCTTTTTTTCTTTATTTTTTGTATTCAACACTATTGTGTTCATCACTTATCTTTATTATTTTTAAATTTTAAAGTTTATTCTACCATTTGTTTATTTATCCTGTACATTCCACCCAATGTAACGTTTCATGATCCAAATATGTTGGAGTGGACAAAACCATGTACCACAAGCCATTTTATTGATTCAAAATGTGTCATCAAGTCATCATAGAATGGAGGGTGGGGGGTGGTCTTGTTGATATCAAATGCCATCAAATGAAATGTGATGTCAATTAGATGCAGTGGTCCGCACCGTTAAATGTATTTGTAATAAAAAGATGTTTAAGAATATGACGCTACTAATCAAAAGTTAAGAGAAAATTTGTTGCAGCAACCACCCATTAAAACTTTATTATCAGTGATAACGTGAGAGAACTTTAGTTCTTTTATTTGTTAGTTTCTAAAATTGTTTCCATCCATCCATTGCCGGCATTTCCTCTTCTCCAATTTTTTTCTAACGAAGATTGTTTGGGATGTAAGTTTCACGTTCCATTATTGATGATGTGGTGAGGTTAGAAAAGTTTCACAAATTGTCAGATTTGTTGTACCAATTAAAATTTCGCTTTTTTTTACACTTTTAAAATTGAACCAACCATTGCCTCAATAATTAAGTTTTTGTTTACCTGTATTGGAACTTCATGAAGGTGTGTTGCACCTCCAAGATAATGTGTACGGAAAATAAATTCTGAAGGCTTCAGTAGGGCTCAAACCCCACTCAAATTTTTAGGTGCCTTTATGGCAGGTTTACTTTTTAGGGGCCATGAGAGCTCCATCAGCAATCTGCCATTATTTTAAAATAAGGGATGAAAAAAAAAATCAATCCTGCCTTAAGGCGCTATTTTTTGCAGCGGATTTTGTTCTATAAGTGCCAATGGCGATATTTTAGGTGTATTTGGCGCATGGTGCCCAATAAGGTTCGAGCCCTGCCTCAGATATGGTACTAGTTGTCAGCGAAGTATTGAAAAATATGGAACGCCTTTACACTGATGAGAGCCGAAGACTTGTAACCCAGGCTCTCATAATTAATGTATTTTCTCTACCAAGCTCATCTAAGCAAATAAATGAATACCATGGCCCCAAATGGGAGTGATAGAACAGCATTAGAAATCAGAACTACAAATTGGTTTTGGGAAATTTTGATATTGTATATTTATAAATATAAATGTATAAAAATATATAAAAGTATATATTTTTATCTTTACTTCTTTGACTTACTAACAATCAATTCATTAATTAAAGAATTATATAAAGTGAGGTATTTGGGAGGAAAAGGATTCTAGTCAGCAATGTCACAAAAACTTACGAAAGACTGAAAACTCAGGTAGGAGATAATCATGAGAAATAAAATCGGGTAACTAAAAATTTACTTGACAGGGAATGTTATTAACTACCAATTCTCTGTAAAATTGGACAAATAATTTGTCAGATCAAGAGCAATTGACGAGTACTGCGGTAAAAAGACGGATAAAACCGAAGGTGTGCTAAAAAATCTGATTTCTTAAGGTTATTGTGTAAGTATAAAACATTGGTTTGGGTTTTCTTAATCATCTGATGATATATTATGCGCTATGACTCTTACATATTAAAGAAAACCCGGTTCCCCTCACCATAACCTCACGAAATAACCTTTTGAAGTCAGAATTTTTGAGCAAGAGCACACCCGCTGTTTTATCCGCTCTGTTATCAAAGTACTCCTTAATTAGGGGGGGGGGGGGGATAATATTTGAGTCACTGAAAGCTGCTCTTGATATAAACTAAACAATCTTGAAAGGAGAAGTATAAATGTCACATGAAGACTGAATCCTCTTCTTTGAAAATAATGAGTAAGCAATTATCAATTCAACAGCATGCAATAGATATCAATGGGACTCTTGCGAACTTTTGCTACACAGGATTAAAGAGTTGATTCTTGCATAAAAACCTGTGAAAATGACGATGAGTACACTAAAAAATCACGAAATTCACTCTCAGAATCGAGCTTAATGGCGGTTCGATGCAGGTATCATGGGAGATTCCTATCTAAATTGAGACATACCTCTGTGTTTCCAAAGAGAAAGTGGCTTATTAGATAGGAATCTCCCATGATACCTGCATCGAACCGCCATTACGATCTTGCCATTTATGTAGTTATGTTGGTTTATTGCTGAATTTTAAACTTTCTCAGTGTGATTTTCGTGATTTTCGCTGGTTTTTACATCAGAATGGACTGTTCATTTGCTCACAGCAAAAGTTTGCAAGAGCCCCATTCAACAAAATGCAAAAGTTATCACTTCAACAACACGGCTGTAATTTGTTCAGCATCAGTGATATTCATGCCCAGTTTCTCAGCACCTATGGTTTTTTTTAACCGATTTCATGGTAAAATAAAGTTTTTTGTGTCGTAAATTACAGCACCTACGCTTGGCAGCATCACTGATGTTCAGATTCCTCATCAAGCTTGTTTGTAGCTTGGTACCAGATTCTGATGTTAGTCAACATTTTAACTCAACTCAGAAATTCAAATAAATTTTAACAGATAGTGGGGCACTTACAAGGGTCTGAAATTTGGTGTTTTTTAGTATGAAAATGAAAGTGCTTGATGAGCTAACAACAAAGGTGCCTTAGATTTTTATTAAGTTTCCCGGTTTTGGAGATACACTCGTGTAAGTTGTGATGTCACAATGTGGAATGTCCCCTTAGAACAATGTATTTTGGGCTGAGATTGCATCCTCATTGTTAAAAAACCTAGTTTGAGACCAAAAGCATCTTGGTTTTTAGCTCATCGAGCACTTTCACCTGCTAACTAAAGAACGCCAAAATTCAGATCCTTGCAACTTCCCTGTTGAATTGGTCCTGAGGAATGAAGACAGGGACAATAAATGATGCTGAAATATTGACACCAACATCAAGGATGTCATAACAAATTACGGCTCTTACAAGAGTATCTTCATGACAACAAAAATAGTACAGGACCATAATGAACCATGGAAACAAAATGGTAACAAAGTAATGAGATCTTGTAGCGATGGCAAAGTACGCACAACTTCCAAGAAGTGTATCACACGCACCATTTTTGGGGTATTTTGAGGTTGGAATTTTCCACGCATATGTAAGACACCGTGTAAAATAGCAGAAAACAGAAAAATAGAATTGCAGTTGTTATTTACATTATTTGAACTTAAAATTTGGAATAAATGTAAATCTCTGGATCTGAATGTGATAAAACAGGGGTGGCCAACTTATCAATCATGATTACCCTCGGAATGCTGTTGAAAAACAGTTGAACGTTAATCCAGAAAATACTTTCAAAGTCGTAAGTCAGTCATGGCTTGAAAAAGGTCGGCCACCCCTGCGATATATCAAGAGGGGGGAAAAAACACATTTACTGTCAATAATGTTGCTTGTGATACTTTGTTCAGAGGGTCCTGGGTGCTTCCAATAACCGCCCATATTTTTCTATTAACAGTTGTGCAGGAATCAACTAATCGAATCTGTATATTGTTCCTTGGTAAAATGATCGATTGATTGACAATTCTATGATTATTTACCAATTTTTTTTTTTTTTTTTTATAAGGATATCTTTCCTGATTTTGGGTTAACCCGCCATCACTCGCGCGGGGTCGAAAACGACCCCAGGTGTCAGAAAGATGCAATTTTGTCCATGAAAATTTTAAAGTTTTAGCTCGTCCGTTTCAGTACCTTCCTTCAAGGGTTTGGACTACCCACTCTGTTAGTATGAACTTAATTCAATCATTCGTTTTGAAGCACGGACGCGTCAAAGTTGCTTGGGGTCGTTTTCGACCCCGCGCGACTACTCACGTTCATAAAATGTGACCGAGTGAACATAACGTAAACGTGGATTCTGTGCCTTGTTTACACTTGCGGGATGTGATTGCCGTTGGTTTTTTACTTTTCTATACTTACTACAATACTTTCAGCAAATCTAATGTTTACTCTCACTGTTTTTTTCTAAATTACTCGTTTATCCCAATTTCTTACGTATCCATTTTTACCTGAATCAGTGCGGTGCCGCTTGCGATCTGGCAGCACTGCGTTTTGTCCATTCAAACCCGTGCAAAGTGTCGATTCGAGGGAATGCACTGCGCACCTCCATTAGTTTGACTTTTTTCATGCATTTGAATCCACGAAATGCGGCGTTGCCAGATTACACGCGACGCCACTTATCATAAATGTTTTTGTTTTTTTCTGCGAAAGTTTGATTATATCACATGGGGCGGGGAGTGGGGAGGGAAAAAAGGGAATGAGAGGGGAAATGAAGGTGGATGGTAGGGGAAAAGCGGAAGGGAGGTGAAAAAGGGTATCTGGAATCATGTACGAAAAGCAAAAAGATCACAGCAAAAAAAATTTCAAGGATCTCCACTTTGCTAACCCCCAACCCCCTTTTCCCCTCCAGCCCTCCCCTGAATCCTCAATTTCGATTCCGTTTGTTGGTTGATAGAATCTTGCTTACCTTAATTGGCGTTTATTCCATCTCATTCGGTAAAAAATAAAGTTTTTCAGATGGTTAGTTGTTTCATCTCCAAAATTTTAGGACTAAATATAGGAGGGGTATTGAGGGGGGTATATCTCGAAAACTTGCCCCCATAACCCCATACTTTTTTTTCATGAAATTATCTTCAGTAGTGCCTAGAAGTAAAAAAACCTCGGTTTAGGAGTTTCAAAACTAGTTAAAGGCAGCTGACCGATAAAAATCTGGAAAATATCACATTTTTAGGGTTTTTCCGACACAGATTACAATATAGCAATTACTGAACGTAAAATTCTTTTTTCAAACCCAGTTTTCACGTGAAAAGCTTTTCAAAGACATACTTATTACTATTCTGCATGGTTGAAATCAAAATTTTGAATGACAATGGTAAAATGGGACGAAAGAACTTTGGGGTCGAAAACGACCCCGCGCGACTACTCGCGGAAGTTTTTAGGGTGCGAGTGGCGGCGGGTTAACATGAAATGGCTCTTGTGTGCCTCATACAGGAGGGTGTTGGGTAGAGCTTGACTTGCGATCATTAAAGAACAGATTTCAAGAAAATAACAGAAGAGGAAAGGAGATCAATGGACTGAAAGCCACAGTTTCTGTTCTTAGTCAAAGGTTGCCTGACTATCATAGCAAAGATGATGTCATTGTCAATACTCACAAGACCAAAATTGATCCCTTCGCTCCACTGTTGCTTCTCGATTTATTAGAGCGGTAAAAAAAAGGTTCCATGAATTTATTGGTTTCACTTTCTTTTTTTTTCCCATTCTTCTATCAACTCACAACAACATCAGGTGAAATAGAAGTAAGCAGGTAATAAAATGCTTGCTTTGATAGCAATATCACAGTTAAAGTTACGATCTGCTTGACTTTGGTTGAAAATTAAAACAAACAAAAAATTTTTCATACAAGAACATGCTGAAATGAACTATGGAATATGGTCAAGTATTCATCCTACTATCATCACTTACAATGTTGCTTGGATTCCATATAAATGACAGATGAAGTACTCAGTAATAAGTAATAACTTACCGACAAAAATTACAAAACAAAACAGACAGTATTTAATGAAAACTCACTGATAATTTACTAATAGAAAATATTGTGACATTCTAATACCATATTTCCTAAACTTATGGAACATGCTCAAAATCGCTATTTGCAGTGCCAAAGCAATGGAAACATGACATTTTCCTCCACATCTTGACCCCAGATGGCTAAAAAAAATGTTTCATTGTATTCTTAATATTCCTTTGAAGGAGTAATTTATGTATGTTAATGCGCTGATTTACAAATGTATCCTCAATTTTGGTCACTTTCTCATGGAAGTAACTTCGAATTTTACATCTTTCCTAAATTAAAAAAATTTGCAAGTGATTGAGCAACAATGAAACTAACAGAATTTTTTTTTGTAATTAGCTGCCATAAATAGATGACTTTAAGCCATGGATCTTAAATTAAAACCAGTCTGATGATCAGTGTTTTTTGCGAAAAAGAACAACTGTGTAACTGGCCAGATGCACCTCGTTGCTTTGCAAAAATTTTGTTGACTTGCATGCCGAGAATCTGGCCATCATAAAAAGTTCTGTGTTGCGTATAAACATCAACGTAGAATTTAGAAATTTAGAATAAACTTTAGAACTATTTCCTTCTTTCCGAATTCCTTTCGGCCGTATCTGTCTTTCCCTACACTATCACGGCACATCAACATTGGTCAGGAGTAATATTTAAACTTTCCTAAATACTCATGGCTTCTTTGCATTAGAGGCGAAAGTTCAACCAGCTGAAGTGAAATTTTTCAACAGCACCCTTGTACTGATTAAAAGCAAATTCAAAAAGCTTTTGGAGTAAAGTTAGCTGCGCACAGCATCAGGGAAAAAATTATGCAAATGAAAAGTAAAAAATAAAATTAAAAAAAAAAATCCAAACAGAAAGCTCCTTTCAAAAAAATTAAATTTAAACAAATTATACACCTATTTTAGAAATATGAAGATAGATGCAGCATTTCCAAGCACAGGCTCCCAGAATATTGATGGTTTCTGAAAGTTTCTTGTGGATTGTACTGACTTCGCCACTGCCAAAATTTCAGGAGAAGTTTTGCTTCAAATTGCTTCATTTTTTATTTGTCTATCACATAGAATCCACTAATCACTACTATCAAACACAACTCATATTAAAAAACAAGGCCAAGATTCCAGTTAAACTTCATTAAAATTTCTGAGCCGGTTATACCTAATTAATTCACAATTAGAGTCATGATATCAAAAAATATAAACAACATCGCTTGACAAAAGGAGGACAAAAAAAGAAAATCACACTCTGTACTATTTAACATAATAAATGTTGCACTGTACCACTCAACAGTGTAAACAACGAGCTATCACCATAGAGGGGCCTTTTGGAACGTAATTTTGAAAGAACTTCAGAGGCAGCCATGGGAAATCTCTAACAGATATTTTTCATGGGCTCAGTTTGTTTACCTCTTATTTTTTAACTTTCAATCAAACGTTGGGAAAGATTAGTGTTTTAGAGTGGCTACCACAAAATCGATATAACTGTTTCTTTTGGAAGGATTTAAACAATAAAGAAACGGTGACACATGACAGAGACAAGCAAATTTTTTCTTACCTGGATAGTTGAATTTTTCCGAGTCTAAATAGCCACTCTAAAATACTTGCACTTTTTTTTAAAATCAGTTTCCATTAAATTAATGACAAGCTTTGATTTAAGGTTAAAAAATAAGAGGCAAACAATTTATCCATGCAGCCTTACTTTGGGATAGGACTTATAATGTGGCGTTGCCTCTCCATGGTTATAGCGAGAGATTACTAAGCCTAAGAGATATGGCATAACGATTCTAAAGTGTTGTTCGACTCCTACGAAGTATGCAATGTGGCATACGCTGATGACTGTAAACATTGTTACTACTGTTGTTACTTGAAATGAGGTGTGACAGCAACGCCACTATCTAAATTAATAAGATTAATAAAGCGTTTGGGAAGTTTAATGAGCTCTGAGTTTATTTTGAACGTGAATCTGAAATTCTAAGTCACTTTAATCATCCGATCGGCCATTAAATGACAAACATTTGTATGCGACAGAGAATCTAACCTCATTTCCAACAACATGAATAACAACAATGTTTACGGTCACCAGCATACTGCATGTTGCATCACGGCCATTTTGCAGGCGTTTTTTAAGGAGCCCGGTCAACGCTTTTTCAACACGGCGGAGAAAGGAAGTGCCATATCTCTTAGGCTTAGTAATCTCTGGTTATAGCTCATCGAGTGCGGTTGAACTAACGTTTGATAAGCTTCAAATGGCCTTGTGTAAGCAAGTGAACATTCAATAGGATCACAGTACACTTATTCATACAGTAGAGAAATTCTATAGGAGCGCTTTGGCAAATGTCGTTTCTCAAAGTAATCAAATAGGAAATTTGAGTTGTAACCTTCCGACTACTTGGGGGCGCCACCGTCACGTCTGATGCAAATCAAATGGAAGATGTTGGTTCAACCTTTCGACCACCAGGGGAGGCTTTTGCGAGTTTTCGAACACTGAGTTTCGCTACTGCATCGGATAAATAAACTGTGAACAGAGATCCCCGAGTTTACTTGGTTTTTTCCCGTGTCGCACAACCTTGCTGCTATGACTGTAGGTTGGTGAGTAAACAAAACCAAGGTGGATCAAGGCAGGTATGTGCAGCATTCTTAAGGTCACCCGAGAAGTGGTGGTAAAGCCTGGCTCGAATGACCTCCGTACATCATGAAGGAAAATCCTACATCACTCGAATTCGACCGTGGCGCCCCTGGCAACAATAACACAAACTTTGCACACCTGTCTTGATTTACATTGTTCCAAAATACACAAACACATTTGGCTGAATTTATTTTGATGATGTTTTACACCTGCCAATGCAAATCGCTGGTCTGTATTTTACAGTTAGCTACTATTTTCTCAACACCTCTGCTTTCCATGATCGCAATAGCTTTCAAATTTTATTGTTGTGAGCATTTTTCTGATAACCCTTCTAAAAATACCAAAGCAGCAGAAAAATATCTCACAACAAAGCCTAAACTTAGGAGACGAGTGAATTCAAAATCAATAAAGTCTGTCACGATAAGTGGTGTCCATTGCTGATGCCGCTGGGCGAGGATTAGGTTGATGAGTGTTGACTGGATGATGGGCATGCGCTCTAGCATGTCCTTGTCGACGAGGAGTTATATATTCAAACATACTTTGCGTATGTTGCGCTAACATTTTTGAGAGATCACAGGGCATTGGGTCCGTCCAAAAGAAATCATGGTTCAGTGCAGAGTCAGAGTCAAATCGTTTGGTCGGATCTAAGATGAGCAATTTGTCTAACAGATCACAGCCAAATGGATCCTTAACATATGGTTTAAGCCTATCTTTAACCTGCAAAAAAATGTGAAAAAATATTATTGATTACGCTGCATGGTGTCCACTGTCCACAGTTCCCCTTGACGGGCCAGTAGTCGGCCCTGGAGCCATCTTGACTTAACTCCAGGCAAAATTCACACAGATTTTAGTGCAATAGATGGCCACCAGTTGCCACTGTCCTAAATTATTCCATCTATATTGGGTAATTTGAATTACAAAACAACTGCCAACAATAATTAATGGATTATTAACACACTCGTATTTTTTAATGGAGTCTTAGAGCCAACCTTCATCGCAATTGGTCAGGAATTGAAGCTGTAATTTGTATTGGCAAATTTGGTCATCTTTCAGTAAGAAAGAGTAAGACAAGACACCATTCACTCACATTCATTGATGGCCTGATTCGCAAGCATGAATTAAGGCGTTCTTTGTCAAAAAAGCGGTTGTTCAACATCTGCCTATTTGATGGGAGAGAAATTTTCCTGAATCCTTGTATCCTTGGAAAAATTAGCATCTAATTTCGTGACAATATCTATGAAATTGAGCTCACTGTAATGGGGCTTTTGCAAACTTTTGCTACAGGGGAGAGAAGAGTCGATTCTTGCAGAATTGCAGAAAAACCTGTAAAAATGACAATGTGTACATTGAAAAATCACAAAATTCACTCTCAGAATCAGGCATAATGGCAATTCAACGCAGGTATCATGGGATATTCCTATCTAAATTGAGACTTATCTCTGTGTTTTTGTAGAGAAAGTGACAAATAAGACAGGAATCTCCCATGATACCTGCGTTGAAGCACCATTACGATCTTACTATAAGAGCAGTTTCGTGAGTTTATTACTGAATTTTAGATTTTTCAGTGAGATTTTTGTGACTTTCGCTGGTTTTTACATCCGATTGGACTATTCATTTCCTAACAGCAAAAGTTTGCAAGAGCCCCAATGAAACCACAAAAACATGTGAAAGGAAAATGATACTTTCGTGCTGCTGCTGACAATGATACAGGTTATTGATACGGCAAACCTAGTGCGGAATGTTCATAGCGATAAGAGCTAAACACTACCACCTGTAATCTTACCTTTGCCGTTTTGTATTTTGCGTTATTGCGTTCTTTTGAATTTTTGCTAGAAATATTCTTCAAGTTTCAGTAAAGAATGTTTCCGTTTGAATCATGCTGATTTCCAGAGATTACTAAGCCTAAGAGATATGGCACTTCCTATCTCCGCCGTGTTGAAAAACCGTTGGCGGGCCCCGTAAAAAACGCCAGCAAAATGGCCGTGATGCAACGTGCAGTACGCTGGAGACCGTAAACATTGTTATTATTCATGTTGTTGAAAAAGAGGTTAGATTCTCTGCAACATCTAAATGTTTGTCATTTAGTGGCCAATGGGATGATTAAATTGTCGTATATTTTTATATTCACTTCCATAATATACTCAGAGCTCATTATCTAGTTAAATGTTCATACGATTTTAACTGTTAAGGAGATACTAACCTCATTTCAAACAACAACAGTAGTAACAATGTTTACGGTCACCAGAGTACGCCACATTGCTTCCTTCGTACAAGTCGAACAACACTTTTGAATCGTTATGCCATATCTCTTAGTCTTAGTAATCTTAGGATTTCACCTCATGTCCTTCAAGACACCTTCAATTTTGCATGTTTGCAATCAGCAATACATTCATGAGATTAAATTGCATGCTCCAAGAAATTAAGGCACTTTCTGTACCAGTAGTTGTGGTAAAGAAAACTTGCAAATACAAAATTCTTATGAAACTGAGTGAAACATTGCCACTGTGTTGTTCGCCAAGTCCAAAGGGCTCACAGCCAGAGATGAATGAGCAAGATCCAAAATTTGAGTGTTACAGTCGACGAGTTAAATAATGTCAGTCGATGCCTTAGATTTTGGTTAAGATAGGCAATCTTAAATACTTGACACAATGAATTCAAGCATTGCATGTGGCCTACCTAAGCCAAAATCTAAGGAATTAACTGACATTATTTAATTCGCTGACTATACATCATAAATTTTAAAATACTAGGACAAACACTCAAAGAAGAAAAAGAAAAATAGGAAGTCTTACTTTTCGTTTTTGACTTTTAACTAGTTCCATTGAATTGAACAACGGTAAAGATTCCACTCCAGGCCACACTTCTGGCGTGACAGAGCCACACAGCTGACAAATGAGGGTCAGCTGTTGCTGCTCAGAATTTCCTTGCATTATAGGTGATCTAGTCCACATTTCTGCCATTATACAGCCGGCTCCCCACAAATCAACTGGTGGGCCATAATTGCGATCTCCCAGTAATAATTCCGGTGGTCTGTACCACAGTGTGACTACTCTATTTGTATACCTGGAGGAAGATACATACAAATGCCAATTGTTAATGTTCGATCTGCAAGGGAAGTTGCATAAGAACTTTAGAGGAACCATGTATAAGGTGATTGAAAGCAAACCTCACGTACTCCTTTGCATCAAAGATATTGCACAGTAATCCCTTGTTATATGCACATTACTAATGTTACAACAAAAAAGACCTAATAGGTCAGTTGCAAACTTTCACTGCAGCATTATAGAAGTTCAATGCCCAAGTTAAATTGCACGAAAATTACATTGAAAATATTGATAAGTCTCAAAATCCACTCACAAACTCAATAAATGCATTTCACAAAATTCAAAGATGGCAGACAAATGAGTGGGTCACGTTGGGGATGGAGCCCATTCAACTGCAGCAGCTTCCTCTATAATTAGTCACTTTTCTAAGCATAAATAGTTACAATTTGATGGGACTCCTCCATTTTAACCCGCTCATTTCATTGCCATCTTTGAATTTTACAAAACACATTTAATGAGTTTGTGAGTGGATTTTGAGACTTTTCGATATTTTCAATGTGATTTTTGCGCGATTTAAAAGAGAAATGGACTCTCCATAGTGCTGCAACAAAATTTTACTACAGACCCATTTCAAAATCATTTGAGATCCAAGATACCAGTAAGAACAAACGTATTTTTGCAGCTACAAAAGACTATCAAACTGTTGAAAAAACATACAATTTTCATTAAAATATGGCTTTGCGTAAAATTCTACATCCTCAATCAGGATCTGATCATGCAGTCTGTTTTGGAAATAACTTCTGCAGCTATTAAGAAAGGATCATAGGAGAGAAAACTGTGTTGGATAATAATGGAGAAAATGTAAGAGATATTAGAGAAATTTTATCTAGATATTTACTTATTTGGAGCATCTTTTTTGGCATAGCTAAAAGGCCTGGCTAATCCAAAATCTGCTAGTTTTAAAATACCAGTTTTTGTTATGAGAACATTTGCAGCTTTCATATCTCTATGAAGAATCTGAAAACAAAAAAAATAAAAACAGTTATAGCTGAGGATTTATAAAAAAAAAATATATATATTTTCTCACTTAAGGACATTGAAAAGTTGTTTGTTGTTGTTTTTTTTTTTTTAAACAACCCAGCGGAAAGTAGGTTGCTTTATCCAATTAGCTGTAAATATGCAAATGAGCTGAAGTACTCTTTGCTTAAAATTAATGGGTCTTTACCAATGCTGTGTTGTGTCAATTTGTTATTTGTTGTTTTAACAGGGTGTAATGTCATTGATTGCTGAGAAAGTTTTTTTATTAAGAAAAATCTGGTCATTTTGTGGAAGTCTCTTTCTTGTTGTACAGTTTTAACTGTGAAAAAGGTTAACTTCTTCTGAAGTCAAAAGATTCAAACTTTATTAGTAAAACAATAATGTATTCGCTTGCTTTTTTGCACTTCTTATAGAATTTGAACAGCAAAATGATGATGCCTTGTTTCCTTGTTTTTTTCAAAACTACCGTTGTTTGAGCTAAGCCATTTTTAAGTAATGCTGTCCATATTCTATACCTTGTTGCTATGAATGTAGTATAGACCATCAAGCATTTGTTTCATCACTTTCTTTATCTCTCCTAGACTAAACTTTACATTGACGTTTGAGAGAAGACCCGCCAAGTCGTGTTCACAAAAATCAAATATTAGATAAAAGGTTGGCCTGAATCGTGTATCATAAGTGCCTGAAACAGAAAAATCAAATTAATTATCTATTTATTCATTTGCTTGTAATTCCAACAAGAGTAGGTACATACATACCATTCACAACATTTGCAAAAGTTACAGAAAAATATAACTGTAAAATATGATAACGCTTTAAAAAAATGTAGTCAAAGAAGTAGTAATAGTAAGTGGTGAAGTCCAGCCGCCCAAATTATTATTCATTACACTAATTTAAATTTTATCAAAACTTTGAGATGCACTGAGAATGTTCAATTAGGAGTTTAAAATATTCGCGGTCACAAGAGTCTGTGCTTGAAAGGACCGAGCAGAGACTTTTCTAATTTCACATCAGTTCTCCACTTCACACCCATCAAATTTTGAAACATCAGAGTTTTAGATCCAATGAAAAGGTTTAAAAGAAGAAAATATACCACACAATTTACAGGGATTAATGATTACCTTTCGTTCTGCAAATTTCTATTAAATTAACTACATTTTCATGCTTCAATAACTGAAGGATCTTGATTTCTCTAAGAGCGGTAACAGGGAACTGAAACACAAATAAATATTATGAATAAACGATTAGATTAAACGTTAAAAATTTTTCAATTAATGTTGTTAGAAAATAAGTGCCTTCATCAATGTTTTAGAATCATTTCAAACGATGTTCATCTAATTACGTTATCATCCTTTCTTATGAAACTTCATATGTATAATTAAAAACTGAACTTAAAGGATATTAATCAATCAATTAGAAGATGCAGAACTACAGCACTAGTAGAATTACATTGTATTCACCCGTGTACAACACAAACTTTTTTCCTGAAATTATGCTCCACGAAATGGGGTGCGCTTTGTACACGAATATTGCCCTAAACGTAACCCGCAGCACATCAGTTGATGAGCTGCTCCGGAGACAGCCGACATGCAATGACATGAAAGCTTCACCCCACACCATCCACTTCTACAAGAAAAGGAGGACGCCACACTCTGGTTTGATGAAGATGAAGACAAAAATCCCAATTGTTAAGAAGATGTCTTCAATAGTGACGTTGAGACATCCAACCTCGACAAAACTGTCCAACTTTGATGAAAAGATGACAACAGCAACGAAACTTGAGAGCTGTGCATAATTGACATACATCAGCATTCCAGGAATGGAGCTCTTGCAAGGTTTTGCTGTAGGCAAATGGACAATCGATTCTAGGGTAAAACGCTGCGAAAATATCGACGAGACCATTAAAAAAGTCTAAAACTCACTCCTCACAGAGAAAACTTAACTTGAAATTTCAGGTGACCACCCTTGCCCTTGCATGTATACACCAACCTCGGATTCGCGCCCCAAACAAAAGAACATAACCTACAAATTTCAACAGTGAGATTGGAGAAATTGCTTTCTAAAAGTAGATTTGAAGGTCCATTTATACATATTTTGTTGCTAGGAGCACGGTGTTAACAACAGAGAAGTACTACGTTGCTTCGTAAACGAGAAAGACGGGACTTGATTTCATGTCCCGTTCTTTTGTTTGGGGTGCAAAACTTACGTAGTGCAAACATACACGGGTGGTCCATCCGAACTTTGAGTCGAGCTTTCTCTACGAGGAGTGACTTTAGGACTGTATGAATGGTCTCATCATTATTTTCGCAGCATTTTACATCAGAAATGAGAGGCCGATTGTCTATAGCAAAACCTTTTCAAATAGATCATTGTTTCCTTCCAAAAATTCAGAGAAGAAAATACTTTTTTTCCCTCACTCTCAAGAATGCGAGGCGCGTTGTATATAGGTTAATATGGTATTCATAGAATGAAACAAAGTCATTATCAACTTGCTTCAAAGTTAAGTAAGACTTCAGCAAGATAAACCAAACTCTGTGGATCCTTACATAAATGTATTAAATTTCAAAAGATCAGTTTAAATAATAATACAAGAGACAAGCTCAAGGGTGAATTGTCGACTGAATTGAAAATACAATAGCTTCATCAACGGGATTTTTTCAAAGGATCGAATGCTTTCTCAACCAAAATCAGAAGAATACCAGTTGAGAAACAAAAAAATTTAGGTAAAAAGGAGTCAACTTACCCCTTCTCGTTCATTTTCCATTAGAATTTTCTTCATCGCTACAATTTTTTTTTCATTATTCCTTTCTCTTGCTTTAAAGACCTCCCTGAAATTGGTGGAAAATTAAGGCTTTAGTGAAGTAAGTAATAAGTTAGGGTTGTAAGATAAGAGACAATGTATAACAACAAGTAAGATGACCATGATTATGGCTAGTCAGGCCCAGGGTATATTCAAAAGATACTCATAACGATAATACCTGTACACATTGATACCACCTGAGGTAGGCCAATACAGTGAAAGTTCGTTGTGTGGAACCTCAGTTCTGCCCCGAAAAAAATTCCACTGAGAGGACGTTTCACACAACAAACTTTCACTGTATATTACTCAAGAGACAGGGCTGACAACCTGACAATACTGCGAATACAACAGAGTAGAATGGATTCTAAGCCAATATGCAGCCAATTCGTAGACAGAAAAATAAATTAAATTTCAACCTTTATAGAAACACAACTTTCCAAAAATTATTCTTAAATGATTATCTCTTAATAAGTTGGATTGCTTTTTAAAATGTGATTGCATGGTTGATAAAGAGTTTTATTGAGAATCAAGTTTGATGAGCTTTAAGTTTCAGGTGGGGCTCAAACTCCCAAAACCTTAACACATTGAGAGGAGTTATTCCTTGAGCACTGATGGGTAAGGAACAGAAAAATTAAAGGTAAATAGGAGCAAAAATCAGCGGGTTGGGTTACTTTTTACTGGAAATGCAATTTTGCATGTCAGGAGTAGGATGGAAACAGGGTTTTTGGAGCCCCACTTGGCCCAGATGGCGCAGCAAAACAGTGTCCTCAGCTGATTCCACAGGTGGAGAAACGGTATGCTCTGTTTAGAAGTTAAATAATGTTTTTACTGCAGCACCAGCAGATAACAACCTAAAAAAAACTTACCCAAAGGTTCCTTGTCCAATTTTGGTTAGCTTTTCATACTTTGATGCTTCATCACAGAAAGGAAAATTAAAATTTTCGATATATTTGAGCTTCTCTTTGGAGCTCATCTGTTGAGCTAATTGAGGAGGAGTCAACTGGGCGGGTGGATGCGACGGTGGAGGAACATTTGCTGGATTGTTGCTATGATGACTTTGACCTTGATGATTTACCCTAACTTGGCCCACTCCAGGAACAACTCGACTCCCTGAGTGCCCCGGTATGGATTTTGCTATCATTACGCGTCTGAAAGCAGGAAGAAAATAATTAGTGGGGAAAAGAAGTATTGATATAGAATGACTCAACCCCAAAGGCTCAGCAGTCTCAAAGATTATGGTACATCTTGAAGACCAATAAAATTTTGATAGAATGAAATGAACAAAAAATATTTTTTTCCATCGCCAAATTGTTTTATAGTTCCGTATTTCATAGTTTGAAAATTTTCCTTATTTAGTTCCATTTGGGTGTAGGCGGAGCTCACCAATAATCTTTGACAAATTTTCAATTTTTATTCCTTAAAATGCCCGCGATTTTGACCTATAGATTTTAGCATCTTTTGTTGAGAAACCGAGGCAAATTTAATTTTTTTGGGTAGTGTAAAAACTAATGTTAGAAAAATTCTAAAGATTATCAGTTGGCATTTGCAGCCTTCACATCTGAAACGAACTCTAGTTCAGTGGCGTAGCGAGCAATTTGGCAACATTGTATTTTGTCCAATTAAAGGGTCGAATGAGAAGGTGTTCACCGAACACCCACTACTTCGACATTTTTCATGCGTTTAAATGGAGGAATGGCAACGTTGCCAAATCGCAGGCTACGCCACTGCTCTAGTTGCAAATATATTCCAGAATCCTGATGGTCTATGACATAGAAATGGATTTCAATTGACTGTCTCACATTTGTCGGTGGGTAAGAGAGTGAACATTCACTTTGCTGCAAATTATTTGATAGATGATGAAGTAAGTACTGTTTCTATCTCCGCTAAAAGTCTGCAGCACCCCATTAGGACTTACTAACCTACAAACCACTGATCAGCGATGCAGAAATGCATTAAGGTGTACCAAGTGGTCTATGCCTACTCCTTTTAATCTGACAAAATACAATGGGAGTCTTTCTTTTCTTTTAAATTTTCCTTGCAGTTTTTGACTCCTCGAAACTTCTGAATCTTGACTCTCAAACCTTTTGGAGTCCAAATTAACCAACTGGCCTCCGTTCCACGATGGTGTAAAAAGATTCTGATTTGATACAAAAATAGAAATAAAATTTTTACATGGTAGGTTTCAGCCCAACATTGGAATGATTTCTTTTAAAATCTGTGACCAAAATTTGGCCGTCAGTGAATGAGTCAGTCCACGGGCCGACTGGCAGTGTTTCAGACTGGTGACCAAGGATCCCAGATGAATACTGTAGAATGTGGATACTTAGATAAATAAATGGCCGTAAGAGTTGCAGATCTACAGTTAACTAAAACTTCAGCGATGTGGGGCTTTAAAAAGTTGACAGTTTCAGGTTGGAGGTCAAAATCGTAGTTAACCTACTTAGCAGCTAGCCAGCTCCCAGCAGATCCGTTTTGCAGCCCCTCCCAACATTGGAATTAGGTAGAAGCATCGATAAAATTATAGTCTTCCATGGAGTAGAACTGAGCAAAAGGATTCAGTAAGGGAGAAATTTCGCTTAAAATGTTATCCTGCCTGTTAACTTCATCGAGAGAACAAAGATAACCATGAGGCAGAAGATACGGAGCAGGTAAAGAATAATCTGGAAACTTACATAAGAAGAGTTAGTGTTGGAAGATAATGAGCACTTACGTTCAGACGATTGTTGTCGAGATAAAAAATGAGATTCAAAATTGAATTTATGTTGTTGATTGAGTTAATTTTTGCTGTAGATTCGCATATTCGAAAAGTGAGGTTAAGCGCACGTGCTTGTTTACAAAGGATCCAACAAGTGGGCGTTTCCTGTCTTTGTTCCTTGTCGAAATTTTATATGATGTTGAGGACTGTTCACACTTCAAATTGTCGGCGGTAAAATAAAGTCCGTCTTTCCGATACTTACCATTTACCATCTGCAGAAACTCAGTGGATATGACCATAATCCAATGCCTGGTGTATTCTACGTCTTAAAACAATTTAATTATTTGATTCCAATTTGGAAACAGCCAAGAATTTTCTGATGCACGCAAGCACGTTGAGAAAATTTTTATAAATTATTCATATTGCATCTTTTGTGCAAATGTTATACACAAAATGCAAATAATTGCGTCTGAGTCTTGCAGAGAAGACATTAATAAAATAAATGAGAGAGTAAACAGCAAATATGGCGTACCGTAGGCCCTCGCTGCCCCCGACCTAAAGGGCCCTATGATTACATCTGACCCGTGTCTTTGACAATACATAACATTTGAAAGAAAAAAGATAAAGATGCAGAGGAGAAAATAAATCAGTGTAATCTGAAAGCAAAAAGAGCTGGTTTGTTCCTCCATTAGAAGTGGTGTTTGGCCATGCATTTTCCGTGGTATTAAATGAATACCTATTGAAAAGCTGTCAGAAAAAGAAATTCAGCTCTTCTCTTTCTTGGGAGAGAAACGGATTTTCGAAGCTGAAACTGCATGAAAAAACGTCTCGAGCACACTAAAGTTTCCACAAATTTCAGGGGAGGACCCCTGAGCCCCCTCTTGATGGGCAGGGGTCTCCATAAACACTCCATTTACTGTGTAAAAATGGAAGGCCTCCAACTGAAAATTCGCGGGGGGCCCCCAAAGTTTTTGGTATGCCACTGGTAAACAGACATAAGTTTTTAGTCAACCTATGTGATAATTACTCAAAACTTGACCCAAAGGGATACTCTAAAAGAACACTTGATAGGTACCTACTTACTTGATGATGAATTAGGTACCTATTTCCAAGGTCCATTTTGACAGGTCAGTCTGATTGCACTGTAATCTTCGTGACCAATTTGAGAACCAAGTTATTCAAATGGGGATTGAATTGCTGATTTAGTGAGGTCCCATCGCAAACAGAATGGAACAAAAGATTTTATTACTATCAGACTGACCTGTTTAAATTAACCTTGTAAACAAGTTTATAATTACCTATTGAGGTTTGAAGACAGCAAGATGTCTTCTTCTTTCGGAAAATAGATCAATTCACTCCGCAATTCCATTAAAATCCAGTGATCAGCTTACATTTCTATACT
The DNA here is from genome assembly GCA_011764245.1 of Trialeurodes vaporariorum. Classification (NCBI taxonomy): domain Eukaryota; kingdom Metazoa; phylum Arthropoda; class Insecta; order Hemiptera; family Aleyrodidae; genus Trialeurodes; species Trialeurodes vaporariorum. The sequence goes on from VMOF01000035.1 coordinate 41,974,269, forward strand.
TTACATATGTCTTCACCTGTTAATGCCAAAACCTCATTATTACCTAGTGAATATATTCTTGCAGTTGTCACTTGTATTGTTGTATCAACGGAGTGTTTGCATTTTTAGTGCCAACACCAGCCACCAATGATTCAGCCTGTGGCGGATCCAGACATTTTTTCCGAGGGGGGCACGCCTGTGAAATTTGGAAATTAGAAGCGTCGGAATGGAAGCGATTTTGAGCTATTTTCTGAAAAGACATTAGAGGCTTGGGGGGGGGGGGGTTGGGCACATTCCCCCATGCATCCACGACTGGATTCAGCCGTCAGACCAGTCAACGAAGCCTCGAGTACGTGGGGGCTTCAATATAAACTTAATTAATAGTCTTCTCAATTTAATTTTCGGACTTGAATCATTTAACTCAAATCTTCTCAAAGTTTCACAGTTCAACATTTGATCTCTTCCAACAATCCTTGATCATCAATCTTGAGCAGTTTTAAATTGTCATAATCTTTGCCTTGTAAGGCTCTTGAACTGATATGAAGGTTTAAAACAGTCCATTTAATAACTTAGATTTATTTGCAGCCACTATCCCCAATTTACTTGCTTCAAATGAAGGCCCATTATTGGCATTAGTGCATAGAGCGCCCTGTAGCGGGTCGTGCAATCTAGTAAATTTAGTGATTGTGCTCTTTTGCCATTTTGGCTAACTTTACATTAAGATTTGTGCGTCACTAACTGAGAAATTTGCGAGCAATCAATGAGTCAGCTCATCTATTTAGTTGTCTTAGATAGAGGAGCCTTACACTCTAACATGAAAATAAATACAGTAGAACCCCGATTATCCGCGGTAATTGGGACCGGAGGTACCACGGATAATCGAAAACTGCAGATAATCCGAACTTTCGAACCGTGGATGGAAAATTGACGTTGATAACGTATTTTCGAAATAAGTACAAAAGTAGAAAAAATTTATAGCTATTTGTACAGTAAATAAATATTACCTTCTTTTACTGTAATGCTGAGAATTATTTCTTAAAAAAGCTTCCCCCGTTTACTTATCAGTTTCCCCAGTCAACCAACGAAACAAAAGGTCTCAAAACTTTCCATTCAACCCCCCAAAAAAAAAAAAAAACTCCGAGCTCACCGCGGATAATCGGGGTTCTACTGTAATTGACAATTGGTCAATTTTATTATTACAGAAAGCATTTTTGGGATAGTTATCACATCTGGAATGAATGGGAAAGACTGATGCTTATGTGACAAATTTCATTTTAACAAACTACACTGCCCCGCAAAAAAACCGGCGCACCTGGCGCGCTGGATCATTCCGCTTGAGAATGCGAAAAAATTACGAAAGTTCAAATCTTCATAACTTTTGAACTGAAAGAGCTAAAAATATTTCAAAGCCAGGGTCAGATTTCTCATACTCTCTAGGTTGTTAAAAAAGTCACATTTTTTATGGTCATTTTCACGCCTGTATGAAGAGTTTTTCCAAACCCTCGCAAAACTGTTTTTTTGCAGTGCATTTCTAAAAAGTTACTCAAACTTCTCACATCTCTTTGGTCAAAACTAGCTTAGATAGACACAATCTGAAACATGCATCAGATTCCTCAAAGTCAGGGCATTCGACCTGATTACCTCAATTTTGTCAACAAAATTTTTTTAAGGTCGGAAAATGCACTTTTCCATGTAAAGACCGCTTCTGAACACACACACATCGGCTCAAACATGCGAAAATATATTAAAAGTTCAAATCGTCATAACTTGTGAACTAAAAACATTTTAAAATAAGGTTTGGATTCCTCATAGTTTCTTGTTTTTAATGCTGGAACTCAAATTTTCTGTCGGTCATTTTTACGCCCGTGATAAGAGTTTTTCCAAACCCTCTTGAAAAATGTTTTTTTGCGGCACATCTCTAAAAAATTACTCTTATTTCTCGCATCTCTTTGGTCAAAAGTAGCATAGATGGACAAAATCTAAAATATGCATCTGATATCTTAGCGTCAGTACTTTTGACCTAGTTACCTCAATTCTGTCTACAAAATTTTTGGAAGGTCGGAAAATGCATTATTTGTGCTGCAGAAGCACCAAAAAGGAAAAACATTTGTGAGGGTTTCGTCAGGTTTTGGAAAAACTCTTATCACGGGTGTAAAAATGACCGACAGAAAATTTGAGTTCCAGCATCAAAAACTAGAAACTATGAGGAATCCGAACCTTATTTTAAAATGATTTTAGTGCTTTTAGTTCACAAGTTATGACGATTTGAACTTTTAATATATTTTCGCATGTTTGAGCCAATGTGTGTGTGTTCAGAAGTGGTCTTTACATGGTCTCGAAAAAGTGCATTTTCTGACCTTAAAAAAATTTTGTAGACCAAATTGAGGTAGCCAGGTCAAAAGCCCTGACGTTGAGGCATCTGATGCATGCTTCAGATTTTGTCTATGTAAGCTAGTTTTGACCAAATAGATTTGAGAAGTTTGAGTAACTTTTTAAAGATGTGCTGCAAAAAGACAGTTTTCGCGAGGGTTTGGAAAAACTCTTCATACAGGCGTGAAAATGACCACAAAAAAATTTGAGCTTAAGTATAAAAAATTAGAGAGTATGAGAAATCCGACCCTGGATTTGAAATATTTATAGCTCTTTCAGTTCAAAAGTTGTGACCATTCAAACTTCAGTAATTTTTTCGCATTTTCGAGCTGAATGATTCAGCGTGTCAGGAGCGCCGGTTTTTTTGAGGGGCAGTGTATTTAAAAATTGGAAGGGGGGGGGGAGGTGAAAGAAAACCACTAACAAAAGCAGTTTCAAAAAATTCAGATTAATTTATTTCATGATATTCATGCTATTTACAAGACAAAAATAAATTGGAACACGAGAGCTATTGGTCGCAAACTGAGATTCAGAAGAAACACACAAGCTTAAAAAATCATGATACAAGTGCAGAGACCCTTTAGTACGCGTAAATGCAACCAAGTCTAAAAAAAAATCATGACTGATTTTACCTCCTAGATGAAATACAACCATCGGAAGGACTAATAGAGACAGGGGAATGAAAGAAAAGAAAAGAAAAAAAACAAGCAGATGAGTTAGAAATTTGGAATTTTTTTTAGAGGAAGATTTCACCATAATATGTGCTGGTGGAACTTAGAGTCCCTATATACTATGAGAGTTGCGACAAGACTCTCAAAATGAAGAAGAAGAAGCGGATCAATGGAGCCCCCAAGAGGCAAATTGCAAATGGCGGATGGCCGTTTGCCTCTGCGCTGTTGCCACTATTTCGCTATCTATTATAGGTTAGGTTCAGATTCTCGACAATAACGGTCGTTATTGAAAGAGATAAAGTTCTCCGTAATAAGATTCAAGGAGAGGAAAAATTCACAAAAATTACCGCGGTCACTGTTACTTCAAATTTGTAATGAAAGCGAGTTCGCGAAAAGTAAACAAACCCTCCGCCATTTGCATTTGCCTCTTGGAGCTTTCTTGACAGCCTAAATCTGAGAGCCAATCAGAAATGGATTCAGCAATGGCGCAACTCTCACAGTATAAAGGGACTCTAGTGGAACTTAGGGATTCTGAGGCTCAGAAATTTGCAGTTTTCTGGAATGAGGTTTGAACAATCTATGCTCACTTTCATTTTGATAAGGACCTGATTTGGTAGCCTTTTTTGAAAATATCATAGAGAAATGTAGAGCCAAAATTGATGATGCCCTGATCTTTCGTTTGGTTTCTCATGTTTTTTCTGAACGTTTGTAACATTCTTTGGTAGAGCCCCTCAATTATTGAGGAGTCAAGGTGTAAGTGCACTTTTTTAAATTAAAGTAAAAGTGAAAACTAAAAACACCAAATATATTAATCAAATTATTTTGTCATTGTGGTCTATCAATCAACTGATCATCATCAAAACAAGTAGTGGTATAAGGAAGTAGGAAAGTCTAGTCACCAATCCAACTATGGCTCATCATACTAGCGTTTCACAGCAAACAGCTGGGCTGAGCTAAAAAAAAGGTAGCAGAAGAAGATGGAAGCATGTTGGAAGTATAAAGGTGGAGGCATTGGTACCAGACCTACGTCACAACGCGACGGAGATGTACCAGTCACATGACTGGAGAGCGCGGTACACAACACCCGCCAAAAAACAACACTGTGCTTGCCAGTCACGTGACTCTATGGTACATCTCTGTCTTGATGAGACGTAGGTTTAGTACCAATACATCCACTTCTAAACTTCCATCCAGTTGTAAGAATCCGGATGGAAGAATCGAGGTACTTGCGAAGAAAAGGATGGAGAGAGATATGGAGAAGAATCAGGCACCCTATAATCCAGGAATTATCTGGAGTTAACAAGGAGACAGAATACTACAGATGATCTTTTATCTTTTCTAAATACATTAACAATTCTAAAAAATACAATTATTAGAGCAGATGCATTTTGAGTATCGGGTTCTGACAAGTAGCAGTGCGTGCTACCGAACGGCATCAAAGAGCATTGGTGAGCAGTTGATTAGCAATGAGTTGAAATTCTGCGCAAACCAACCGCTCACCGATGCGTTTTGATGCCGTTCGGTAGCACGCACTGCTACTTGTCAGAACCCGATACTCAAAATACGTCTGCTCTACTCCATGACTCTGATTTTCTATTTTATTTATTTTTGATTTTTTTGGTATTTATTGATGTAATTTTTTTCTTAATTTATCTATGTATCTTTTTACTTACTTTTTTTTCAGGATTAATCTCACACATCTAATACAATAAATGATTACATAAAATTCAATTCTCCGAAATGCTTCAAGGTATCTTAGTAAAATCTACAGCAATGTTTGCTTAACAACAAGAACTCTTCAGTTATGCCACCAACAGTTATAAAAATAAGTTACAAAAGCAACAGTTATTCTACCAACCACAAGAAAAAATGGACGAACCAAAACATCCATATTCTCCAACGAAGAGTGCAAGAAGCATAAAATTATTCCAACTAATATTAAAATTTAATCAAATGCAAGACGATTGCGGTTTTCAAAGTTTTTACGTTTCATACTTTGATCTTGTCCTGATGATGATAAGTTGATTGAAATCAGTGATTGTAACTCAGGTCTAAGTCTTAGGAGTCATTTTGGCCAGCCATGCCATTTTTTAGGAGCCATCATGTATTTTTTAGGGGTCATTTTTTTTTCTTCTTCTTCCTCGGACACAGCGCGCATAAGAAACTAGTTATATTTTTTGCGCGCGATCAGCATATCAGCAAAAAACCAAACGTGCAGAAGCGTGGACTTTAATCGACGGGAGGAAAAAATTATTTTTCGGCGAAAATTTTCTTAGGCGCCAATCTTGACCGTCAACTCAATTTCTTAGGCGCCATCAACTAATTCTTAGGCGCGAATGGCGCAATGGCGCATATGAGTTACAATCACTGATTGAAATACCTCCACAACAATAAAATTTTATCAATGAAACAACGCATTGGCATAATTCAGTTTTCAATTTTATTATAGCTAATCATAGAGAGGGATCGAATTCTGTGACTCAAAATTTCTGAACTAAGTATTTAAGATGCCCAGTGTGATTAAGTTTAAGACGGTTTATTGAGATCATTTACAAATTCTGTCAAATAGGGAAAAAATTCTTTGAGCCTCTACTTTGTAAGCTAGGGAAATTATTAAAATACTCCAGAGGTTGATGTATACTTTGACATGGTTCAAGCATTAAATTTTGAGGGCACCATAAAGAACTCTTCATTGTTTCAGCTGAAAAACTTGTTTCACATGAAATCATCAGAATCATTTCCATCATCTTCTTGATTACTTTTCATATTCTCTGGCCTCATTAAAGTTGTGTAGCTCCTAGAATAAAAAAATAGATCAAATTAAACAATACCAGACCAAAAATATTTCAAAAGTTTCAAAATCAGACAAGTGTCTCATCAAGGCAAATTCTAAAACACGTCACTTAAATTTGGAGTTGGAGTTGACAGGTTCTGGATAAAATATTGATAGGTCACCCTGGATGATAAGTAGGTGTTAGTTGAACGAAATAAAATTCAATACATTTCAAGAATGCATTGGGTTCTCTAGAATTTATTTTTTCCCATCATGCAATTGCTTGGGAAAATTAGACTCACTTGAAACTTTAATAGGACAAGTTTGCATCGAACATAAAACTTGCTGTCTCACATCACAAGTATTGTTGCCAAAATCACTTTTTTAGTCAAAAGTCAGAATTTTATGACAACAATTTATATTTTGTAATGTTTATTTCGTAACTTGGTGGTTATTTTGACAAAAGTTTGCCTATTGTTCTAAAATTTCACAATGCAATCATATTACCAACAGTTTTCTTTTTCTGTAATAAAATGCTCATCATGAAGTTTGAATAGGGCTTTACAGGAAAAATAATTGAATAGGATTGATATTAACTAGATATCAGTAAGACAGAAAGACAGATGGATTACTTGAAATTAATTGAACGTTGAGGAAAAACTCTAAATAATGTTGCAAACAATTTCCTGCAAAAATCACGAATGTAAGCTGGGTGGCTAAGTGCTCTTGATTTGTTGCAAACAGTTTTCAGAAAAATAAATAATAAAGTTACATTAATAAGACTAAAAAAAAAAAAAAAAAAATCCAATTTCCTAGAGTTTTTCACTCTCATACCTTAATTCCGCCTCTTCTTGCTTCTTCCTAAGTTCTTCTTTCTCCCTTTCCTTTTGTTCTTGAAGTAATTTTTTCTTATCAGCTCTATCTCTCTTATCCCGCTCTTCTCTTTCTTCTCTAAGGTCCGGTTGTGCTGTCTTCGATGTTTTCTTCAATCTATTTACAATTTCATTGATACGTTTTGGCACACGCATTTTGTGAACCTTGAAAAAAATAATAGCAAGAAAATGACTTTGAGGTTAGCATCTTACAAGAAGGATGCGATTGTTTTTAAAAAAAGAGGAAGCTGCTGGGAATTTTTTTTGAGGAAAATGTGTGCCCAGGAAACACAAAGAAACAATTAATGAACCATTAGAAGCAAGTAGTGTTTCAACAGACAGGAATATTCCCACCTGAGTAAATTCCCAATAGGGAATATTCCCAGTTTTATTTTTCCTAGCCTACATCTCTACGATTCTTTTCTTCTATTCTTTGGTTTTTTCTTCATTAAAAGTTAAAATAAAAGGAAAATATCAATTTGCTTGCCTTTAAAATTTGATGTCTTTAGCGGAAATAGAAATTTTAAAAAAAATTTACTTATGGAGCAAGAGTGCGCGGGCTTGAGGGAAATGAGCGAACGACGCAAACGCAAGACCAAATCTATTCTTTTTTTCTCAACAATTCTATACAACAATTAATTTCAAAATTTCTACAGTAAAAAGCAAATGAAAACATTACTTAATTTATACGATTTTAAGAAAAAACAAAAATTAAAGTAGGCGTAAATACCCTCCTAAGAGAAAAAATTTCCAATAGGGAAAATTTCCAGAGAGTGAATTCCCAAGAAATTAAAATCACTTGAAAATTGTGTTGAGAGCATTACAGAGTTCCAAAATCCACTCAAAAACATAATAAATACGTTTAACAAAAATACAAGATGGCGGTCAAATGAGCGGGTGACAATCTGGAAGTTCCATCGAATTGCGGCTTTCTATACTAAGAAAAATGATTCATCATAGAGAAAGCTGTGCAATAAGATGAGACTCCCTCATTGTCACTGGCTCACACGACCACCATCTTGTAATTTTGCGAAATGTATTTATTGAGTAATGTGTGTGGATTTTGGATGTTTCTGATGCTCTCAACTTCATTTTCATGTGCTTTTAAGTACATGGGAATCAACCCTCCATAACACTGGAGCAACAGTTTGCAACAGACTAGTTATAGATAAGGAAAAAATGTAAGCAGAGAAGTTAAGGCTCAGAGCATGAACAAATTATGTACCTCTTTATCATTGTGAAAAGATACTTGACCAACTTCCATTCCATCAGTTTTCTTCAGATTACTCCACATTGTGTAAATCACATCAACATCATTCTCTCTATTGCCTTGGATACTATTATATTTGACTAACTGCGCAGCATCGTCTAACACGGTAGATGGAATATCGTCAATTGTTTGACCCTGGAACAGAAATCGTAGATGATACTGAGTTTCATATCAATTTCGATTGTTGTATAAATAGGAAGTAAAAAAGATAGCAAAGAGGCAAAGCCTCTGCACTTTGATTGAATAGATAGGTATTTATGAGCTTTAGTGAGCATCTTCCGGCCAAAGTTAACTAGAATGGCATATATGATCTGTCAGAGTAAAACGCATTTCAAAACTTACCTACTTAAATTGAATTCTCAGGTCTACTAACTGAGTGACGTATTCTAGAATAACTTCAACTAAATTTTCAGCATTTGATTGTGAATGGGTCTGTTGCAAACTTTTGCTACAGCGCTATAGAGTGATCAATCTCATGCAAAATTGCGAGGAAAGTCCATTGGTGGCAGCAGAAAGTCATAAAATGCAATAACAAACTCACAAGAGGCATTTAACTGAAATCCGAGATGGCAGTAATATATCGAGCAACCTGTATGCAAGCACCATGAACATCCAAGATGACCAACCTCACAACATCGATCACAACCAATCACAACGCAAACAAACTCATAACCTCCGATGCTGTGAGGTTGTTAATGTTGGCCATCATGGATGTTCACGGTGCGTGTACACAGGTTGCTCGATATTTTACCGCCATCTTGGATTTCAGTTAAACGTCTCTTGTGAGTTCAATACTGCATTTTATGACTTTCTGATACCACCAATGGACTTTTCACGTGATTTTACGTAAGATTTAACACTCTATTTCGCTGTAGCAAAAGTTTGCAACAGACCCATTCAGCTGCTGAAAATTCTTTTTCAATCAAGAATTGATTGCTCATGAACCAGCCTTTTGGCTCACCTAAGGAATTCATTGGAAGAGCATATCTAATTTCTTGTGCTACAGATTGGTAATCATCATCAACAAAAATATAGATGACTAGAAGTGAGTTCTTCCGAGGAAAAAGAACGGTCAGGTGTCACCCAGTTTAAAATGTATTCAACAAGCAAAATATTGCTAGATGTAATACTCACAGGTTTTAATCGAATGTAAACATGGGCCGATGAGAGCTTATCAACATGAAACCAGACGTCTTCAGGCCAGCCCCATTTAATTAATTCTTCATCTGAAAAACAAAAGAGCAGATTAATAATTGAAACTGGACTAAATTAAAACATTTTTTTTGCTGGAGCAAGAAAGTTTTAATTGCACTCCTTTTTGAAGGTCCAGAGGGGCACGTGAGATTCCTCCATTACAAGCGTTGCAGGAACTTTTAATTTACAGCAGTAAATTTTGGGATCTAGAGGAAACAATCCCGGTATGAGAGGGATCCAAGGGATCTCTGTCAGAAAATTTTGAAAAATGGCATCTCTGAAACATAGTTTAAAGTTATTCCAGCATTGCAAGTGGGATTAACGCCCAAAGTCATTTAAATTATTTCGATTTTTAGAGGTAATATTTTGATTTTAAGGAGCAGAGGTGTTGTAGGTGGGTCACCAAAAGGAAGAAGTCCCCCCCCCTCCCCCCGTTAAGATAATTTTAAAACTTTGTGAATTTTGATGGCATCATCCAGGGGGGAAAAAAAACAAATTTAATATTTAATTTAAAAGCAGCCGTGACACTTCACAAAACAAAACTGTGATTTATCATCAGAAAGAACGTTTAATTGCATCCTGCAGAACTGAAAATACAACTATTTTCGGGGAAGGTATCATGGACCTCCCTACAATATCTCAGCTATGGAATAAGAAGTTTTATTCCACGTGCTTATATATTCTGGAGATCGTTATAGATGAGTTGGATAATGACACTACGAAGTTAACAATATTTACACGCAGGTGGGTTACATCAAAATCGACATCTCCATCTGAGGGAAATTTTTTTGCCCTAATCACTTGACAAATAAATTGTCATCAGCCAACTCCTCTGACTTGAACTCAAGCTATATTGAGAAAGCTAATGAGCAAAACAACCAGTATATCATGAGAACTACAACAACATTCAAAATTGAAATCATTGTTACTGAAGAAATAACTAAACAAAATGTCAACTTACTTTCGTATTTATCAACACCCATGAACAGTGTCACCGGAGGTTGAACAACTGAAATCAGAAAAAAAGGGGGTTGAGGACACGATAATATTTTTTGAGCAAAGAAAAATTAGTTAAACTTAATTATAGGGAAGCCACCATTTGAATAGATTATTATTGCAAAGGGGACGACAAACACTCTAAAAATAAAGTTGACTGTACAGTTCGCGGTAAAAAGCTGGAGGTACAATGAGATGGAAAGAACATGAATGCACGTTACAGAAATTCGTCTTCAGCTGAATTTGATGAAATAGGTACTACTTTTTTCATCATGTTGTCCTGATCAAAAGTTTTCACCAATTAAAGTGCTTATAAATAGGGTTTGAGAGATTTTAATGAGCAGATCGCCTTATTTACATCATATCCTATCTACAAGATTGAAGCGTGAGTCAACCTTTCAAACTATCAACGAGTGGCGCACTGATACTATCTCTCTATTTTCCCTCTTAACTCACTTTGTACTGACTGAGTTCACAGCCTCACTTTTCCCCTACTTATAAACTCTGTCACGTCATGCCAGTCAGATAAGCATTAATCGGCTTCCAGTCACTCATCTCATCGGTTGGGTCATGCTAGAATATGAAACAAATACTGCAAGTAAACAATACACTGTGCCCAAACTTTTATTTTAGCTTGAAATGTTCAGGGAATCTCCCTGAAATACAGCCGCAAGTGCCCACGTTCCTACATTTTGTGCTTTTTACACATATCCGTCTTATGAAGCCAAAAACTATGGAATATCTAAGCAGCCTGACGTGTTGCTTTTGGTTGGAGCTAATCAACCCTGGAATCACCTTAAAGGCTCAAAATGGTGAGGATATAGGTACTTATGTGTTACTTAGTACTTCTAAAGCGAAAGAATGAAAGTAAAAAGGATATACTTACCGTTGCTTGTAAAGTAGAAAACCATGGTGAAATTTTTAAGAGGAATGAATTAGAGATGTTCTATACAAAAATGAAGAACAACTCAAAAACCAATAGTTGTGTAAATTTGAAAAACGAAAGTTTAAAAGGAAATACAATCCCTAAATTGACGAATTCGATCAATAATCGAAAAATGAAATTAACCTATAAAAAGCAGGTTGCGACGAGACGATCAAAGATTACAGCAGAAGAGATGTTGCCAGAATGTGAGAATAAATGCAAATACATTACACTCACTACACCTTCTTGCTGATAACGATTGATACAGGCACCGCAATATCATTGTAAATTATTTTCATATGTTCGTGCAAATGATCACAGGCGTCACTCATCACTATTTGTCATTTTCACGTAAAACGAAAATTTAGTCATCTTTGGTTTAGGTTCGTCTTCCCTTCTGCCTCTGCCCCCTTGGCCGCGGGCCCCCTCTATCGCTCCATTCATTCCGCCAACTTCCCCTCCCGCCGCCGACCACACTCTCTCACTCTCTCGCTCGGCGCACCCTTTCGCTCTTTCTCTCTCGCTCTGCTTATACCACAACATTTGTTTACGGTCAAATCGAATCTTGTCTGCTGCTGGAAGTGAAGTTGCCTTTATCAGCAGATTCTAGTCCTCGAGCTCGAGCTTTCTTTACTTACTCGGAGCTTTCCTCCTATCTGTGTTTGTGTTTTAGTCTGATTTTAGTGATTCTGCTGTTCAGTTGTGCTTGTAAGTATTCACATGTTTCATCTTATTTTCTGTTTCGTCTCGTTTGTTCTGAAAGTTTGTACCAAACTTATAAACTTGAGTTATCCTTTGTCCTTTGCACTCGGGTCATCGCAGCAAATAAAGTGCAGTTATGACAAGTTTTCGTTTTCACAAATGTTATTCGAGTGCTGCGATAAAATTTTCACACAATCTGTCCCATTCGTTTTGTCTTTGTTCCCCTCTCATTCACTAGACATGACTCACACCCATGAGCCTGATTAAGGATTGGTAATTGAGGTAGAATCAGATTTTATCAAAGTTTTGTGAGCTATCTGTTTTTAAGCAGCACAATCAGTCGAATATTTAATGTCAACATTTATCTTCAGTGATGGTTTTCATGGGCATTGAGGTATTTTTTAGATGGGGGCTTATTAGATCATTTATTTAATTTTAGTAGGTATCTCAAAATCTTGAGTCATCAAATTTTATCCGGGATTCTTGGAATGAACTTGGAGTGTTTTCAAGTATATGAGTCAAACATCAATTGGTTGTTGTTCCGAAGCAAGATAAACTTCAGTCTTTCTTTTCTTGTAAGGTACGAGAGTCCCTAGTGCATTCTATCTAGCTATAATGTAAACTACTCTAAATGTCACCCATTAATCTGTCCTACTTTTATCTCATTAACAAAGTTGTCTTTAATGAGTTGTCTAATGACAGTTTCCAATGGTTATGAGCAATCAATGAGCTGAAACTTTTGAGCATTGGAACTAATATTTCTGCCAATTGTAAATACTCTGGTCTCACTGATACTTCGACAACTGCCATTGGCCATCTCATTTGAAACAATTTCTTAATTAGTAATTTCGGCAAAAATGACTGCGAAATTTTGATATCATATTTGTTAGGAAATGTATGATCTCATTTGAAGCAGCAAACGTATTATATTCTTATGCATACCATCTTGACCCTGAAGAAATTCTACATGATGACATTTCCATTATCTTTTGAGTATAAGACTGAGAAGAACCAGGAAGAATTCTCTCACTCTTTTGAATCTTAAATCTTCATCAGCTAAACAAAGTTTGATAGAGAGGGGCCATTTCGAGTATCAGGTTCTGACAAGCAGTGGTGTCTGCTTCCGAACCGCTTCAGTGAGTGGTTGATTAGCAACGAGTTGAAACTTTGCGCTAACCATCTGCTCACTGATGTGTTTTGATGCAACTCGGAAGTACGCACCGCTACTTGTCAGAACTCGATGCTCAAAATGGTCCTGCTTACCTCTCATTTGCCTCTAATTATTATCTGTTCTTATCCAATCAGCAACTTTCCCTGTTCAGCCAAAATTCTTTTACTTGGAAAGTTTCTGAAATTTTGTGGGGAATCAAATTTCTTTAACATGCGCTTAATTTTTGTGTCACCTATTTGCAGCAAAGATCTGCAAGTTGACTGATCTTTTACTCCTTGTTGGATATTCTAGTCCTTGACCAATAGCGAGGCGTGAAATTTGGCAATTATGTACTTTCTCCATTTAAACTCACTGAAAAAAATCGAATGCTTAGATCATCGGCGATGACTAGACATTTCGACCTTTTTAATGTGATTAAAGGGAGAAAAGAAACGTTGCCAAATTGCACGCTTCGCCACTGTTCTTGACATTGTTTCTGAGATTAAGTATGCTTGTTCAGCAGCTCAGCAAAAAATAGCAAATCATCGGTCATCAGTACTTTCACTTTTAATCCATTCTGGGTATACCCAATGAACATTGTAGTCTATTCTCTAAATACAAGTTAAGCAACATAGCTCCCGCATTCTCAATACTTCTAAGTAGATCAAAGAGGATGGATCCACCGAGGAAAGAAAACAAATCAATTTAATTTTTTGAACTAGCCCTAACTAACTTACTTTGCTCTCCACACATTCAGCGAAGGAATAGCAATATTTACTACCCATTCCTGATCATTAACCTTGTAAATCAGCTAAGTAGCCTCAGTAATCTGAATCCATCCGCCTGTAGGGAAACACAAGCATCAATCAGGTAATTCCGATTCTAGATCCAGGTGTCATCAATTGCATCAATAACTGGCCTTGTGACTTTTGTGTAGCTTGCTGAAAATTCCGTCCAGAGTGCGTAAGTACTCTAATATTCTAGTGTAGGTACTCTACCTTCAGCGTGTTATAATGTCAGCAAGTTTTTAAAGATTCTTTTTATTTCCAGGAAGGAACTGGAAAATGGCGTCAACAGGAATGGCCTGCATTAAATATCTCTTACACTTGTTCACCCTCATCACTGGGGTAAGTTTGATGTGTTGTTTTCTTATTATTATTATCAGTCTCATCATCCTTATCATTTGGAGATACTTAGAGCAGGACCATTTTAAGAATCGTGTTCTAAGTAGCGGTGCCTGCTTCCGAACTGCATCAACACGCATCCGTGAGCGGTTGGCTAGAGCCGAATTTTGACTTGTTGCTAATCACCCTCTCACTGATGAGCTTTGATACAGTTCAGAAGGAGGCACCGCCACTCAGATCCTGATACTCAAAATGGTCCTGCTATAGTGTCTCTCAATTTTTCATCAGTCATCTATTCTTTGGATGTGATTGCCATTAGGGTTGTGTGGTATTGAAATCAGTATATTTTTGGATACTTATAATTACAGGGTCTGAAAGTGAAACATGGTTTACCTAGACTTTCGTGGATAATGAAAGCCAGAGGCACCGTAAGATGATTCCAGGGTTGATTCGTTCTAAATATTGGGTCTCTGTCATAGCTCAAAAAATCTGACAGTTTTCTGCTAAATTGATGAATATTTGCAAAAATCACACATTTGAGGACTGTCGGCTCTTGTAAGAATACTTCAGGAAGATTCCCGGAACCAAGCTGAAACACTAAAAAATAAAGTCTGGTAATTGAAAATAAAATTCTCATAAGCCTCAATGAAGGCCTGTGAGGCAGATGGATGGATGTAGTCTCTGTCTCACTCACTAAGCTTTTGGCAAAGTGTCCCTCCTATATGATGGCTTTAAATCTCAACTAATTTTGTTTCTTCTGGGCTTAAAAAATCCTTCAAAACGTTACACAAGTGCCAACGGTCTTAGATGTTGTGTTTTTTCTTCGTTTTTTATTTAAAATGCCTAAAATGCAACATTCCCTGAAAGTGATCAGTGGCATTATTCATCAGTTTGAAATATGGACATGTTTTGCCTGGAATCACCTTAAAGCGTTATCAGTCATCCAATCATTGCTGAAAGGTAATCCAATTGCCATTATGGTTGTGGGGTATTGATTTTGTTACTTTTTGTTATCTTTGTTGGCATTTGTGATTACAGCATCTGGAGGAGTGAAGTGGTTAAAACTGTCACGAATAATGGAAACCAGAGGCCACCTTAACACCAAATAAAGTGCTGAAGGCTTTTGGCGATTTTCTTAGTTTTTTGAGAATACTTTGATTGTCTTTCCTACTCCTGCTTTTTTTATGCAATCCAGTAGTTCGCTGTGAAATATCAGCATAACAAATCAGGTGTTGGGGCGGCTGGACTTAACTAACTAGAGCTCGTTTCAGAAGTGTAGGCGGACCAAAACCATAATCTTTGGCGAATTTTCAACTTTTATTCCTTCAATTCAATACTGAATTTGCCCCTGACTTTATTCTTTTGTGTTTAAAGTTTTCCTCATTGAAAAGCGAACACTCAATTTCATTTTTATTCATTTTCATCGAGTAATATCAGAAATAATGTTGACAAATTCCAAAGATTATCGGTTTAGGTCCGCCTACACTTCTGAAACTACCTCTACTATTACTACTCCTTTTTTTTTTTAAAAATTGCTTCTTTAGGTAAAATGTTTGGTTTGAGTTTATTTTAAAGAGGGAATCTTTTAAATTTAATTTTCAAACAAAAAAACAAAAGGAAATCTGGAATCGTACGGGGTACATTGCCCGCACTGAATGTCCAACTACATTACGCCGCATGCTGCCTGCGTTGTAAGTGTTAAGGGCAGTGCAACTTCAGTTGCTTTTTTTTTTTTTTTTTTTTTTTTTTTTTTTTTTTTTTTTTAATTAAATGCATAGAATAAATAGATAAAATTTATAATTTTAATTTTTGTGTAAAATTTTTATTTTTATTTCTGATTATGTTTGATTTCAGTTAACTGGCTTGGCTATCTTAGCCACAAGTCTGTTGTTCTGGTGGGAGTACAACAAATACTCAGAATTCATCAGTGTTGCAATCTATTCCCCGCTTATAATTCTAATGGTCGTTGGCTCCATCCTCTTTATTCTCGCATTCGTCGGTTGGTGTGGAACAGTTCGAGACAGTCACTGCCTTCTGATCATGGTTAGAAAAGTCAACAATAATCTATTATGTACCTTTTTTTGCCGTTGAATTTTTTTCTTTTCTTCTGTTGCTCTCGCCTGATATCAAGCTAAGAGAGATCTGTTGAGTTCAAAATGGCCAAAAATTCTGAGCTTGTAAAGTGTAGAGACTAATAGAAACGCAGAACAGAGGTGGGTGTCCCTTTTTCC
The DNA here is from genome assembly GCA_011764245.1 of Trialeurodes vaporariorum. Taxonomy (NCBI): domain Eukaryota; kingdom Metazoa; phylum Arthropoda; class Insecta; order Hemiptera; family Aleyrodidae; genus Trialeurodes; species Trialeurodes vaporariorum. Next base: position 41,990,526 of record VMOF01000035.1, read on the forward strand.
GGCTCAATTTTGGCTGTGACTCCTCAAAATGACAGCTATCAGTTCCCAAACAATCAGTAGCATAATAGAGGGGGAGGGAAAGGTCTGCCTTGGGTGACACTCTCATGTAGTTAATGTGCAAAATATCAAGAAGGAAAGGGAGGAAAAAGAGGAGAAAAAATTAAAGAGGATGAAGAAGGTATAATAAATGAGACCAGGAGATAAAGATCAGAAAAAAAGAGATCAGGAAGAATGATAGAGGACGTGGGCAAAAAAGGGTGTGGGATGGGGTATGATAAAAAAATCAGCCTGGCGAGAGGGTGTCACTCTGGAGGGGGACATTAGCCATTCTTAAGTGGAGTGTCACCGTATAGTAAGGAGGTGTCTTCCTGAAGTAGGAGGGTGCTTTGTCACTTTCAGAGAGCAAAGAACATTCTGCAGCCTCTGAATGAACCTGTTAACTTTTTCTTGTAGTGGAAATTGTGAGACCTGTTTATGTTGCTCTTTTAAAACCCAATTTTGTTCCATGAAGAATGATCTTTTCGGAGAAATAGTGAAATAAATAATACTATCTAAAACTGTGCGTCCCCTTGCTTGTATAACTCTATAATATCTCCGGCCCCTGTAGTTATTTCTTGTCATTTCGAGGTGTTCAGTTCTAACTTACAAAATGGTAGATACAAGTGCAAGTAATATTGTGACCACTGTGTACGCCGGTGCTTATGACACTTCCTCATGATGTTCGTTCCAAAATAATCTCTGTTTACATTCATTTGTTTACTGTAGATAGAGACCTAGTTTAAGTGAATGGTCGAATTTTAATCTATTTTATTTTTAATTCATTCAAGTTTTTTTTTTTTTTTTTTTTTTTTTTTTTTTTTTTTTGGGTCTCTTCAAGATGTACATTTGTCTATTCTGTCAATTTCAGTCATCTACTATTGGGGTTATCCCCTCCTCCTTCCACCCACTTCGCTTTTCCTCCTCTAGCACTATTGTGTTTGCCTCTCTGCACCCTTTTTTCCCTGAAACAAAGAGAAAATATTTACGTGGATGAGATGCACTGTTTCTTTCAAACTTAAAGTGAATCTTTGAGAAGATTATCTTGCATAAAATTATGAATCCTGTTAGGTTTTTCTTAAGTTAAATAAGTAGGATACAATGAGGCTAGAAGTATTATATCTCCTCTGCCCCCCCCCTTTCCTCTCTTTATCTAATTCAGTCACTCCCACTCATGACTTCATTGAAGTGATTGCTGGCAACATCAGAATGACTCATTGTTTTGCACTGTTGCCAGCTAGAAGGGAAAAGCCACCACCATCATAGAACGACACAATATTAAAATCGAAACTGTAACAAAAGCCCATAAAAAAGGGATTTTCATTTTATCACACAAGCTCATTAAATCAAGGGATTTTAATTTTATTACATTAATCAGGCAATTGACAAGTTGAAATGTACGATGTGGTATGCAATACAAGTCGTTGCAAATATTATGCAACCTCTTCTTTACCGTCTAAAAAATTGGTTACATTTAAACCTTGTCCCAGAAAAGATTGGATTTAACAAGTCTTAGACTTCATGGAAACATCAGCCTCAAACCTCAGATTGAGCAACCTGATTGGTTAGGAGCAGTAAAGAACTAAAGAACTGATGTTTTCATTTAAATCTACAGTTGTCAAGTCCTATCATTCTTGGGACAGCCTATACCAATGTGGTTTTTCTTGAAAAAATCATTACTCGCGGAGAAATTATTTTAAAAATTTTGTTTCTGTAGAAAGCTTGGGTTTTCATTTTAACAAAAACACGAATGCACAATTTTTGCAACATCTATCACTGCAGACTTCACTATACATTTCAACTCCTCAGGAAATGCAAATCTGTACACCAACATGAGGACTTCACCTCTGTCAAATCTGATCAAATAGGTGTGGGGGGGGGTCAAGGGGTCCCCCCCTCATCTCCCCTGTTGACATCAAACTTTACCCTGAAAATAGGTAATATTTTGTGTTTTCAGATAAATTTTACCAAATTTTGACCTTCACTATTTTCATTTAATCTTTTTCAACATTATTTCTCTTGTCATAAAATGAAAATTAATAAAAATGAATCTGAGCGTTCACTTTTCTTTGAGGAGTGCTGTAAAATCAAAATTTTACTGACAGAAGCAAGTTTTGATTCAATTTGAAGGAATGAAAATTGAAAATTTGCCAAAGATTATGGTGTAGGTTCGCCAAAACTTCTGGAACAATCTCTAATCCTTGCCTCTGTAATTACATTCACAAGTTTTCCTCGTAAAATTCTTCTCAAACTCTAAAATCACCTCATCTTGACTGGAAAAAGTGAGTGCTCACTTTTTCTGGTGAGATCTAGAAACTTTGTCACCAAGTTGAAGTTGTAATCTGAGTCAGAGTTGGGCAAGTTGGACTGGAATACGAAGGTTGAACTGCCGAGTATGTTTAGTATTCGATCTGACTTGCTGAGTACATTTTTTATGTACTCAGGATTCGGAAAGTTTACAAACCGTTATTAAAGTGTGATCCAGAGACCAGAACTGTTTATTTTAAAAATCAGGAATATTGTTGTTTAATCATTCTACAAAGTAACCAGAAATAATATTTGATTTTTGGAAATCAGTGTAGATTACTCTTAAATTGGAGTTTGAAAACTATACTCGGAAAGCCAGACCGAATACTAAAAATCTCGGCCTTTCAACCTTGGTACTGGAGTGTCATTTGTCCATCTCTGATATACATCTGTGAAAAGTGTAATAAATTATTGCTTATAATCAAAGAAAGGACAAAAAAGGAGAGGTTCCGTAAATTTATTGATTGAGTCTCGAAAAATAATCTTGTAGGGCTTTTAGTAATTTATTAGAAAACCTTGACAGGTCATTGCATTTTCTTAAAACCGGAACTGTCAGCGAAGCTTAGTCTTGCATAAATAATCATGTTCTAATACATTACGATTTTCTTTGAATTTTAGTTTGCCTCGATGGTTTTCATAATTTTCTTCCTGGAAATTGCCATTGGAGTCTTTGGATATGTTGAACGTGACAATGCGAATGAATTAGTTGAGAAGAAGTTGTACGAATACGTACCCAAATACCAAACAAACCTCAAAGTTCAAGCAACCTGGAATGTCACTCAGAATGATGTAAGTATCTACCTGCCAATTTTCCAAAAAAAAGAAATTCCTGAAAAATCAGATCTTCTGAAAGTAAGAGAATTCTCTATTTTATTTTTCAAAACCTTCAATAAAAATGGAAAGTAAACTCTTCAATCAACTCAAAGCCACTAGCCCATTAATTAATTACATTAGCCCATTGATTATTCATTAAGTTTCGTCCAAAGGTCCGAACAACATTTTCTTGCATCCAGAACATTTGCTGCGGAGAAGTTTTACAATGATTTTTTTTGTCAATCTCTCCCTCTTTTGAGATGTTACATTATTCCTCGTTTATGGAATGCATTTTATGGAATGCATGCTTCTCTGGGATAAGGGTTTTTTTTTTTTTTTTTTTTTTTTATTTTTGAAGATACAAAGCAACTACAAATAATTGTATTAAGCGATTTCGATTGTAACATTAAGACAATAGAATAGTAATAACTGGAAGAAAATGAAAATATGGTGAATACTAGAAGTATTCAGTACTTGACTTAGGGGACCTACGATTAAGTTTAGTTAATAATTTTTACTATGTTCTATTCCAGGAGGACATCCCCCCCCCTTCTGCCCGGAATGTACGTCCAGTCAGGCTGGCGAGGGGAGGATGCCCGCCCCGAACAAACCACAGTGATAGATTTATACGAAAAATGCAAGGAAAAAAGTATTTACACAACCTGAAAAAAGGACAAATTATTACAAGTGTATAAAAAGAATGTAGAAAATGTGGGATAAGGGTAATGAAGTCTGCAATTCACGGCTAGATGGTTTTTTTTCAGTTGCATTCTGCTGTTTTTCATTGCCTGGATTATTATCGGAGATTATAATCTGTTTAAATTTAGGACTGAATTTTGGCTTTGCCTTTGAAACTGGAAAATTAAGATTTCCACACTCATAAAATAAAATAATAATATGAATGTAAAAATAATTTTCAGTTTGAATGCTGCGGAGTCAAGTCTTTCACTGACTGGAAAGGACAGTTCACAGGCAAAGATCTGCCTCATTCTTGCTGCAAAGGTCAAGATGTCACCATACCATGCACTGATGATTTCGTCAAGTCTCACAATATTCCTGGATGCTTGCCAAAGTTCCGAGATTATATCAGCTCCAACATTTTAATTGTTGGAGGTGTTTGTGTTGGCTTTGCTCTCCTTCAGGTAACTATTCTGCTGACAGTTTTGTTGTTTTGAGGTTACTCTCCGTCTCTTGCTTTTTAGAGGTATTCTCTTATTTTTAGATCCTATTAAGCCAGGAAATGGAGTTTCTTGGATAGCGCACAGTCAACATCTATTCACAACATTGATTAAACCTCACCAAAGACGTGAGAGCTACTTTAACAGTCAAGTTTAATTTTTTTTTGGCCGGAACAAAGGTGGTTTTTTGCTAATTGGAGCCCATCAAGCACTATCCGTTTTTTGAGGTTTACTATTTCAAAGATACAGCAAAACTATTTTAGATTTGATTTTTCTTGAGACATGTTCCGCAAGACATTTTAGAGCTGTCATTTAGTTTAATTTGACACTTGAAATAGCTATCGTTTATTTGAATTCGACAACCGAAAAAGCTATTGTTTAGTTCAATTTGATAACTGTATTATATTGGGCTTGTAAGGTGCGTATCAAACCAATAAAGCACAATTTATTGAGAGGAAAAGCATTCTTCTTTGAGTCTTTCAGTTGGAAAAGTCCTTGCTAGCAGTTTTGAACCGGTTTTGAAATTTCCAAGCCAGATACATCTGACTACGTTCAGCACTGGGAGGATACCTGATATTATTTTTGCAGGGCTGTGAGGCAAAATTTGTACTCAGCACTTGCTCCGTTTTTGCAATGCATGATGCTTCAAAACTGAAGTGAATCCAAAGTAGTCGCTGCTTCATATACCACTATTGTTTACGTAACCGCGGTGGTTACTTTAGTTGTAGTAGTATGTCAGTGAACGTTTTATAAGACCAAATCTATTCGACAAGGTTTGATCCTGTTACTTTCATGACTAGAACTCGTGATTAAGAATATTCTTTCATGAAGTGAAATAGAGCAAGCTATCATTGTTCTTAACTATGAATAATTTTCACTAAAATGGGAGGAATAGTTTTCTCTAAAATGGGAGGAATAATTTTCACTAAAATGGGAGGAACGGCTCTTTTATTTCTTTGCTTTGCAAGCCTCCAAAAAACTAGCTGAAAATATCCAATGTGACTGTCGCAACCTTTTGCTGCAGCGTTACAAAGGGTCAAGTTTTTTGTTAAATCGGGCAAAAATCACTTTGAAAGTATTGAAAAAGCCTCAAAATCCTCTCTCAAACTCAATCAGTGGGTTTAACAAAATTCAAAGATGGCCGTTGAATGAGCGGGTCATGATGGGTAAGTCCCATCTAATGGGTCTGTTGCATACTTTTGCTACAGCAATACGGAGGGTATATTCTGATGCAAAATTGTGTGAAAATCTCTTTGAAACCACATAAAGTCTTCAAATCTTCTCATAAACCCACAAAAAGCTCTCAAAGGAAAGCCCAAAATGGCGGTTGAAAGGGCGAATCATGCATCACTAGCATCAAAAGCTGACAGATAACGGCAATTTATAATGTTGGTAAGAATGTAAACAAACGTCTTACTTATTCATAATACTTACATTTTGTGTCATTCTATGTGTTTTTTCCGGTAAATTTCTCTTTCTTGTTATTTTTTGTGATTACTATGGTGAATGTATTACTTTCTGTGTTGCTTTGCCAGAACTCTGGAAAGGAAACGCTGGGGAATTACCTATTTTGTCGAATGCCATTGTCCGCCATCTTTGCTGCTTGTGGTTCATGAGTGCAGGGTTGATTCGACCTTTCAATTATCAGCTTGGGCTTCGCAACGCCCTAAAACACCTTTTGTGGGTTTATGAGTGGATTTTGAGACGGTGTGATGCTCTCAATGTGATTTTCACGTGACTATACACCCAAATCAACCCTCCATAACGCTACAACAAAAGTATGCAACGGACCCATTGTAGCTTTCTCTATGATGAATCATTTTTCTCTATGTGGGAAGTTGCCATTAGCTGGGACTCCCTAATTGTGACCTGCTCAGTTGACCGCCATCTTGAAATTTTGTTAAATGCATTTATTGAGTTTGTGTGTCAATTTTGGAACTTTCTGATAATCCCAACGTTATTTTCAAGTTTTATAATAGAGTAGACCCACTCTATTGCTGTAACAATAGTTTGCAACAGACCCATTCAATTCAATGAATTTATTTCCAAAAATTTCATTTCCTTCTTTGTACCATGTTAAACTCTTTTTTCAAATTATTCTACCTTTGTTTCAGTTGATCGCAATTCTGTTTGCTTGCTCATTGGCTCGCCTAATCCGTCAGGAGTACGAAACTGTTTGAATGACAAGTCATGATGTTCTCTCCTTATAATTATTTTCTTTGTAGATGATTACAAGTGTTTCGATTTTTCCTGAACTGGGGGGCCAAAAATCACATTCATGTCTCTTGAAAATGTAATTCAAGGCAATGACCTTGAAGGTCACCTTAAAGTCTGGGGTATTTCAAACGTCCGAATAAGGCCAGTATCTTCATTTTGACCATCGGAGGGAGGAGGGATTGAAGTAAAACTTTATGTTTTAATAATATTGAGATGCATTTTGCGGAAAAGTATAGACTTGAAATTCTTGAAAAGAACCCTCCCCTAACAAGTCTGTACAGTCAGATGGCCCTTGTTCCATTATTTTATCATCGTAATTTTTGTCATAGTCTTAATTTCTTCGCATCATTCCAGCTATATTAGACTGAACTTTAAGGATTTCTGAATTTTCGAACTATCATCTCTTACCTCAGACCTATTTAATTTCTCTGCTGAAATATGAGTTGAAAATTATGGAACCTTTGATAGCTGGGAAAAATATTTGAAAGCTTGTTGTTTAGTTTTTTTTTTTTTTTTTTTTTAAATCTTAAAGATCGAATGTGTAAAAAAGTTTGAAATTAAGGCCACCCAAATCAGTCAATTTAATGTTTAACTGGTCACACCCTGCCAAGTTCACGTTGTATTCTTTGCAATCTAGCTTTTTGTACTGTTTTGTTATTTTATGCACAACATGGTTCATTCATTACACAATTTGATTTACCCCTCAGTTGATTTTGTCAATTCAACCTAAATTGGGTTATTCCCATTACTTCGTATTTTTTAAGTTTGACTATTTCTCTCTCAGTTAAGCTTTTTTTCTGGTGAAAAGACTAGTTTTATAATTTATGGAGAGTTGTTCCGCTCTCCGAAATAACATTCTTATTACAATTTTGTCTGTTTGGATCATGTATAATTCTTTGTTTATGAATTATAATTGAACAATTTTGCTGGAGAAAACCTTGGTTGTGAAATACGTTTATCTTACTGAACTTTTTTTTGCTGCACCTCTCGTTTTTAGTCAACTTTCTGTTTCAAAATTATTTCCTTTTTTATTCTTCCCATTTGTGTAGTAAGTCTTCTAAATTTACTTTTTAGAATGGTGATGAATTCTCTTAAATGTCTTTTATAATCTACAGTTCCCTTAGCAAGATAGTAATTTCTTCTTCTTCTTCTTCTTCTTCTTCTTTTTTTTTTTTTTTTTTTTTTTTTATTTCATTTTGATCTTTGTACTGGTTCTTCCTTTACTCTGTGTTACACCTTTATTTATGATGTATAAGTATTGTAAATCGTCCATTAATATTTTACCACTACTAATTCTGCTGCCAATGTTTGAACTAGAAAATCAACATTTCCTCTGTATGATAATTAGTGTTCTTTTCTATATTTCAACGAAAACCATGATTAAATCGTGTAATTGATTGTAGCCAACAGTTGTAAAGCAAAATCTTTCTCCGTGCTTTTTAGTGTTAAGACATTTCTTTAAATTTTGTTCGTTTAGATAATTTTCTCTAGGGTAAACCAAAGTAGATATTATGTATCAGAGTCGACTGATTTGTAATGAGGGATACTTCGGTGTCATCCGTTAGTTTTTTAGTGTACTTCTTTATTTCCTTTGAACCAAAGTTACTTTTCATCACTGAAAATTTTACTATCCTTTGTGGTGTTGTGATCTCTATCTTAAGTACATAAACATAATGTGTAGTTTTTTTTTTTTTGTCTTTTTTTAAAAAAAATACTTAACAATGAATGAAGCTTTTCCATTTGATTGACATTTTATGCTCATTCTTATTTTCCTCTTATTTAATTGAATTTTTCTTTAACTTACAACCAAGTCACTCTGATCAAAAATATACCTAGTTTTTCTAAGATATGATGTTTTTATCACCTATAAGTGAAAAGAAAATTGCTCGTCTGGCTTTGTTGATCAGGGAACTTAAGTGACTTGCATTAAGTTTGAGTACTTGTGTCTTGTTTATTACTGAGTGATTGTTACCATTTCGGATGTCAATACGGAAAAGGAAAGTAACACAAGAAAACATCTGTGAGGTTTGAGTTTTTTTTTCTCTTCATTCCTATTTCCAGTTTACTAGATTAAGTTGATTTTTTCTACGTTTTGGTTTTTTAAAACACAGAATTAAAAATGCACAGTTTTGAAACTTCTTTTAGTCCGTTAGAACTGAAAGTTTTAGGGTACAAAGTCTTTACAATTGGTAGCTTTAAAATCATGGAAATTCCTAATTCCACAAGCATTTATGGGAACTTTGTTAAAATCAAAGCTAATTGCAGCAGCTTTGTCTGAATCAGCAGATGCTTTTCATCCTTGCATTTATATTTATCACCATTTAATTTCTTTATTTGTATTAATTTATTTTTCACTCTATTATTATTTTATTACTCTGTCAAATTTGTATTTGTATTATTATCCTGTTTTTACCACTGAATTTTTGTTTTTCTTTTATATATTGCTTTGTTTTTTCTATTGATTATATTTACTTTCCGTTTGTTCTAATAAATCTCAGCCTCTTACATCTTGTTTAATTTGGTTGGACTATCAATGGAGTAACTAACTCAGTTCATCTGCTGCATTGATTTCAATATTCCATTATAACATGTTTAAGAGAAATTAGAATTCTATTCCTTATTCCAGTCCTTCTTTCAATCACATGCTTTGTGAAGAAACAGCGTCTCGAAAGTTCAAATCCCAACTCTAAAATTCTGGAAATTGTTTGAGGGGGGAGGGGATGAGAAAGACGAAGTGCTTATTTTTGATCACGTGTATACAGTGTGTGTATAAAAAAAGGAACCAGACTGAGTTTTTCGAGAATGGCTACGATTTTTGAAAACCGCTCAAATAAGTGTTCGCTGATTTGGAGGGTTATATATTGGGGGGAGGGGGGGGGGGGGTTCATATTCAGTCATAGTTCAAAATTGTTGGTACTTTTGAAACAAAAATTAGAGGACCATAAATGGTAACAGTGTAATTTAACAGTTGAAAAATGTATTTTCATCTGTAAAGTACTTGTTTTGTAGAGTACTTTGGGGTGTCGGTTTTTTTAATTCAGACCTTTTTTGGAGGAGTTCTGATTTTTTGAAAATTGGCTGTTATAGAACTTCAAGGTTTGATACATCAAAGACGAAAGTAGATATTGACATGTGGTTTGCACTGAATGTCTTAAAATCTTGCATCCCTCCTGACTCTGAAATAATAAATGGGAGTTCTCATGTGAAATATGCAATTCAGGAGGGTGGTGCCACCAGACCTTGATCCCGATTATGAAAACTTCCCTAATAAAATATGTCCCCCTCCAAATAAGTGTTTGAGTGTTTTCAAAAATCAAAGTAATTTGTGAGATGTTCAGCCTGGCCCCTTTTTTATGCACATTCTGTATGGTCAGATCTGAAGAACCCTAGGAACTTTTTCTGTTCTCCAATAATTTTACTTTCTTGCAAGGAATCAGCTCTGGGCGTATAGACCGGTTAACCTACTCAGACATACAGGGTGTTACAAAATTCATGTGTCAAACTTCTGAAGCTTATATTTGAGGCTAAAAGAAAACTTTTTTTTTCTAGAAATATGGGTCCGAAAATGCCCCCCTTTTGAGCTATAGCCCCCCAAAGTTTTCAAAAGTTGATGGTTTTTTTGGAATAGCGCCCACCATTATGAACCAAATGTCATGAAAATTGGTGTCCCTCAATAATTTTACGAGTAGAATCCATTAATGACCTTGAGAAAATCAGAAATTTAGTCTGACAGTACTTTTCAGGCAATCTTGTACCTTTACGGCACACATTTTAAGTTACGTATTAAAAATTTGAAGAATAGTTACCATAATAAGACGAGGAAAACCATTAGAAAGATTTTTGATCCCTTGCATTTTTTCGATAAGACGCGTTTTTAAGGAGGTAAATGCTCCACAGTTTGGAAAAGTCAGCTCTATTACTATGGCCATTAGCCTGAAGAAGCATCAGAGTGGCGGGTTGCATACTTACTTACTGCCGCTGGTAAAAGCGCTGACTTTTCCACATTGTGGAGCAATTACCTTGCTCTATGAGGATATTATCGAGGAAGGGATAAACCCTTGCAACGCAAAATATGAACGTAAGAAAACACAGAGTTTATTTTGTACAAAGCCGCCGCCCAGTGGTGCCCAGGGCGGGTTTTTCATACGAGTAACTCGTCGACTTTTTTGAAATAGGGGGGGACCTTTTTTTTTTTTTTTTTTCTTTTTTTTTTTTTTGGTCCGCTCTAACCATCATTTCAATCCTCAATTTAGATCCCTCCTCTCGTAAGATAGTCTCGATTTTACCAATTTGCACTCTGTTTTACATTTGAACCCTTATATTTATCAATGTGACAACCTCCCCCCCTGAATGTAATTCAACATTTTGGGGGGAGGATTGAAATTCAGGGGGGGCTGCTATATATAGCCATGAGAGTTGAAATTTGTGTGAGCTGTATGAAGGGTGGAGTCGAAACTTAGGGGACGGTTGAAATTAGGGGGGGCTGAAATTCGGGGTAGTTGGAACGGGGGGGAGCTCCAATTCAAAGGGGGTATTGGAAATGGGGGGGGGGGTGTTGAAATATCAGAGGTAAGACGATAAGGACTATTTTACAGTTGTCATCACTCAAGATTTTCACAAATTTTGATTTGCATTTTATCAGCCTTCATATATGGCCATAAAATTTAGGCCCCCCTTTAATTCCCCCTCCTCAGTACTCCCTCTCAGTTTTCCCCCTCAATTGAAGCCCCTCTCTTACGAAAATAGTCACGGCCATTCGATTTTTGAATTTCGAACCGTCTTCATATGTGTAGCTAGAAAAATTTTCTGGGGGGCAGCCCCCCCCCCCCCCCGGGTATCTGCGTTATTGGTGACTTTCCTGTCAGCAATTTTTCTGGGGGGGGCACGAGCCCTCTGGGGGGGCCAACCCCCGGGACCCCCGTCTTGTCGTCCTACGGTGAATGGTCATTTACCCTTTTCACTCAAATTCCGCCAAAATTTCTTCCTTTTACCTAACTATAAATATGCATTCTTCGCAGTCATTTTTGCTAGCTCCTTCCTGATCCATCCTAAATTTCAGCTCTTTCCGCTAAAAATTATTTTCTAGTTGTTGGACTAGAATTTCAATTTCGGACGAATCTCCCCTCCCCCTTCCGTTTTGGGCGAAAGAAAGGCAAAAAAAAGTGCCATAGAGCAAGCTGAAAGTCACTGAAAGTGCTCAGAATTGCGCTCTGAGGGTCCTCAGTTTTCAAAATTTTCAGGGGGAGGCCCCCCGGACCCCCCGTCGAATATGTGGGGCCGCCCCAAATTTGGGGGGGGGACATTTGACTGAATTTAGGGGGGGAACTCGTATACTTGCCAGGGGGGGATGGGCACCACTGCCGCCGCCCCCCCCCCCTCCCCCCACTTTCCATCCCACAACTACGACAAAAACTAATATACTCGCTCTTTCATGAAGTTTTTGCCGCCGAAAAAGTGCATCATTCAATTAATTCAGTTTAAAACACGCGCACTTCTCCTGAGTCCTGAATGACGTAACCTATATGAGACTTAATACCAAAACATCAGCAGAACAAGCAAGCGATCGCGTGAATGGGGCTCTTGCGAACTTTTGCTGTGAGCAAATGAATAGTCCATTCCAAGGTAAAAACCAGCAAAAATCACGAAATTTACTCTGAGAAAGTTTAAAATACAGTAATAAACCTACATAACTACATAAATGGCAAGATTGTAATGGCGGTTCGACGCAGGTATCATGGGAGATTTCTATCTAATATGCCACTTTCTCTTTGGAAACACAGAGGTACCTATGTCTCAATTTAGATAGGAATCTCCCATGATACCTGCGTCGAACCGCCATTAAGCTCGATTCTGAGAGTGAATTTCGTGATTTTTTAGTGTACCCATCGTCATTTTTACAGGTTTTTATGCAAGAATCAAATCTTCAATCCCGTGTAGCAAAAGTTCACAAGAGCCCCATTGCAGGCTACGGCTGACACCAGGTAGCAGAGAAAATACTAGGTACTACCACCGACAATCCTCGTGTCACACCTAGTTGAAGTGTGGATCAAATCGAGCGGACCAAACCCGAATGACCGGTGTCGACACCAGGAATGGAGAAGCTAGATACTCTAGGATAGAGTCCCTAATATAGGGACTCTACTCTAGGAGAAGCTAAAATCGGGATTTACGTCTGACTCGGTGTCAACACGCAAATTCAAGTAAGCTGAAATCGGTCCTGAATCGGATAGCGGCAGCTATGCGCCGTAAATTAGTTAACTATTCGTACGCGACCGTACCGTTTTAGACTACCCTAAAAAATGAAGGCGGATCCATAAAAGTAATACACGGTTGTAGACTTATAGCTTGTCCCAGAAAAGATTGGATTTGACACTTCTATGGTTTTCATGATAACATCCGCATCTTACTGCTCCTAACCAATTAGGTTGCCCCATCTGAGGATGGAGGCTGGTGTTTTCATTCAAACCTACAGGATTCACACGGGATTGAAGAGTTGATTCTTGCATAAATACCTATAATAATGACGATGAGTACACTAAAAAATCACGAAATTCACTCTCAGAATCGAGCTTAATGGCGGTTCGACGCAGGTATCCCCAGATAGCATTCAATCTCCTGACAATGTCCGGACAAAATCCGACATCGTCGGGTATTGTCAGAATATTCTGTGGATATCCTCACAAAATCAGACTATTTCGGATATTGCCAGGATATCCTCAGAATATCTTGGGATGATTCGGTAAAATGTAAAGTCTTCGAATAATTTACAGATATTTTTTTTTTTTTTGGTGGCATCTCACATCATCAATATTTATTATGGTAATGTGTGTTCTGTGGTAACCCTGCAGGCAAACTCAGAATGAGAATATTCTCAGAATATTCCAGCCAGAATATTCCGCCGAGAATATTCTCAGAATATTCTTTACAGTAGGTAAGTATATTTACCTTCAAAGACAATTTTATGGGGAAAAAAATCTGAAAACACACTAGGATATCCTGGGGATATTCTCCGATTATTCCGCAGAGAACGCTCTCAATGATTCTACTTCCAAGCGCTACCACTAGATAGCGCTCGCCTCCTTTCAATCTAATATCTTTTCCTTTTTGACTTTTCTAATTTATCTTTCAATATTTTTCTTTAAATAAATTTTATTACAAGGTGCGTTTAATTGTTTCCTATAATGTCAAGAAATCGGGTTTCGATAATCTTCAGATTTGTAACGTAAATTTTCATTTGAACTTCAAATTCTCAAAGTTTGGAACTGAATTGATTTAAGTGCGTCCGCGCCTTCTTTCTCGTCATTCAAATTAATTACGACTCATATTGTTAGTCTGTTTCGTAATTCTCTACTAATCTTCTGAGCGAATTATACGCCTCGTGATTAAGATTAGTTTATCTGCTGTAAAATCTGCACGGATTTACCTAATGGGGGATCCTGGAGTAAATAGAAGTTCCATTCTCGGATTTCAGAATCCATTGGGATAGATCCACTGATGTGTCTTTGGTTAGTGACTAATCGGGTAAAAATATTGCTTGAATTGCTCTCGGCGTTGATTGTTGATATCCGGAAAATATCATGAGGATTTGCAAATATCGTAAGGATATCTGTAGGATATTCGACTATCCTACAGATATCCTCAGAATATCCTGAGGATATCTAACTGAATTTTTAAAATCTTCGTGAGATATCCGCTGGATATCTGCGGGTGTTAGGATATCCATAGGATATTCCACGGATATCAAAGGTGTGCCAAATGAATATCCGTGGGATATCCTATGGATATCGCCGAATATCCATAGGATATCCATAGGATATCTTAAATATTTGTTTGGATATTCTCAGGATATCCTATAGATATCCGTCTGCTATCTGGGTCATGGGAGATTCTAAATAATTGAGACATACCTCTGTATTTCCAAAGAGAAAGTGGCATATTAGATAGGAATCTCCCATGATACCTGCGTCGAACCGCCATTACGATCTTGCCATTTATGTAGTTACGTAGGTTTATTACTGAATTTTAAACTTTCTCGGTGTGATTTCCGTGATTTATGCTGGTTTTTACATTAGAATGGACTATTCATTTGCTCACCGCAAAAGTTTGCAAGAGCCAATATTTGAATCGGATTATGAGCTCCAGCAGCCTGCAGTGCCCCCCCCGGAATCCAAAACAGTCAAAACTTTACGATAAAAAATGAAAGGAGCAAAAGTAGATAAAATTTTAATCGAAGGAGTAGTTGCGAACTTCATTATCAAAGAGCTGTATTCAAAATAAGGCTTTTTGGCCCAAGGGAGAAAACCTTTCAAATTTTCAGGGGAGATAGAGCTACTCGCGAGCTTTCCAAAAACGACTAGTTTTTTGTTCTAGTCCACTGGGAAGAAGGGGGTGGGGGGTCAAAGTTGGAACCTTTAACCGCCCGTAACTTTTTTTTTTTTTTTTTTTTTTTTTTTTTTTTTTTTTTTTTTTTTTTATAATTAATTTAGCTTTTTTAACGTTCTTTTGATTCATGTACGGTAATTTACCTTTAAAGGTATATTAAGACAATTTTTTTCAATTTTTTCGATTTTTGAAACTATAAAAAAAAAAATTATTTCGCATTTTTGAACCGGAGAAAACGCACTGAGGGTAACAAATACTAGTCCATGTTGTTTTCCTTAGAACTACCTATCGCATCATTTAAACCGCAAGTTGGGGAAACTTCTCGTTTCCGAGATAAGAATGAACGTTCAAAGTTGGCGAGGAGCTGAATTTTCGTTGGATAATGACTGCGCGCCGCGTTTGACCCATTTTTATGAAATCCTTAACTCCTCAAAAATGGTCCAAACTCAACAAATTAGGGGTCGAAAATTATCTCCTAGCCAAGCACTTTCAGGAAAAAATTCGCTAACCCTTGAAAATTGGGTTAAAATTAATTTTTGAGCCTATAAAGTTTTATTGAATTTTGAAAATTTTAAAATTACCGATTTTCACGAAAAGCAGTCCAAAGTATTGAAAAACGGGCTGAAAAGCGTCCCTCGACTCCCTATATGATGACTTTCGAGCACTCAAAAGCCGCAGTATCGTCATTTGGACCCAGCAAAACCAACATTTGTTTATTCATTTTATTCGTTGGGGAAATAAAATTTCAAGTAATGCGAGCTATAATATAGATGGAAACCGAGCCTCATCGAAAATGAAGAACAAGAATGTGAAGAGGTGGTTTTAACAACTCTTAACCCCTTATGGGCCAAGCCCGAGTCTACTCGTTTTTCTCCTCGAGTCTTCTATTTCACATTGTTTTAGTCTTCATTCCGGATAGGTATAGATGAAAATACTACAACAGATAAGGGACCAAATAATGTTCGGTCCCGAGCTTAACTGACGCACGGTCACATGACCGTGCTTAAGCTCTCTGATTGGTCGAAACCGCACGCAAGATGCACATTCAATGCTCGGGAGTCGGGACCGAGCATTATTTGGGCCCTGGTCTTGTCGGGCGCCTTCAATTCGTTGTATGGGCAATTCCAACTCCACCGAGTACGAACAGTTAACTACCTTCCCTCTAGAAGCGGAGGAGTGGCGTTCGTTTGAACTAACCTGGTCCTTTGAGGGTTAAATGGAGCATCTAACCTCTTTTTTTTCGACGTATCTTCTTTCGATATCCGTACATTTCTTATATCGCGGTATCATATTCCTAGGGCCCTTGCTAAAGAAGTCCTTACTTTGACTTTCAATCCAAGAGTTGACTGCCATTTTGACTCGTCGTCGTTAGCATCCATTGCCTGTTAGCATCCATTAAATGGGACATTTTCCCGGCCTCAACCTCCGTCGTCCATATACTCTTCGGACCTTGCGTCCAGTGGTTACCATATTTTTCGCGATTTTTCTTGGTGGCAAAAGATTTGCTAACGACGACGAAGTCAAAATGGCAGTCAACTCTTATTGGATTGAAAGTCAAAGTAAGGACTTAATTCTTATATAGGAATCTGGTACCGCGATATAAAAAACGTCCGAATTTCGGTAGAGGATACGTCGAGTTAGATGTTCCATTAAGAGTTGTTAAAGCCACCTCTTCACATTCTTTTTCTTCATTTTCGATACGGCTCGGTTTCCATTTATATTCTGACTAGCTCGAAAGGGGCTCTTGCGAACTTTTGCTGTGAGCAAATGAATAGTCTCCTCTAATGTAAAAACCAGCAAAAATCAAAAAGATCACACAAAGAATGTCTAAAATTCAGCAATAAACTCACATAACTGCTACAACGGCA
Organism: Trialeurodes vaporariorum; assembly: GCA_011764245.1. Taxonomy (NCBI): domain Eukaryota; kingdom Metazoa; phylum Arthropoda; class Insecta; order Hemiptera; family Aleyrodidae; genus Trialeurodes; species Trialeurodes vaporariorum. The sequence goes on from VMOF01000035.1 coordinate 42,007,327, forward strand.
AGTTCGTGATGGCGGTTCAACGCAGGTATCATGGGAGATTCCTGTCTATTATGTCCCTTTCTTTACGGAAACACAGAAAGAGGTATGTCTCAATTAACTCAATTTAGATAGGATTGGATTTTCCCACTATACCTGCGTCTCTCCGCCACTAAGCCCGATTCTGAGAGTGAATTTTGTAATTTTTTAGTGTACTTATCGTTATTTTTACTTACACGTTTTCATGCTAGGAACAACTCTTCAATCCCCCACAGCAAAACATTGCAAGAGCCCCATTATGTAAAATTGAACGGTTGGTTGCAAGATGAGCCCGAGTAAGCAAAATGCGTTTTGAGAAAATCGCGTTTGAAATTTGAAACTTATTCTTTACTAATGTTAATTAGAATTTTAATGAAACTACTTACGCTTTTAGGTGCATAATTTTATCTAGTTTTCGAATTTGTATGGTTTCAATAGTAAATATTCTAAGAAGTATGACAAATATTAGTTTTTCTAAAGGTCTACTCAGGCCCTTCTTGCATAAAACTATGAAATTGCTGAATAATCAAGGCGAATTTAGTAAAAAATGTATTAAATAACTTTAATTTTTATATATAAACCAAAATACAAATGAATATAAACATATTTGTGTCGGTTTTTCAATAATTAGAAATGTATATGTAAAAACGTTTGTAGACGATTCTGTCTCAGAACCGGATGTTATATCACTTAAAACAAAGCTTCGAGATGCCATTACAGCTTTAATCACTGTAAAATATCGCGAATTATGAGGGCAATATCCAAAATACTGTTGCACAAACTGACTATAGTTTGATTTTTTCTTTATATTAATATGATTTTCATGGACGCATTGAGTAAAATCCAAACAACCCCCCCCCCCCCCCCCACCCGTGACGCCACTGCTTGTTATCACCCCAGCTTTATAGTTTGCCCAACTTTAAATTGTTCCGCTCAGAATTTAAGGTTAAGAATGAAAGCAAGCCAAAGACGATAAATATCTTCTATGCTGGAGTCAAAGAAGAGTAGACGTTGTGACCCCTTTGTAGATGATTTGAATTTCCTTCGTACTGTGTGAGGTGATTGAGGTGAAGAGAAATAAAAACAGTGACTAGATTTTTTTGGTCGAGTAATAAGTATAGGTAAGTAATATGAATTGAAGACACGACGAAAGAGAACACGAGTGGTGATGAGTTTACAATTTTTAGAGATCGACGCTTTGGAATAGACGCAATAGTGCACCGAAAGAAAATATCAATGAGCTGATTTATTACAAGGCTACCGTAAAATAGACAATTTCTCCAAAGATATTATGCTATACAGATACGAAATTTTGGCATACTCGGGGGGGGGGGGGGTGAGCCTGAGTTGGGGTATGTGATGCGCCAGCAAGAATGGGAGGATACCACCTGTTAGCTTCGTGGCACAGTGTAAATGTCTATCTATTAACGTTTACTGTGTATGTGCCATGATGCTTCCATGTTCCATCTGCCCCTGAAATAGAAGCCCATTTGTTTGAAACATTTGCGTATCTGTATATGTATGTATAGTATAATATCTTTGTATTTTTCAAAAATTTCTGGTTTGCGGGTTGCGTCTCTGACTCTCTGATTTGAAATTTTTCTCAGTTGGCTCGCCTTGAGTGCTTGTCAAGCCAAGGCAAATCAAGAATATCCCGAGAATTTTTTTTACTTTTAGAGTAAAATTGACTATGGATTTAAACTTGAAAAATCCCTCGGATTTTTCCACTTTCAAAATAATCCACTTTAAAATAACCATTACCTACACAATAAAAAAAGAAGGAAATTTAATTTTAATCAATGGAAAACCATCGACACACCTTCCTGTATCACTTCCATATCAAAATATTTCTTAAAAATTACGATTAATTTAAACAAAATCGCGAAAACTAGGATGACGTTTTTGACAATGAAAACTGCTCAGACGAAGCCATTACGATCGACCAACTTCCGAGCGGAATTTTCATTACCTGGTCGAGCAAAATAGCTATGTAACACATGTGCGTGATCAGTACACTCTACGCTTCAATTTCAATCAATTTTCAATCCAATTGGAGCACTTTAATTTTTCGACTTTTGTCTAGCTGGATTGGTCAAATCTCACAGTGTGCGTCGCGTCGTCGGTCGTTGAATCGGATAGCAATACTTGTGTGTTGCGGAAAGTAGTTAACTACTCGTACGCGACTGTACCGTTTTAGTCTACCCTAAAAAATGAAGGCGGGTCCACAAACGAAAGACACGGTTTCGATCGCGTCGTCGGTCGTTGAATCGGATAGCGATACCTGTGTGTCGCAGGAAGTAGTTAACTCGACTGTACCGTTTTAGTCTACCCTAAAAAATGAAGGCGGGTCCACAAAAGAAAGACACGGTTTCGATCGCGTGTCGTCGGTCGTTGAATCGGATAGCGATACATGTGTGTCGCAGGAAGTAGTTAACTATTCGTACGCGACTGTACCGTTTTAGTCTACCCTAAAAAATGAAGGCGGGTCCATAAAAGAAAGACACGGTTTTGATCGCGTCGTCGCGTCAGTTGTTGAATCGGATAGCGATACCTGTGTGTCGCAGGAAGTAGTTAACTATTCGTACGCGACTGTACCGTTTTAGTCTACCCTAAAAAATGAAGGCGGGTCCATAAAAGAAAGACACGGTTTTGATCGCGTCGTCGCGTCAGTTGTTGAATCGGATAGCGATACCTGTGTGTCGCAGGAAGTAGTTAACTATCCGTACGCGACTGTACCGTTTTAGTCTACCCTAAAAAATGAAGGCGGGTCCACAAACGAAAGACACGGTTTCGATCGCGTCGTCGGTCGTTGAATCGGATAGCGATACCTGTGTGTCGCAGGAAGTAGTTAACTTGACTGTACCGTTTTAGTCTACCCTAAAAAATGAAGGCGGGTCCACAAAAGAAAGACACGGTTTCGATCGCGTGTCGTCGGTCGTTGAATCGGATAGCGATACATGTGTGTCGCAGGAAGTAGTTAACTATTCGTACGCGACTGTACCGTTTTAGTCTACCCTAAAAAATGAAGGCGGGTCCATAAAAGAAAGACACGGTTTTGATCGCGTCGTCGCGTCAGTTGTTGAATCGGATAGCGATACCTGTGTGTCGCAGGAAGTAGTTAACTATTCGTACGCGACTGTACCGTTTTAGTCTACCCTAAAAAATGAAGGCGGGTCCATAAAAGAAAGACACGGTTTTGATCGCGTCGTCGCGTCAGTTGTTGAATCGGATAGCGATACCTGTGTGTCGCAGGAAGTAGTTAACTATTCGTACGCGACTGTACCGTTTTAGTCTACCCTAAAAAATGAAGGCGGGTCCATAAAAGAAAGACGTGACTAAAATTTGTCTTGAAAGTTTATAAATAATATATTGATGAGAAATTTAGTTGCTGATTATTGGCCATTTCTTGGCGATTTTATATCAAAGTGGGGCAGCGCGGCACTTCGAGAGAGGCAACAAAATGAAGAAGAACGGGCAAAGAGAGGTAATCACTTTTGTTACATTGTCCATCTTTGTGGGTGGTCAGTTAAAAATCAACAAGCCGGAAAAAAAATCGCCACTTTTGAAAATATTTTCCAGGCGGCTGGCTCGGCGAAAAATCACAATCTCGGCCCACCCCCTCTCCCACCAAAAACCTCAACCCGCTACTGATTGGAGCCACCCAGTCTTCCTCTGGTTGCATTTACCGATACGTCCAAAATACATGTTCTATTCTTACTTGTCTTCGTCTTCAGTGGTCCAGGGTTCGAGACAGCTACAGAAAGTTACTTTATCCCTCGAGTGGTCACGCTCGCATTTGTGACACGAAACGTCAAGTTGATGTCATACGTCATCCACTTTTAAAAATGGCTATAAGTCTGCTAATTTAAGCCTAAAAACGCGTGTATGTATACTCAATCGATAGGGAAAACTCTCCTCAGTAACTTGAATGACAGAAAGGACATTACACAAAATCGGCCTTTTTACCCCTGAGAGCGAAATGTGAAATAATTTCAGGGGTGATAGAGGATTAAATCAGCGTTCCGAATCTGGCCTATTTTTTGATTTTGGACGAAGGGAAAGGGAGGGAGGGGGGTCCAAAGTTAGACCCTTCAAATGCTTATAACTTTTGAACGAATAAAGATATGAAAATGTACTTTGCGCGAAAAGATAGATCTTTTAAAGACCTTTCGATTGGCGTGTACGATATTTGCCTTATTTTAATTTTTAATCGATTTATCGAAGTTTTTCTGATTTTTTTGAAATCGGGTTTTCCGTTTTTTTAATCGTGGAAGTTTGGCAACGCACGAATCATCACAAATAATTTCCAGGATAAAAGTAGACGCAATTTTCTAAAAAATGGTTCAAACCACATGTTGGGGAAATGCTTTGAAGCGGAGTTATGAGGGTTCAAAGTTGGCGCTGTCACGAAAAAGGCCGCCCCGAGGGGCGTACTACAGGTGGTAGAAGTTGGCATTATCTGTTCTTCCCGTCCAAATGACTTGAAATTTGGTACTCCCGGGTATTTTTTAACGCTGAATTCAAATTTTGCATCAGTTTTTCAAAATCAAAAAATCCAAGATGGCTGCCGACCAAATTTCCGAAAAAATGGTCGGCAGCCATCTTGGATTTTTTGATTTTGAAAAACTGATGCAAAATTTGAATTCAGCGTTAAAAAATACCCGGGAGTACCAAATTTCAAGTCATTTGGACGGGAAGAACAGATAATGCCAACTTCTACCACCTGTAGTACGCCCCTCGGGGCGGCCTTTTTCGTGACAGCGCCAACTTTGAACCCTCATAACTCCGCTTCAAAGCATTTCCCCAACATGTGGTTTGAACCATTTTTTAGAAAATTGCGTCTACTTTTATCCTGGAAATTATTTGTGATGATTCGTGCGTTGCCAAACTTCCACGATTAAAAAAACGGAAAACCCGATTTCAAAAAAATCAGAAAAACTTCGATAAATCGATTAAAAATTAAAATAAGGCAAATATCGTACACGCCAATCGAAAGGTCTTTAAAAGATCTATCTTTTCGCGCAAAGTACATTTTCATATCTTTATTCGTTCAAAAGTTATAAGCATTTGAAGGGTCTAACTTTGGACCCCCCTCCCTCCCTTTCCCTTCGTCCAAAATCAAAAAATAGGCCAGATTCGGAACGCTGATTTAATCCTCTATCACCCCTGAAATTATTTCACATTTCGCTCTCAGGGGTAAAAAGGCCGATTTTGGGTAATGTCCTTTCAGAAATTCCGACCCATTTTTTTTTGCAAATGGCGAAAAACTAAAAAAATGGGAGATTCAGATTTTGCCACTTTTGAAAACACCAATATTTTAGGCTCAAAAGTTTTAATGGTGATTTCAAAGAAATATACTTTTTTTTTTGTTTCTCTCGTAGAGGATGTATATTCAAGTTCAAATTTCAGAATTTTTGAAACTTGAAAAAAACGTGTCTTGAAAGTGTCGCGTGGATGACAATCGTCATCCAGCCACTTTGACGTTTTGTAACTTCCAGATTTTGAAAGAAAAAAAAAAACAAAAAAACTTCGGAACTCTCTTATCCCATCCAAGAAGGGCAGCTACTGAAAATCTCAGCTTTGAAAAATCAAAATTCGCGCAAATGCACGCAAAAACAAGTAGACTGGATGACGTATGCCATCCAAGCGGCCACTCGAGGGTTAAGCTCATTCCACTCGTAAAATAAAATAAATAAATAAAAAAATAAATAAATAAATAGATAAATGAATGATAACAAATAATAAAAATAATTATTGATTCGTGGAATTTGTTTTAGCCTCTCGGGGCAAATAAACGACGCTGCCAAGCGAAGCCGACTCGCTGAAAGCTATAAGTCGATTGTCGAGGCGCATGCGGTTGCTTTTTACTTTTTTATACCTCCGCGTCGCTAGTCTTTTCTATACTCCGAGACTGCAGTGTTGCCAAAGGTTGCTGGGCTATGAGCGCAGATGGAGAATCATTCATCTCCGCTATTCATCAGCTCAGACGAGAAAACAGGGCCTAAATAAAAACCAACCATCAAATTCACTGCTTGTAAACTAAAGGCACCAGCAAAGAGTAAACAAGAGTCCCAATTGAATGGAAGGCCTGCGTGATCAACGCAGATAAGGGATCGGAAACGCGGGCTGACCTCTGATTGGCTGTAATCGTTGTGCCAAACTGTTTTAGGCCTTCTGGAAATTAACACGGGGCTTTCGTTCCGGGACGCGTTTATCTCGAAACCTGTGCAAAATTGCCTCCAAACAGTTACTACGAGTCGATTTAGCAGAATTTTCTCAACAAAGTGATACGTCATAAGTGCCAGTATATTGCAAATTCGAGAAAACTGTCTTGGTTGAAAAGTACACATAATTAGTGAGTTACTCAAACACACGCCAAGCGTGTAAACACACTATTGTGCGTACTTTTCAACTGATGGTGATACAATCTTCTCGAATTTGCAATATACCGGTACTTGTGACCTATAAATGTGTTCGGAAAATTTTGCTAAATCGACTCGTCTTAATTGTTTAGAGTCAATTTTGCACAGGTTTCGAGATGAACGTCCTGGAACGAAAACCCCGTCTTAATTTCCATAAGGCCACAAAAGTTTGGCACCACGATTTCCCTCCATTTCCAGCCAATCAGAAGCCGACTCTTATCAGCATTGACCACGCTGGCTTTCAATGCAATTGCGACTCTTGTTTACTCTTTGGGCACCAGTCTTGTTGCTCCCATTCGGAGGTTATGTTTTTTTGTTTGGGGGTGCGACAATACGCGCGGCAGGCCCGGAGCAAGAGGGGCCGGGGGGGTGCCCCACCTGGTACTTCGGCAGGCTTTCTAGTGCCTAAGTTTAACTTTTAGACATTTAACCTGAGTTAATGGTTTGGTTCTCTCGACCTAGTAGGATATTATCAATCGCATATCCCCCCCCCCCCCCCCCAATCAATAATACTGATTCATTAAAAAATGAATATTTTATATATTTTTGAAGTGCTGAAAATGGTTTTTAGAGTGGTTAAATTTTCAAATTTGCTGGGGGAGAACCGGAGAACCCCCAGGAACCCCCCCTCCTACATTTGATATATTTCACCCAAACCCCTCAGTTGGGCGATTCCGCGAAATTTCAAGTCAGCGCCATCTAAATTTCGTGCTGAAACTTTGTATGAGTGACATACAAACTTAACTTTAAAAATGTGCTGATCAAGGCAAGTAGCCGGAGTCTCTCAGAGTTCGATTGTCCCCACGCCCGGCGAAGCCGACCCTCCTCGATCTCAAGCGTTGCTGCGTTGCCATTAGTGCATTTTCACATCACCCAAGAATCCGTCAATTCGGATGGAATAGAGTATAGCTACAGGCCTGATAAGCGGTACATGTACTCATTATTAGAGTCCCTTGAGGGAGTACCGACACGAGCTCAACGAGTTGTGATCGGTCGTTGGTCTTCGGCTCTCACTGAGGCGAGCAGGAATCGACGACATCGAAGGCTCCACACAAAAGAGTCGATGAGTAGGAGAACGTATGGAAACGGACCGGGATGCCGGCAAACCTGCCCTTCCCCCACTGGCTCACTGCCGAACTTAACCTTCGAATGCGTTCACCTGGTCGCGCGACTCCTCTCAAACGCATAAACCGCAGTAGCGGCTCGCCGGGTGAGGCAAGTGAGGCACTGCCTTACCTGATTCAGGCAAGGTAATGGAAGGAAACTAAATCCTGAGCCGTTTTAGCCTATCTTTAAAAATGAAGGCGCATCCATAAATGTAGGACACGATTTCCCGATCAAGCGCGAAATCTTCCGGTGGGAGTATTTGAACCGGATACCTCTGGAGCTATGCTCGACATTACGTCAACGTATGACACCACTCCACCTTTTTTCCCTTTTTCAGACAGGCTCTAATAAAAATGGTATGTTTTATATGTTATCGTCCAATCGTCCCTCTACTCTTCATTTCTCTCTTATTTTTTCTTTCTCCCTTTCTTTCCACCCTTTTATTTTATTTTTTTTTCTATTTTTTTTTTTTTTTTTTTTTTTTTTTCATTCTAGACGAACAACATTTAATCATGTAACCAAGAGTAACCCGTTCCGTTGTGTTCCACCGTGTTTCATACATAAAACTATACTAGTTATATGAATAAAACTATAGTTGTATGTATAAAAAGAACTATCAGAAAGAACTCTTCTTGTTAAATTTGAATGCAAAGGGACTAATAGGTTAGAAGTTATTATTTGTCACATAGACATCATGACAGACAAATAGACAGACAGACAAACAGACGGACAGACAGGTATGTTTTGGAAATATGATTTGAGCTCATGTGGACATGCAATGCCAAGAATGGAAAACCCTCATTTTTCATGATGACATTACTTTCTCTCCGGGGGGGGGGAGGAGGAGGAGGAGCGAGAAATTAAAAATTAGCCTAGAGTACTTAAAGTGTTCCGTTTTGTTTCGATGACACTTTCGTACCGCGATGGCTAACCGCAGTAAAGAAACGGGAGTATTCCGTTGTGTTCCGATTAAAAAAATTTAGCATTTACTTTCATTAAAAGTCCGTCTAATCCGGCAACAACAAATGTCAACAGCATGTGTGCAAAAGCCGAAAAAACCAGCCGCGACGCGATCGGTCTTGTCGCGTCTCACAGGCATGATAACCAGAGAAAGGAGGGACGTGAGGGGGCAAGGGGACTACGGCGAAGGGATGTAGAATGGAGAAGAAGGAAGGGAGAAGGGGTCCCCGCGGTCCGGCTAAATGATTTCATCAGTCCTGTCATACACGTAAGAATTCCCGCTCTATTCACTCGACTTCGCTGCAACGCGACGCGACGTCTTTCAGCGGCTTTTAAAACTTTGTTCTTTCTCTCTACTTTCTTTCCGCAACGAAAGTACTCGCTGGTTTATTTGCTCGATATTTTCCCTGCCGTTGTATTATCGTGTTGCTTCGGTTGTTATCAAATTGATCACTTTAAAACCCTCTCGTCTCTCGGATAAGTGCGCCAATGTTTTAAGTTTTTTGACCGAGTATATCGTCTCCAAAATTTAATAGTTGATTTGGAAATTCCTGCGATTCCCGCAGTTTGTGTCACGTCACAGTCGTTAAACTCTCTGATATTCAACGAAGAGCATTTAAAACAATAAAATAAAACAACAAGATTTTAGCTCAATGCCTCATTTTTCTGGAGCTCATTAGACGAAGATAGTTGTCTGCCAGTAAAATCAAGTTATATATTTCGGTATAGTTCGAGACTTTTCATTGGTGATAATAAAAGTGCGGAGGAATTTTAAAACTTTTGCGCTTAAACATACAACACTTCTGTTTTGTTTTGTTTTGTTTTTTTTTTTTAAATCGGAATTCTGCTGGTTACACCTTGTGGGAACCGAAAATTAAATGTTGAAATCATAAAATGTCCAGTTTTCTGCAGTCGGACGTTAGGTTTCGAATAAAATGTACCATTAAATGAAGAATGTGTGATTCAGTGAGTCATAAATGATGATGCCTATCAATTTTATCTCAGCCTTCTTCGTGGATTTCTCACGGAAAAATTACTAATGACGTTCTGGAGGATTTTTGATTACTCTTGAGCTGGTATCATTATGAACTTCATTAAGTTGTTTCCAACCGGATCAAGCTTTAAAGGATGTGATTCTTTCAAATAAACAAACAAAAAAAAAAAAACAAAAAAAAAGAAAAAAAAAGAAAAACCATGATTTCGTGTCAAAAAAGTTTTTAAGGTAAGTACAAATTGATTTTAAAGTTACGATACTTGACTAATTGACTATAATATGTGCTCAAAAGTCGCGATTTTGAGCTTTGTATTCAAATTCAGTTCCATGCTTTAGATTAGAGAAACTATACATTTTCTTGCTTAGTTGTCCACGACCTTGCTCAAGTTGAGACGATACCTCTTTTGGAGATAAAAATGGTCATGAGTGCCAGCAGGATATTTCCTACTAGGGGGCCAACGCCCCAACCAATTCTCAGGGAGGGAGGGGGGTCAATTTTTGTTAATATTTGTTTGTTTCCAGTCTATTTTTGGGGAAATTGGTGTGAAAATAGGCATATACCAAATTCCAATGGAAGGAATCAACATACCTCTGTAGAGAATAACTATTAATTAGTTTCATTTAATCTGATATAGCTGGTCTTGTCCACCATCCTCGCCCGTAGGTGTTAAAATAATAATGCACCCTAAAAAACTTCGATTGACAAGGGACTCTAGTCAAACCAAAGTTCGCAATACCGGGCTCAAAGACGCCTCCTTGGGCCGAATTTACTTCTCTGCTTTCGTTCACATGACCAGACTCTTTCATAGAGGTATACGGGGACACGGAGCTCTAGTCTGACAGTATTTTTTTCCTCAATTATATAAGAAAATGATAGGAGAAACTTCAAAACGAGGGCGGTCACAGTTTTTCTCATCTCTCATTTTCTTATTCTATGAATGGTAAGCTTTACACTTTTGCATGGGGGTAGCAGTGGTAGCACATGTATCTACACAACGATGACTCTTGATGTCCAAGATGTGCGCGTTCCAGCAGACACCAACAGGTATTGGTTCATCTCTCTCATTGGCGGATCATTGGCGGATACAGGGGGGGCGAAGGGGGCGACCGCCCCCCCCGTTCGGCCCAAAAAAGTGGGAAAAGGGGGGGGGGAGGAAGGGGAAAAGCAAGAGCGAAAACAAGAAAAGGGGGTCATTTGGGGCAAAAATCCAAAATTTGCCCCCCCCCCCCGTTCGCGAGGGCTGGATCCGCCACTGTGGCGGATCCAGCCCTCACGAACGAGGAGACATAAGATAAGATTTTCTCTCCTCCCCCGGCGACCCCCTTTATATTTTTCTCTCTTTTTTGCCCCATTTTCTCTCTTTTTTGGTCGAACGGGGAAAGGGGCGATCGTCCACTTTGCCCCCCCCCCCCCCATCTGCCGATGGTCTCTCTTAAAGTCACGTGATGGCCCTAACCTAACCTGATCTAATCGTAACTTTCTACGCTGAGAATAGTGACTCATCATGGAGAAAGCTGCCATTAGACTCTCCCATCACGACCCGCTCATTTAACCGCCATCTTGAATTTCTCTTTTAACGACTCTTCGGGTTTTATGAGTGAATTTTAAGAATTTTTGGTGCTCTCTATGTGATTTTTACGCGATTATCCATTGGAATCGACTCTACACATCAATGGAGCAAAAGTTTGCAACGGATTAAGTAAAAAAAGATTATATATATATACATACGGTCACAAAAAGTGAAATCGACCGTATCCCAGAAAGATAGAAAAAGCATTTGTAAAAATACTTATTTTCGTTCAGAGACAGAACAGTAGCGTAGCGTGCAATTTGACAACGTTGCAGTTTGTCCATTTAAATCCACGAAAACGATCGGAGTAGTGGGTGTTCGGTGAACACCAATGAGCTATAACTTAAGAGTGGCAGCGGGCTGGTCCACCTTGTGCCACACCAGGTAAAAGGAATCCCGGGAAAAAGCGGAATTTGGACTACAGATTCCAAGGTTTGAGGTTAAATTTTGTAGGTCGTTTCCGGCGATGCCCGAGTTTGTTTACGAAACGACCGGAAACAACCTACAAAATTTAACCTCAAAATCGATTTTTACGGCAAGATGGCGGCGCCCTAGGTGACAACAATGAACCAGCGGAACGTTCCTTGATGTGCCACTCTAAAGTTATAGCTCATTGGTGAACACCTTAGCATTCGACCTTTCACATGGGTTTAAATGTACGAAGTACAACGTTGCCAAATTGCACGCTACGCTACTGAGACAGAATGTATGTTTTCGGCCAAAATAACTTTTCCTTCAGAGTGAAAGCCATGGGTGAGATGGATTTCAAGGTGGGGGGGGGGGGGGTTAAGGCCTATCGATTATCTCCTCCATTTTTCTAGGAATGATCTAAACAAGGTAAAGTTTTGCCGATGCAGTCGGCTTTTCCCTGACTTTAAAAGCCCTGAAATGAGCGGCACGCTAGTAAAAAGAGTAAGTATGAAGTTGTCAGGAGCCAGCATAATGCATTGGTATGTCGGAATGCACGTGCACTTGCACTTGCGGAATGGGTAAAAGCATGTGTGTTGACGGAGGGTAGGTAAAAATGAAGAGGTCATAAAAAACAAGATTATAGAGAGAAATCCGCCGAAAGGAATCGAACTACTCGCGTACGTCATCTTATAAACGGACACATAGCATGCGATGTATAGCACAAAGGCGAAATTGATCAAGTTTTAAATAGGCAAGACTGACAAGAGCAACAACTATTAGTATGTCTACAGTATGTGCGACGGTTCCTGCTGTTTACTTTTTCGCTCACAATAATGTAGAAAATGTACCGTTGGGGGGGGGAGGAGGAATCCAATAAAGTCAACAATATACATACACACGCAGTTAGTGGGACGTCACAGCTTCGATTTTATCGAAAACTTAACAGAAAAATATGAGATAGAAAATGATATCATGAGCACGTAATTTTTTCCGCCCTTACATTCGATAGTGAACTGCTAAACTTCAGTAGTTCCAAATATTTTTGGTTGACATTTTCGTTTTATTTATGAAATGGGGCTCTTTGCAAACTTTTGCTATAGGAGATTGCAGAGTTGATTCGTGCATAAAAACCTGTAAAAATTACGATGAGTACACTGAAAAATCACGAAATTCACTCTCAGAATCAGGCATAATGGCGGTTCGACGCAGGTATCATGGGAGATTCCTATCTAAATTGAGACATAATTATCTCTGTGTTTCCGTAGAGAAAGTGACATAAATAGTGACTTCAAATCGACAAATACCTCCGTTGAAGCGCCATTACGATCTTGCCGTTAGAGCGATTTTACTGTGCGTTTATTATTGAATTTTAGACTTTTTTGGTGTGATTTTCGTGACTTTCTATTCATTTCCCATACAGAAAAAGCTTGCAAGAGCCCCATTGGTGCAGTTCGTTCGGTTCGTGAATTTTACATGCATTTTAAACCAACTGCATTAAACTAAAACAATAGAAATTAGGAGGGAGGCTTCTATATGCACCACACACTCAGCCCGATCGGTGCGAGGAGTGGAAACACGATAGCAATGAGGTTGATCCGGCCAGCTTCCATATAAGGAACGGGCTATCGTCAAGAAATTTTATCATTTCAGGGTGGATAGAACTCGTCGAGACGCGTTCAAAAATGCCCAGTTTTTTAATGGGGCTGTTTTGCTATACGCGATTTAATAGTCGATTCTGGAGTAAAAACCTCCAAAAGGAACAATGACAGCACTAAAAAAACTTCCGAAATCCACTCCTAAACTCAATAAACGCTTTTATTTGCGCGAGCGTAATGGTTGCGTATGGCAGTAATAATGGGAGATTCCAATCTAATAATATGTAACTCCATCAAAGAAGTGACCAATAAGAGACGAATTTCCTTTAACACCGATTTCACCAGTGTCACGGTACCAATAATTGAATGTGGATCACAACTCTGGTATCTAATTACTCCATGAATCTTTCTTGTCAGTATAGAGAGAGTGACGAAATCAAGATAGGAATCTGCTATCATTACTACCCTACGCCACCATTGCGCCCGCGCAAATAAAAGCGTTCATTGAGTCTAGGAGATGATTTCGGACGTTTTTAGTAGTTCAGTAGTTTTAGTAGTTTAGTTCGGATATTTTTGAAGGTTTTTACACCAGTATCGACGATTAAAGTGCTTATAGCAAAAGTGTGCAACGGCCCCATTTTGGTCAACTGGTAATTAAGGGAGGAGTGGGGCCCAAAGTCAAAACCTTCAAAGTCCCATAACTTTAGCCCAAATTAATATTTTGACTTGTACTTTGCGCCAAAAGATTTCTCTTTAAAAGCCTTCTGAGGCAGCACTAAAAAAAAACTCGAAATCGACTCCTAAACTCAACAAATACTTTTATTTGCGCGAGCGTAATGGTTGCGTAGGGCAATAATAACGGGGGATTCCAATCTAATAATATATGTAACTCCATCAAAGAAGTGATCAATAAGAGACGACTTTCCTTTAACACCGGTTCACCAGTGTCACGGTACCAATAATTGGATGTGGTCACAGGCCACACTGGGGGGGGGGGGCATCTAATTGCAGCTTGCTTTATGATAATAATTTTTCTCACGTAGAAATCGACCTTTTGTAACGCTGTAGCAAAAGTTTGCAACAAACCCATTATTTTTAAAAAATAAAAAATAAAAACAACTTTTTCACAAGAGAATTCCGTGAGAGAGTGACAGCGTGGCATAATGATGGCAGAAACACAATAATAAAAATATCACGACGACAGAGGAGCGATTGAGGACTTTAAAGACTGAGAGAGAGGGAGAGAATGAGGGGGGAGGAAAAGAGGAATGAAGAAATCGTCGGGTATCGATTCGTGGACTATCGTGAAAAAAAAAGGAACAAAGACAAAAACAAAAGGAAGAGTTAAACGGAGGGGGTGGAAAATAGAGGGAGAAAGGAGGGGGGGAGTAAAAAGTTAAGATAAATGAGGTTTGATCAGCGAAGGGAGGGAGAGAGCGGAGACAAAACTCGACTGGTACAAACACTGGATTTCATGCAACCCTTCAATTTATTACTGCTCGCGGACCGGTCATAATTATGGTCTCCCTGAATCAGCCATGAACAAAGTCACCGTGCCCCCTCTCTCTCTCTCTCTCTCCTCACGCTCACTCATCCCCCGCACTTACGCTCTCTCCCGAATAACATTTCCTTTGTTTAATTAATTATTTCTTCGGCAAAAGCCTACTATCAACCCCCCTCTCCACCCTCCCCCTTCCACACACAAAACTCTAATAGTTTGTAATTTTGAATCCTAGAACATTGCATGTTAATTTCAGTTCGATCACGAAACCTAAACGATCTTCGTCCTGCGATGTTTTGGTATTTACGCTTATTGATAGTGATTATCTGAAACTCGACAAAACTGAGTTTTCCGCAGTCAGACGGATCGTTTTTACTATTCTGTTGTTCATTTGTTTCTGTGCTTATTACAATCCATTCTATCTACTGTCTTAAATGTTCACTTTTAGCCCCGGCTCTTTTTTTTGTATTCTTGTAACCTTGGAAAAGGCTCTGCATGAGTTTACAAGTCCTCCTCCAGTTTAACACGACCCTTTTTAGGAAAAAGCAGTGGATGGTCCGCGCAATTTGGCGACCATGCACTTTCTCCATATAAACTTAGGTAAAATAATCGATTCTTGTGGAGGCTGACAGCTTTGTGGTGGTTCGATTGTTTTGCGTGTATTTAAATGAATAGAAAACACTTTTGCCAAATTGCACGAGGCAGTGAAAATACCGAGAAAGGTATCCCAAAAGGTATGCGATGTGTGCCGTTGGAGGCGCTGTGGAAGATGAACTTTTCCAGTTTTCCTGTCAGTTCATAGTAGCGGTTCAACCAATCAGCCATCAAGAACTGAATAAAGATACGGATTTGACGTGTGTAAAATACAAATAAGGCGCTTTTTTAAGATGAAAAGCAGTTCAGCGAACTGTTCTACCGGATTCTAAATTTATGTGCAGGCAGTGCCAATGACGAAGAATGCATTCTAACCGATGCGTTTTCAATATCTATTTTCAATCAATACTTTGGATTTTGGAACGCTTTGTCTCCTCAGACTGTTCTGAGCTTGTAGATTTCAAGAATCTTAAAATATTTGAAAGCTCCGCCAGACATTTGTGTCTTAGGTTTACATAAAGGAGGTGAGGTGTTTTGGTAAAATAGATTTCCGTTCGGGGGCCTCTAGATCCAAACAAACTCTAGCTCAAGGTAATTTCACCACCTGTGATTTTTTTCGCGGAAAGTTCGACTATGATGATAATACGAGATTTTAATGCCAGCTTTTTGCGAAAGATGAATTCTTTGTCCTAGTAAATGGTTAATGGTGTAAAGTCTCACTGTAAAACTGTGGGAGTTAATTAGATATTTATGATTTTTCCATACAATTGGGCTCTTGCTAACTTTTGCAGTAAGCGGTTGAATAGTTAATTCTAGAGCAAAATCCAGCAAAAATTACGAAATTTTCTCACATAGACTCAAGGCGGAGTTACGCAAGTATACTTATCATGGTAGATTCTTAGCTAATTTGAGACTTTCCTCATAGTGTTCCTGTAAACTGAGCGACTTAGACAAGGAAATCTCTTATTACACCTATGCAAAGTGCATACAGATCCCCATATTTGCTTTAATGGCGGAGCTACGCAGGTGCCAAGACTGCAATGGGGAATTCCTGTCAAATTCGAGTCTATCTCTAGGTAACTATAGGAACACACAAAAGAAAGTCTAAAATTAGATAGGAATCTTTCATGGTACCTGCATATAGCTCTCCCACAACCCTTTTTTACAGTCATTGTGTGAGCCTGGGGGGTGATCACGGAGGATCGTTTCGTTTCGTTATCGTTATCGTTATCGTTTGCATTAAATCAAATGGGCTTGCTTCTGCGCAACTCGATCGCGCAGGTAATCCCCTCCTCACCTCTTCCTACTTCAAACGATCGAGTAAACGACAGCCTCCAACTCATCGCTTCCTTTCGACCGTTTCAATCGTTACGAGAGGCTCAAAACGATTCGATCAGATGAGCCACCCATAAGGTTACATGTAAACGATAACGATAACGATAGCAAAACGATCCGATCCTCCGTGATCACCCCCCTGTAAGTGAATTTCGTAATCTTTCAATGTTTTCATCGTAGTTTTTGCTATACTTTACTTAATAATTAACTATTCAATCACCTTTTATCAGAAGTTCGCAAGCATACCAAGGGCAGCATTTTATTTTTTACAATCGCTAAGCCCCCCCCCCCCACCTCCAGAAAATTTTGGGGGGAAAAAGCGTTGAGCCATTCGGTCAAAATTTCGGCTCTCGTGGAGAATTCAAGGAGCAAAATCCAAAAGGTCGTTAAATACAGAATGTGTTTTTCTATTTTACCCCTAAAAGCCTGGATTGTAAGAGAAAAGGGGTGTCATCAAGGAGCTTATCGATATAGTCAAAGTTATCCGGGATCAAACGCATGAGGAGCAAAAAAAGGGTCATCAGTTTTTTTTCAGCCCCCCCCCCCCGAAAAAATTCTTGCAATTAGTTCCTCCAATGAGTCACGACAATGTCAACAATGTATTTAGAATTTGATTCGAAACAATTAGCGAAATAATAAACGAGTGTTTTCGTTCCCACCTTTTCATGTGTGCTCATTCATGCACGTTCAAAAGGGACGAAAGTTGGGAACAGGAAAATAGTTACATTATTCTACCGCGGATTACTTCAAATGAAATTCCAGAGACACCACTGAATTATTGAAAGCGTGAAAAATAAAGTACTGTCCTTGAAAGGATTTTATCATATGAACTCATGGTAAAAATATAGAGAGAGTGGGTCCCTGAGAAAAGTATACCCCTCGTCATGCGAGCTTTATTTACGGTTTATGAATTTTACATCATAAAGATCGCAGTGCTATTTGGTCAACTGCGGTGTTCCCATTTCGAAAAACCAAAGATAGATAGGTACTTAAATTTTTTGGTCTGAGCTTTCAGAATAGGTATACGAGGGTCATCCGGAAAGTAAGTTTTCCTATTTTTTTTCTCAGCTGTTAATGAAGCTAACGAAAATACAAAACCAGGGTTAGAACTGTCATAAACCAACAAACTCAGTGATATTTTTCAAATTAAAATCGAACAAATAATGACGTCACAATCTTAGTTTTTGTGATCGCATGTATTAAAATTTCCGTCCACCTCCGATGCGATGCGCGCGTTTCCAGTGCGCACACTTGATTGACCAAGTTCAAAATCAATCATTGCAATAAAAAACGAAAATGTGAAGAAATTGAGCAGAAAAAAATCTTATATCTCTTGCCTTCCTCAGCTTTTCTCCACGAAATCGCAGTGTAAATTGATGCATTTTTCGCATCGCGAGATGAGCTTCCTGATGCCATTTTTAAAGAAAGTTTTTGGTTGATTCTTGAAAAATCTTGGATCAATTCGGATCAATACAATAAGTAGCGTCAAACCAAATAATGATGTTTAAGCCCAGTTTCTTCCTAAGCTACAACAAAACATGTTGACAAAATTCAGTAAAATTAGCGGAAAATAAACTTATAATCTGACGTGCTGATGTTTTACAGAATAAATCTAGCTTCAAGCAAAACCATCCTTTCATTCAAGTTTCAATGTTGATTCTTTTTCATCCAATATGCGTAAGATTAGCTACTTTCTTCTACACTACCTACTTTTGTTGAGTTTGGTTCCCTGCCTCGGTTATGGTTATCTTGCGATTCAGCAAAACATCAGCCAGAACGAAACACAGTCAGATTTCATTTTTAAAGTGTGCGACAAGATAATTAAGCAATCAAACCGAAAGTCCTTGCTGATCGTTCCTGTCGATTCAAATAATGGATTGAATTCCCTTGTGAAGGCTCTTGCCTTAGCATCGATTGCTGTGACAATAGCGGACTACAAAAGCAATTTGGAAAATTTGAAGTACGCGCGAAACGAACGACCAAAAAATTTGATGTTCCTGTTAAACGACTGTCATGATATTCTCAATTTTATACTGGATTCCGTGGCCGACCGTCTCCAAAGTCTAGGCTCGTATGCCTCTAGAAGAGTTCCTGGTTTATCGAAAAAGGATCAATTTTTTTTCAAACCCAACCTTTCAAGAAGACTGCCAAACGTTTGCTTTTCCCAAGATGATGAGTATCGTTTGTGGAATAAAAGTGAAACGTGTGACGTGACTATGAAAGAAGTCACCGAAAAATATCTGATGGATAACTCTATTCTATCGGATGTTGTTTTCGAGCGCACCCGCAAACTTTACAACAATGATATTTGGAACTCGCAGAACTATCTGATATTTAAAATCAACCATAATTTATCAAATTGCAATCTCGATTTTATTTTCAAATTTATCTGGCGTTTTTTCAAGGGTCGCCGTGTTATCATTTGCTCCGAGAAAATTTGTTACAAGTATGATGCATATACTGAGAAAAAAATTAAACTCAGCTTCAAGACTTCCAAAGATTCTTTTAACTTCTCGTGTAAAAATATAAATGGAAAAGCGTTAATTATTGTTCCTCGAGCAGTCAACTACTTAGATTTTGAAATGGCTTACACGTTCAATGGGGTTTGGCCTTTAATATTTTTTGAAGTAACAGACATTATGATGAAAACTTTAAACGGGCGATCTGGCTTATCAGGTTTATCAAACTACATGATGGATCACCTAGATGCTGAGAGGGGATTACAACGCGGCATTGACTTTTTCTTGGAACAATATGATGTCCGACACTATGATCAAAACTTCTCAAATTTTGCATTCACCGTTGCTCTTGAAACGGACGGACTGTGTTTTGTTGTTCCGCGGGCTGAGTTTATGCCACAGTATCTGGTAGTTTTCCAGTGTTTCACACTTTCCGTTTGGGCATGCATCCTCCTCACCGTTGGAATTTTTCTTCTAACTCAGTATACTTATGACCGTTTCTTGTTGAATGTTTTGAACAATCTTTTCTTAGAGAGAGAATTACGCACAATTGAAATCCAGTCAACGAGTCTCACAATTTTTCGTTACTTTATAGCTATGAGCCAAAACAATCGCGAATACTTTGAAAAACTTTTGTCAGGGAAAATATTAATAGCAACATTCGCATTTTCAACCATGGTCATAGTAGCAGTTTTTCAGAGCGGCATGTTCACTTTACTCAGTAATAGAGTACGTTATCCTGACATTGATACCATACAGGAAATGAAGGACTCAGGGTATCTGATACAGTCGACTGACCCAAATTTGGACTCGTCACTGATTTCAAACGATTCTCAATTTTCTTTGTTTAAAGAAAGATTAGTTGACAGTTATCACTTTTACATAACCTCGATGAAAAGTGTTGAAGCTGGACGAGAATCGTTTCTGAAAAGCGAACTTAAAGTCCAGGATTACGGCAGAAATGTTTCTGGTCCTCTGACACGCAGTATCGCTGAAGGGTGGAATGCTGTAAGAGTAGCCGTGCAAAGTAGTGCTGTTGTGACAAGTGTTCAACGTAATTCACAGCGTCGCAAATATTTCCTCTCCGCTGCTCACCAGTTCTTGAATTTGGAAGGGGAGGAAGGTCTTCATCACGTTTCAGAATGCATTATGACGTATCCGGTCTTGTTTTATGGCCAAAACTCCTTTGACTTCTTTGATCTTTTTAATTCGAAATTAACTCAATTCATTGAAGCAGGATTCGTTGATCAGTTGCTGTCGTATCTCGATACATTTATAATGAGTAGACCGTTTCAAGAAGAACCTGGCGACACCATCCGAACATTTACCATTATCGATCTACAGATAGCGTTCATTATTTTCACCGCTGGATTGATCATTGCCAGCGCTGTTTTAATCGCTGAACATTATATTCATTTATTCAAGTGACTTGATACCTCTCATATAAGCGCATGACCATTGACCGTGCACTGTTTCCATCGAAAAACTTTGATCGGCCGCCATTTTAGACTGGGACATTGGTTTGACTTTCGGTTTGCGTTATTCGCTTACTCTTTTAAAGACTTTTCAAGTACGGTATCATTAAATGTGCTGCATTTATTTCTGGGGGGTTGGCCCCCTCCCGCAAATATTAAAACGGTCGCCATTTTAAATTGACGTACTGTAGGTACATACTTTTAATTTACGCCAAAATGTTCCTCTTTTTCATACCTTTCGATTGATGTACAATTCGACCCCCTGTTACATCAGGCATTTTTGAGCTACAGACCCTTAAACTCAAAACAAAAGGGGCGCGGCCTGGGCCGCATAAATCGAAACTAATGTAGCTCACAGTAGACACTTTTAAGCGTGCCATACGAAGTATATGGCAAGCTTCTTAAGGGGTGTCTCCACCTGCGAATGTAAAAGCGCGAATAAACTGATTGAGCCAATGAGCTGCCTTGAAGTCGATAGTTCGAGTTCGATGTATCGACAACAAAGAAGCTCATTGGCTCGATCAGTTTATTCGCGCTTTTACATTCGCAGGTGGAGACACCCCTTTACTCTCGTTTTGCTGTATACAATGAATAATATAATACAGTGAAAGAGGCGCCCTCTGGTGGCCGTGTGTGTTTTGGAGATTTCGTTTTCAGGATATGAATCAAAACTTACATGATCTGGTTGTATTGTGCATTTTCGAGAGATTTTTGAGTATGTTAAATCAAACACTTTTTCACGAATAATTTTTTTGTTTTGGAGTCATTTGATGCTTTCACCGATTTTATTTTGTTGTTTTAAGGGGCCCCGTTTTAGATTCCTGAGCTGACTTCAGTAGTCTTTGATTTGTCTTCGATGCACACACACAGAGATTGCGCAAGTGTTTAGTGGCTTCGTCGCACACACACAGAAAATACACTGAGTTTACACACACAAGCTAGAGCTCACCCTACTTTGATTTTGACAGTTATATGACTGACTCCGCTATTCAAACCCCAGACTTCATAGCCCAGCATCGGTGCGTCGCAAACCGATGAGTGAGAGAGACTAGAGACTGACGCTGCCTCTCTCTATTATTTGCGCCTGCGTGCACGACAGTTTTTTTTTACTCACAATCAGATCCGCTCTTCTCTAGGAGTTTTATTCACTGAAGACTGATCGTGAGTGCTCACCGCGTTGTTACCGCAGCGCTCCAGCAATCACTCTGCGGCAAAGAGAGGAATTTCCAGCAAAACCAGATAGCATCCCTTTACAAAAGGCTTATTTATTCCCCTTCGGTCAGCTACCACCGAAGCTCCGAGGACTAAGAGCTCATGCTTTGGATCGGGAGAGCGCGCCGGCTTGAATTCTGCTAGTGCCTGTTTTATTATACTTCTCCCGGCTATCTCCGATCTTTTTTCCCCCTCCCAGTATTCGCACCAGTGATCAGCCCCTGTTAATTTATAGAGTTGAAAAATTGGGTTTAGTTTAATTAATGGACCATTCAAATCACCCTCCACTTAGCCCCCTCTCATAAAAACTCTCTTCCAATTTTTTTTTTCGGTTAAAATTTGATTTTACAAAAGACCGGATGATATTGCGCGCGGATTCGCCCGAAGGGTCCCTGGAAACTGCCACATTTGCTTTTGTGTCAGGATTTTTACGTTTGGTCGAGAATAGGTAAAAAACTGTTATTTCCCCCATAAAACCCCCCTTTTCGAGTGCAGACAACCCCAAGTTAGATTATAAAAAAGACCATGAGCGAGCGAAGCGAGCGGGGGGTGAACGCAGCGCGAAGCGCGCGTAATCGCCCGAAGGGCGTTTAGCCGTTTAATTCCCCTGAAAATAAAAAATATCCAAAAAGTCCGCGCAAACTGTAACGGAACAGCAGTACCGAATAGAGTACCTACATAGGTAAGGAGAGTATGGCGGTCTGCGATCATGGAGCTCTTAGGGCCCAATTTTAAGATGGCGGCGGTCGTATTGTTTGAGGTTATGTTACATTGTTGATGAGAACGAAGTCGGTGAACGGTGAGTTCGATGACCGTTTCCCGCCAGAAAATGTATGAAGATAACCTCAACGGTTACACCGGTTACACAATCGACCCCAAAGAGTAAACAAGAGTCGCAATTGAATGGAAGGCCTGCGTGGTCAACGTAGATAAGGGATCCGAACGCGAGCTGGCCTCTGATATGCTGCGACGCGTGGAGCAAAAATGACTCGGGGTATAGGGAAAATAACACGGGATTTTCGTTCCGGGGCGTTTATCTCGAAACCTAAGCAAAATAGTATCGAAACAATTTATGCGAGTCGATTCGGCAGATTTTTCCTAACAATTTGATAGGTCATAAGTGCCACTTTATTGCAAATTCGAAAATACTGTTTCAGTTTAAAAGTACGCACAATAGTGAGTTACTCAAACACTGCTCGAACACACGCCAATCATGTAATCACACTATTGTGCGTACTTTTAAACTGAAACAGTTTTTTTCGAATTTGCAATATAGTAGCACTTATGACCTATCAAATTGTTCAGAAAAATCTGCTGAATCGACTCGTATAAATTGTTTAGATTTTGCTTAGGTTTCGAGATAAACGCCCCGGAACGAAAATCCCGTGTTATTTTCCCTATACCCCGAGTCATTTTTGCTCCACACGTTGCAGCCAATCAGAGGCCAGCCTGCGTTCGGATCTCTTATCTACGTTGACCACGCAGGCCTTCCATTCAATTGCGCGCGACTCTTGTTTACTCTTTGATCGACCCGATAGGCCATCTTGAAATTGGGCCCTAAGAGCTCCTTGAACGCCTAAAATGTCGCAGCCAATCAGCGTAGGATTCACAGACCGCTATAATCTCTTATACTTACATATAGGTACTCTAGTACCAAACGCGCACCGATCGGTGAGTACCTATGTGGAGTGATCTGAGCAGGCAACGCAACGGTGAGCACTCAGTCTTCAGTCGGAACGACTTTCTGCTGTAGGGTCCCTGAATATAAGAGGATTTTCTGGAGGTCCGCGCTGTAGCAGGACGCTTGAATTTACTTGTTTTCAAATAAGCGGAATCTACTTTTTTACCCAGGTTTTTAACTATACCTAGGATCAAAGTTTTCAGCCATTTTTTTTTTTTTTTTTTTTTTTTTTTTTTTTTTTTTTTTTTTTTTTTTAATACAGCCATTAGACTTATTGCACAAGAATTCCGCCCTACCGATTTGTTTTTACTCTACAGGTTTCTGAGAAAATCGCCTCTAAAGATGACCCTTTCCCCGCTCAAGACCACGTAATTAATTGGTAACCTCCAAAACAGGCTAGCCTATGGAGGTACCGAATTTTCAGTCTTTAATTTTTATGTTAATTTTACGTTAGTTTATTTAATTTGTCTAGTATAGTTTATGTGTAATTTGAGTAATTTAACATTTTTCATTTTTTTTTTGTTATGGGGTTTTGTCTAAAGACTGAAACAAACAAAAAAAAAAAAAAATAAATAAATTCATATACCACGCGAGCGGACTTGCTGCCTCCGGGTGGCTCTTGACGTGGCTGCATACAGACTTATCGCGGCACGCTTTACCAATACATAAATTGTATTGGAGCTCCCCTGCTTGTTTTGTCTCACTCTTTTAACCGTCAGTCTACATAGGTTCGTCTCTCTCGCACAGTCATACCCCACTACCCCCGCATCACCATGTCTTCCTCTGTATCATGCTGACCACCAGGCACCACCGTTCCTCAATCATCATCCCTCGTTGTCAAACTCCTTTCTCTATTCCTCTCTACCCCCTCACCCTTTACTGATCGCTAGCCACGCAGGCCACGCTTGGCAAGTAGCTTTTAACTCTCCTTTATTTCTTGCGGTCACTCTCCTTTTACTTGTGTAAGTACATAAACACAAATTATAGCTGAATTACTTTTAGACCTTATTCTATTCGTTTCACTGATAAATGATAACACTCGCTGGTCTCAGCTGTAAGGCAGATGGCTGGCTTCAGCCGTCTTGGTGACTTCCAAAATAATTATATCGACATTTGATTAAGCTCATTCTAAAGCTAATAAGTTAACGATCACATTGATATCCACAGATTAAGTTTTTCTCGTTTGGTTCTATTTTTATGAACTTTTCAAGGGATGAAACAAAGGTGTTCAAACACACTTCACCCAAAACACCGAAAGTAAAAAAAAAAAAAAAACTAAATAAACCTAATCTAACGAAACCACCATTTTTGTCAGCTTATTAGCTTTCATATGAGCTAATGTAAATCTCGATACAATTAATTATTCTGTATAAGTCAACATTACGCTTGATCTGATTTTTTCTGATCATAAATGAACGGCTTGCGAAATATATTTATATTTATATAAAAAAATTATCGTGATACATGTATTACATGCTGTAGTGGAATGCGTCAAGCTGTGCCTTGATATTGCGCAACTTGTCTGTTTATCTTCAAACATCTCTTTCCAAGCATCGCACGCGAATGCAGCGATTCTGAAGATAAACACACATCTTGAGTAATATCAAGGTGTGGCCATTTATGAATGTATATAAGACATTGTTCTCAATAAACTATGCAGTTACTCTATTCGAACTCGGTCTCATCATTTTCAAGCAGTAACTCCACATGGCGACCGTGACACTCGGACCTCTCACTGATTCCTGATCGACTTCCTCGGCAGTTTTTCGTCACACCTCACCTCTCTACCGTCTTCGTTCTTACCTCACCGGCACTTATGGGCAACTGGTTCAGCAGCAACAAGGAGTCATCCAAAGAAAGCAGCCGGGAGACCGTCGTCGTTTCTGGACAGGCCAACGTGAATTTGGACACGCACGACCAAGTGCAGTACTCTCTGTTGGCTTTGATGGGCTTTCTCGTTTTGGTTATCCTTGGGGCACTCCTGGCGTGCAGATGGGCGCATTTCAGGAAGAAGCAGAATCAGCGGTTTGAGGCGTTAGAGGTGGAGTTGCGAGAGCTGAAGGGTGTCGTTGGTCAGCGTTAGTGAGTCGGTTGTCGATGTCCGACGAGTTCCGTCAATTCATCACCAATACTTTGAAAGCTGGAAAGGATCGTCGTGTAAAGGAGGCTCCTGCTCGTCTCGTGAGGCTACAGGAACTGTGGACAGCAGTTCCCGAGGAGGAGCGCACGGAAGATCTCGAGGCACTTTCCAAGAGGGGTTTTCAATTTCTGGTTGACATCATCACTGAGGACACAAAGGACCAATCCGGCTCAGAGATGACGACATCCCTGTCAGATTTTGACCTGCGGACGGCGGGTCAAGTTGTGACAGAATTCAACGGGACATCCACGGAACTCAACGATTTTCTGGACTGTAGCAGGTGGTACCACGACTCCATCAAACTGGCGGACAGGCCCAAGTTCTTGGAATACTTGCTCAAGGTGAAGCTCAAGGGCAAGGCAAAGACGGCGTTGGTCGAGGCTCCGAAATCATTCGAGGCCTTAGAGAAGCTCCTGAAGGAACGTTTCAAGCCGAGGGCAACTATCGGCAGTCTGCAAAACTCCCTTTCAGCGTTGCAGCAGCGGGCCAAGGACGTGTCAACTTTTGCGGCTGACATTGAGGAGCTGGTGCAGCGCATGACGGATCTTCAAGTGGCGGAAAAGGGCGAAGACAATCGTGAGATCATTCGCTCACTCAACGATACGTTAGCTTTAAACGTATTGAAGATGGGCTCGAACGCACACGTAAAGAAGGTGCTGTTAGCGGGCCAGGTTAAAACTTTCACCCAGGGTGTTAGTTTAGCGTTGGAGGCAGAATCCAGTCTACCCACGGAAGGTCAACAGGCTCAAGTGAACTTTGTGCGGCGTGGCGGCTACACTGGACGAGGTCGCGGCCGAAAGCAGAACAACAGGGGATCAAAAACTTCTGATGGTTCGACGCGGCAACGTGGTGGTCGGAATTTTCATCGCGGTCATCACCAAAGCAGATCTCGATCGGGAAACGACAAAGGGCCGTCAGCGAAGGCAAAGCAGGAAGCGCAGGTGTCGGTGGCGGCCGTCGAGGAGCAAAGTGCTACAATCTACAGTTAAACTGTAAGTCAAACTTTTTGAAAATCTATACAAATTTGTCTCAAAAACCTCTTACTTTTTTGGTCGATACCGGTTCCGATATAAGCTTGTGTAAAATTAATGTTGTTGAACGCGCGCAAAAATATTTCAATAATAAAGTTATTAATTTGTCAGGCATTGGAGACGGAATGCGTAGTACTTTAGGTGAAATAGATGCTAAGTTGAAATTTAATTCTAGCGTAGGTCTTACTCATAATTTATTTTTGGTAGATGAAGAATTTCCCGTTAAAACCGACGGCATAATTGGCCGTGATTTTCTTGATAAATATAATTGTAATTTGGACTACGGGTCATGGATTATATCGTTTATATATAATCAGCATAAAGTTGAAGTTCCTATGTTTAAATTTATAAGTGTCGCGGAAAATGAAGGGGTTACACTTCCCGCGCACACAGAAGTGATTCAGGCTGTAAATCTTGTTTTAGCTGAAGATAGCGTGATTCATTCGGGCGAGATAGCACCGGGTGTATTTTTAGCTGATAGTATTGTTCCAGCTTCTGGTGTGAAGCACGTAAAAATTTTAAACAAAACGGATCAGCAAATTTCATTGCAAAACTTTCGCTATGAGCCTCTGAGTAATTTTTGCGAGGCTCAGCATTTTACTGACACGGTGTCAGCAGAGCGCGAGCAGCGTGTAGATGCCCTGGTTAAATCGAATATGTTAGCTGTTCCAAAAAATGATGCGGAATCGATTGCTGCACTCTGTACAGAATTTTTTATAAACAACGTGTTATTTTAGATGATAAGAATCCGGTTTATAAGAAAAATTACCGACTTCCGGAGTCGCAAAAGCCGGAAATTCGTAGACATGTAGAAAAGCTAATCAAAGATGACGTTATTGAGCCATCAGTAAGCCCGTATAATAGTCCAATACTTTTAGTGCCGAAAAAAGGCGATAATGGTGAAAAAACAACTCGATTAGTTATAGATTTTCGCTCTTTGAACGAACGTGTTTGCGCGGACAAATTTCCGCTTCCTAGAATCGATTCTATTCTCGATCAGCTGGGTCGAGCGAGAGTTTTTTCAACTTTGGATATCTCAAGTGCTTTTTATCAAATTAGCTTAGAAAAGGCTTCTCGGCCTTGCACTGCTTTTTCAGTATCTGAGTTTGGTCATTTCCAGTTTAAACGATTACCATTTGGAATTAAAATTGCACCCAACTCGTTCTCTAGAATGATGTCGATAGCGTTATCTGGATTAGAAGATATTTGTTTCTGGTATATTGACGATTTAATTATTCATGCGTGCTCCGTAAGGCATCATTTGAAAAATCTAAGGCGCGTATTTGAAAGGTTACGTCAGTATAATTTGAAATTAAACCCAGGGAAATGTAATTTTCTTAAAAAAGAGTTGTTTTATTTAGGCCATAGAATTACAGACAAAGGAGTTTTTCCTGATAATCGAAAATTTCATGTTATTGAAAACTATCCGGTTCCGAAAAATGCTAAGGAAGTTCAGAGGTTCGTAGCTTTTGCGAACTACTATCGAAAATTTATACCACTTTTTGCCGAAAAAGCGTATCCTTTAAATCAGCTTTTAAGAAAGAAGGTTCAATTTGAGTGGACAGACGAAAGGCAGAGGGCGTTCGATGATTTGAGGAAATGTTTAATGACTCCCCCAGTGTTAAAGTATCCTGATTACTCTCAACCGTTTATTTTATCTACGGACAGTTCTAATTATGCACTGGGCGCTGTCTTATCGCAGGGCGAGATTGCCAGCGAACGGCCTGTAGCGTACGCAAGTCGTAGTTTAAATCGACATGAACTTAAAAAACCAATCATAGAAAAAGAGCTACTTGCTATTCATTGGGCCATTAAATATTTCAGACCAATTTTGTTCGGTAGAAAATTTATTGTCATCACCGATCATCGACCTTTAGTCAGCCTATTCACTCAAAGGGATCCCTCTTCAAAAATGACAAGAGTTCGTCTTGATCTTGAAGAATACGATTTTGAGGTACGATTTAAACCAGGAAAAGCAAATGTCAACGCAGACGCGTTATCTAGGATCGTGATCGACTCCGATCAATTAAAAGCATTAATACCTAGGGAGGTAGATGTTGCCGTTGTAACGCGTTCTCAGACAAAAAATAGTTACCGTGACAACAATTCCAACAATGCATCTCGGAAAGTGAGTTGTGACAACGCTGAGCCTGATCAACTCAAAGCGTGGAATGCAACCTCACTGACCGATGTGCGTTATTTGAAAACGTTGCGTTTTAACGTAGTAAATAACAAAGACAGTTGCAGAGAGACGGATGAATTTAAAATTGACCTAGAAGGCTCCGATTACATTCTTACTCTACGAGTCAGTGGCGATGCAATGCCGAGCTTAGGACCGGCATTGGAGGCGCTGAGTCGGCAGTTTGAGAATCTGAAGTTGCGTTTGTCTACGGAAGATAGACTTTTTGATTACCTTAGTTTGTCCGAATTCAAGGATAAGGTGAATCAGTTACAGATAGATTTGCAAATCATTATTTACACTCCGGCTCGCACCGTGAGTGACGCAACAGAGCAAAACGAAATTGTGAAAAAATTTCATAATGAAATAGTGGGTCACTTTGGCATCAATAAAACGTTGGCTAAAATTAGACAGCATTATGAATGGCCAAAAATGGTCAAAACAATCTCTAATTTTATTAAACTGTGTAAAAAATGTCAATTAAACAAAGTCAGTCGACATAACAAGGAATATTTTGTTAAAACTGATACTCCTTCAACTAGCTTTGAAGTAATTGAGATTGACACGGTTGGCCCTCTTCCTTTAACAGAGGCAGGGAGTCGATATGTCGTCACATCTCAATGTGCTTTGACTAAATTCATTGATTGTGTTCCTGTATCTGATAAATCTGCCCAAACCGTAGCTAGAGCAATTGTTGAGCAATTTTTCTGTCGTTATGGCATTGCTGCAACAATTAGAACAGATTTAGGAACAGAATACATGAACGACGTCATGAGGGAAATATGTAATTATCTAAATATCACTCATAAGTCGTCTACCCCGGCTCACCACGAAACGATTGGTGCTTTAGAACGTTCTCACCGAGTTTTTAACGAGTTTTTGCGGGCGCATATAGATGCACAACATAGCACGTGGGATAAATGGTTATCATTTTACACGTTTTCTTACAATTCTACTCCTCACGTGTCAACTAAATATACACCATATGAGTTGGTATTCGGGAAATTACCCAACATTCCAAATTTGTTTTCATCTCCAACTTTTTCTTATTCAGACCACGAAAATTTTGCAAAAGATTTAAAATTCCGTTTACAAAATTCCCACAAAACAGTACAGGCTTCTTTAAATAAGCTTAAAGAACATCAAAATGAAACTCACAATAAAAACCTAAAACCTCATTTGTTTACAGAGGGTTCTTTCGTAAAACTTAGAGTTGAAAATCGCCACAAATTAGACCCTGTCTACTCAGGACCACACGAGGTCCTCAAAACAGATGGTGTAAATACTATTATTCGTTTTAAGAACAAAACATTAACTGTACATAATAATCGTCTTCTCCCATTCCGTTCTCCAATCGCCAATTTTTAGTGTCATTATAATCGTAAATTGTTTTTTTTTTTCTTCTCTCCTCACTTCTTGTTTGATTTTTCTTATGTTTATTCTTTGATTCATTCTTTTGTTTTGTATTTTACCATTTTGTTTTTATGTAAAAAAAGGTTCGCTCTACTGCACCTTTTTCTTAAACGGTGGGGGTGTAGTGGAATGCGTCAAGCTGTGCCTTGATATTGCGCAACTTGTCTGTTTATCTTCAAACATCTCTTTCCAAGCATCGCACGCGAATGCAGCGATTCTGAAGATAAACACACATCTTGAGTAATATCAAGGTGTGGCCATTTATGAATGTATATAAGACATTGTTCTCAATAAACTATGCAGTTACTCTATTCGAACTCGGTCTCATCATTTTCAAGCAGTAACTCCACAATGCACATAAACTGTTTTTCGCAATGATTAAATTAATTTTTATTACAATTCAACAAATTGTTTCTATGCTTCAAGTGTACTCTCTCCACCGTATAGAAAAATACAGTGTTATGTGTACACTGTACCTGGAAAAATGGAATAGACAAATAAAGCGTTAGGACGGAAAACTATCAGTGTAAAGAAGCAAAATTGCAGACGAATAGATTAAAGATAATAAGAGGTAGCATAGTGCAATGGGGGTAGAGGGATGATGGCAGTCCAAAGAAAGGTGGAAAGTTTGGTTATTATCAAAGAGTAAACAAGAGTCGCAATTGAATGGAAGGCCTGCGTGGTCAACGTAGATAAGGGATCGGAACGCGGGCTGGCCTCTGATTGGCTGCGACGCGTGGAGCAAAAATGACTCGGAAATGACTAGGGAAAATAACACGGGATTTTCGTTCCGGGGCGTTTATCTCGAAACCTAAGCAAAATAGTATCGAAACAATTTATGCGAGTCGATTCGGCAGATTTTTCCGAACAATTTGATAGGTCATAAGTGCCACTTTATTGCAAATTCGAAAAGACTGTTTCAGTTTAAAAGTACGCACAATAGTGAGTTACTCAAACACTGCTCAAACACACGCCAAGCATGTAATCACACTATTGTGCGTACTTTTAAACTGAAACAGTCTTTTCGAATTTGCAATGAAGTAGCACTGATGACCTATCAAATTGTTCGGAAAAATCTACTGAATCGACTCGTATAAATTGTTTAGATACGATTTTGCTTAGGTTTCGAGATAAACGCCCCGGAACGAAAATCCCGTGTTATTTTCCATATACCCCGAGTCATTTTTGCTCCACGCGTCGCAGCCAATCAGAGGCCAGCCCGCGTTCGGATCCCTTATCTACGTTGACCACGCAGGCCTTCCATTCAATTGCGACTCTTGTTTACTCTTTGGTTATTATACTTAGTCTGTTCACTATTTGACTGCAGTTGGCCAAAAATATTAAAATGCGTAAATGGCAACGTTGATCGTTGAAGTCGGCCCTGGCCAGGGCCCGTTTTCACGGGGATGTACGTTTTGGGCGAATGGTAAGAAACAGGTAAAAAAAAAAAACAGTACGTATTGGGCGAGGCAAGAGGAGAATAATTCTGAGAACTACTCCATTTCTTAGGGCGTTTTGGGCGAGAGAAAAATATCAGAAATTTGTAGGAAACGTGAATAATGTGGCACTTCAGGGCGAGTGCGAGAGATGATGCTATTGCTGCATGTGGCAACCTCGCGTTCTCGTAAAATGTCTCAAGTTCACTTGCCGCTCTTATCATTGAAGAAGAGACCAAATTATGTCCATAAAACGTAATATTTGGAACCCCGTAAAAATCTCTACGCAAGCCAGAATCGCTGGATCCATTGACAACTGGAATGAGTATAGCTCTGTTCCGCGAACCGCCCTCCGTCGCCTACAATATCCTATAATAAATGGGCTACCTTCATCAAGCTTGGAGGATTTAAATGTTTTTACTCCTACTTTGAACTTTAGTTTCTCATTTTTACAATTTTTTTTTCATGTATGTCATCTTTGACGCGGAGCTATATACACTCCTACTTTGAACTTTAGTTTCTCATTTTTACATTTTTTTTTTTTTTAAATCCATGCCAATTTTGGCGCGGAGCTCTTTACATTCCAAATGAATGCACTCCAGGGGAAGGGGTGTAAAAAGCTCTCTCACTCTATTTCCTTCACATGACGCAGAGTTTGAGAACTTTTTGTCAACCAAGCCCAATAATCATCGATTATACATCAAATTTCAAAACTTCAAGCTACAGACCTAAAATAATTGCTGCTGAGTAATAAACACTTGTAAAACGCGTACTCGGCAACTTAAATACTTCCGGTGATGCCAAACTTACAAAATTACCACAGTAAATGCCTCAAATGTACTCGCGCAAAAGTCCCTTCAACATTGACTGAATCCCTCACTAAATTCAATTTTTAACTCGCCCAAAACGCCCACTCGAATCCAGCTCCTCGCCCGAAAGGTACCTTTTTGCGTCGCTCAAAACGTACTCTTTCTCTCGCCCAAAACGCCCGATTTTCGCCCACCCTCGCCCAAAACGTCATCCCCCGTTTTCACCACTGCCAGTGCATTGTCTTCGGACTCATTGTTTGACACTTCGTCGGCTCGGACCCTTTTCCACTCCTCATTTTGACCACTCACTTAAAAATTAAATTTTTGCGGCATTCGTGATTTTTTAATTTATAATTTTAAATTCAAACTCTGCTCAACGTGCTTAAAAAAATGATACCAAACGGCGGCTCACTATGTAATTTTTGAAAGATTGCGGCATTCCTGATTGATTGATTTCAGAATGCCGTAATCTCTTAAAAATTACTTATTGAGCCGCCGTTCGGTATCATTTTTTTAAGCACGTCGAGCACAATTCTTATCTATATATATAATTTCCAAGCTTAATGGAAATTCCCGTCGATCCTTTGGACCGTTCCGGACAAGTGCGGTATCGATCGATGCGGCTCAGTACCAGGATTGTGGGAAAAATACCAGCGGTGCTGTTCAGAGCCATCTTCTCTCTCGAAAATCCAAAAAACTATGAATACTATGGGCGTAATGAGTGGGAGGGAGACAGTCGCTGTACCTTTGTAATGTGCGCGAGAGAGAGAGAGGTATACCATTCGTTTTTAAGCCCTGGTCGGTCACCTAGCGACGCTAAATTTTTTTTACGTCGACAGCTGATATTTTGCTTTTTGGGTGCATCGACACTATATGTACGTAGAGAGGTGACTCCGTGGACTGTAGATCTGTAGGCATGATCTTCATTTTTAAGGTTATTTTTTTTTACCCTTGATCATTACTTGACATGCGTTTGTTGATACTCTCAGCTGATGCTTGTGATTTTGTGCGGAGTAGGTCGGTCTGTGATATTTATGTCGATGATAAGTTTTTAATATTTTTTACAGAGACAAATAAAGAGCTCCAGCAACAGAGACAAATGAGACCCTGCACAAAGCATGCGACAGGTGTCCATTTTTCTGGCTCAATTTTTGTCGGAACTCATCGAAACAACAGCCAACATTCACCTATTGTTGACTGATGAGCGCGTACTTTGCATTCGCCAAGCAAAACCTGTTTCCGTTTCCTTCAACATTAGGCGAAGGTTGATTGTTGAGGCCGATGAGTCCCGACAAAAGTAGTTCAGGAAAAGAGGACACCGCGCGCAACCACGGGAAAAATAGGGAATGCACGGTCTCTATTTGTCTCTGCCCAGCACACGCACACCGTATGCTTCCCGTCTTAAAAAAGTGAAGCAAGTTTAGCGGTCACAGTTTTGTTCGGGAGTCACCGGCTGCAACGATAAGCAGTCGCAAACTGTTGAACTGTTGTTATAATTAAATTATTAACAAAAACAGGTAACAATGGCCGCGAAGCGGCCACGAGCCTCTAGTTTAAATATAAAGTCAGTTAGTACAAATTCGCGAATGCCGCAAAAACTTAATTTTTGAGTGGGTGGTCAAAATAAAGAAAAAGCTACTTAAAGTTCGAGGATGAAATGAACGTTTTTCACTAGCCTCGTTTATGCGAGCATCTCAACCCGGGTTCTAGAACCCGAGTTCAGCTGAACCCGAGTTGAGATGCTCGCATAAACACTTCAGATCTCGCTGAGCTAGGGTTCGACTCGACCCCGATTCAAACCCGAGTCGAGTCGGTGAACTCGGGTTGAGATTTCACGCATAAACACCTCGGAGTTCAGAACCCGGGTTCACGCGGCATCGATGTCACCAGTTCGAGCGAGGTTAAACACGCGTTTTATGCGGTCGCACTTGTCCGGACCGCACCCAGCATTGCCGCCATTTTCGTCAAAAAAGTAAACAAACGCAGTGAAGAAGAAGAAAGAAATCCTTTGAACTCGAGTTCAAATATACGGGTGTTTATGCGCTAACTCGAGTTGGACCCAGGTTGAAACTCAACTCGGGTTGACTCAACCCAGGTTCAGATCTCTCGCATAAACGAGGCTTGGCTAACGTAGATATTGCATCATCATTCAACCCCCGTACAGCCGCACTCTCTGCGCAACAGCCAAGTGCCTTAGCGCAAACAACCCAGCCGCCATTCGTTTCGACCCGTGTTGAGATTTTAGGGTTAAGAATCGGTTCCTGAGTTCTTCGTATTTACATATGAGTTCCGCGTTCCGCCAAAAATTTCTAATATCCACTAATATCTATACTCTGTTCAGGATAAGAAGGCGGGTGAGAATTCAGGTAGTAATGCACTATTTAGCAACAGTGCGGCTATACCGGCTACTCCAACCCCTCGCAGTGGCCGTTGTTCTTCCGACTTCTCTCTTGGCATGGAGGATTTCCGAGAACCGACGGACTCAACAATTTACACACGTCCGGTAAAAATTGCGAACGGTCAAAAATACGAAAAAACGGACGAAATTTTCGCCCTAAAGGGCCAAAACTCGGCAAAAATAGTCGACTTTGAATATTGATGACTCTCATATATTCGATATTAGACGAAATATTCTGAATTTAATTCCGACTGAAAAATACGAATTTCTGAGAGTCATCAATATTCGAAGTCGACTATTTTTGCCGAGTTTTGGCCCTTTAGGGCGAAAATTTCGTCCGTTTTTCCGTATTTTTGACCGTTCGCAATTTTTACTGGACGTGTGTAAATTGTTGAGTCTGTCGGTTCTTGGAAATCCTCCGTGCCAAGAGAGAGATCGGGAGAACAACGGACACTGCAAAGGGTTGGAGTAGCCAGCATAGCCACACTGTTGTTAAATAGTGCATTACTACCTGAATTCTCACCCGCCTTCTTATCTTGAACAGAGTATAGGTATTATTCGAAGTCTTTGCGTTGCGCAGTAGACTATACTCACCGGCAGCCGAATTGGCGGGTCAAAATCGGAATTAAAATGCAAAAAAGGCAACACTGAGGACCCTTTCGAGCCTCGAGTCGTCGCAGTGAAAGCCACTGCTGACGCGCTCTGAATGAATAGCCGAGAGCCGGCTATTGTTTCGGAGGAGCCCCGGTGTCCGGCTACCTCGGACCCTTTTCCTTCACCCAAAATTTCTGACGATTTTTTTTCGTCGGACAAATGCGCCGTTTTTTTTGTGGTAAAAATTCGGTTTCAGCGTGCAATTCCAATGGAAATCAACTTTAAGACTAAGTTGATGAGTTAATTTGAAGCTGTTTGATTCATCACTGTTTGGTTTTAGGTGATAAATCAAACAGCTTCAAATTAAGCTAATTAGCTTAGTTTTTAGTTCATTTCCATTGAAATTTCACGCTGAAACCGAATTTCTTCATGAAAACGGCGCGTTTGTCCAACGAAAAAAAAAAATCGTCAGAAATTTTGGGCGAAGGAAAAGGGTCCGAGGTGGGCGGACACGGGGCTCCTCCCAAACAATAGTCGACTCTCGGCTATTCACTCGACTCGAGACGCATGAGGGTCCTCAGTGTTGCCTTTTTTGCGTTTTAATTCCGATTTTCACCCGCCAATTCGGCTGCCGGTGAGTATAGTGCGCACAGGGGCTGTCTGATGCAATAATTGAAGCCCCGTCATGGTTTCCCGGCAAGGGCCGTTTCAAATGGTTTGAATTTTTCGCATTTTCAAACCAATTTTTCTCGATGTCCCCGTTGAATTTGAGGAAAAATAAAAAAAAAAATGAGTCTCCTTATTTTACCTCTACTTACATATTCTGAATTAAAAAAAATACTTCATGCAAGTGCCCTATTACTTATTTCATTAGCTGTGATTCTATGCTTGTATGCTTTTAAAGGGGACGTACACCCTAAAAACAACATTAGCTTAATCGGCAGAGGAAAGTGTGACATGAACGATGGTGAAATCCGTTTTTCGAAATTCGACTTCGTTGCGAAGATACAGCCGCCGAAAGATCCGGCGTTGACGTCATCTGCTCCAACCTCACGATGCGGTACCATTGCGCTTAGTGGGAAACGCAGTGCCCGCACCGTTCCCTCTCAGTTTGTGAGGTTATCGGCTCCCACGTAAAAATTGCAAAATTAGTTAAGAATTAAAGTCGTAAATTATAGAATTCGTTTCGCCATAAGCTTTGTGAAAGCGAGTGAGTGCGAGAGATATGTTGTATGTCTATCTACCTCACTTGCGCTCATTGAAGCTAATGGGAATTTTCGTTTTTCATAGTTGCCGGCTTTACTTTTGAGTATTTCAGCTAAAAACTTACAGGATACCTTCCGGGGGTATGTTTGCAGGTGCTGACGGTCCTCAAATTTGTACTTTTGGCTTTAATTAATCAATTTTAAGCAAGAATGTAGACTTTTTGAGCAGCGCTAGTGGCGCTATCCATCGGATTGAAAACTGGATATAGTTCCCCTGGAATCGCTTAGAGACTCGCGTGTCGCGTCAGATACCCTCGTTCAGTATTGCATTAATGGACAAAATATATTTAAAAATGTATCTAATTTTGATGGAATGGCCTTAGTTAAAATAAGCAATTTTGGACCTGAGAGATTTCTCGAGATTATTTTCCCAGTGGACAGAGCATCCGGTGGCGTTAGTTGCGGGAGGGGCAAATAGGTCGGCCAAAAGTAAGAAAGTGCTGACCCTTTTTTTTGGTACAGAAAAAAAATGTCGACTTAAAAGGTGGTCACCAACAAATTTTGTCGAAATTTAGGAGCGCAAATATACAAGGTATGCATCAGGGCTGTAGGCCGTAGTGCTCTAAAATTTGATTGATGAGAAAAGAAAGGTCATCACATCCCCCCGCCCCCTCCCCCACCCGAACCTAACTCGAAATGACACCCCTGAAAGCATCATTCATCGGTTATAAGACTGAACCTGTTACTGTCCGGGCCCTCTCAGAAATAAGGGTCCGAAGCCAAAACCTATTTCCATCTATGTATATCTCGTGACCAAATTTAGTCACAGTAATCAAATTGAAACCAAAATGCTCAGAGTGAAAAGGGCTTTCTTTATCCCGCAGTTTGGCAACACTGCAGAAAATATAGTATGCTTCAAGTTTACTTTATTTTTGGTAAGATGGAACCACAGCATATTTAAAATAGCTCTACTCCCTAAAAACTTCCATGAAAGTATGATCCAAAAGAATAAATAAAGATCGTAGTTTTTAAGGACTTACAAATAAACTCACCACGAGTTTCCTCAAGAAACAAATTTTTGCGATACTTGATTCATAAATAAAATTGTGGACGCTATTAAAAAAAAAAAAGAAAAAGAAAAAACGCTCAGATTTTTGCCAAACTTGGGGAAGGGGGAGATTCAAAGAGAAGGGCATTTTTGGACCTACGGCCTATGTTTATTTAAAAAAAAAAAAAAAAAAAAAAGTCTTCAAAAATGCGTGGTTAAAAAGACAACATATTATGAGGTATTTTATTACACCCTGTAAAAGCAGGTGGTTGATTACATTCGAAGGTAGATTCAGATTTCCTCTGGGGTAGAGAGAAACGTAAAAAAATAAAGAATAATAATAATTATAAAGAAAAACAAAAAAAAAAACAAAACAAAACAAAAAAACAAAACAAAAAACAAACAAAAAAACAAAAACAATTGGTTGACTCGCTGCGTAGGTCGCTAAATGGTTTAGTGAAAGATAAAGTCAAATGAGTCAAGAGTCAGTGTAGTAAATTATGAAACCTGAAAGCGCCTTAACATTCACACTATGCAATACCGCATACCTCAAAAGGGTGCGAATGTCGATCGTTCCTCGTGCTATGCTACCCAATTAAAAGTACTTTCATAGTGTATACTTTTACTCTCACGTTAGATAGTCTTAACGATAGCTACATTTACTTGATGTTTATCAAAATTATTTCGATCTTCTTTCTTTAGAGAGAGTCTGTAAACAAAAGTAAAAGGCGCTCTTAGAAGTTGATTTCAATTTTTAAACGTTCATTTTTAAGACTGCACTTTTGCCAATGAAACCTGATGCTATATTTTCTTCTACTATACGTCCAAGGATAACGTGCATATTGTTCAACCGAATTAATCGAATTGTTCCAGACAATCCGGACCGTTTGTCGAACAAGCGGGTAATACCCCAACTACCCCAAGCACAGTATGTATATGTAGCGTTGAAGCGCCTTCAAAGTCAAGTGATGCAACTTCAACATTCGCGCGATTGAAGAGCTATCAAGTTTGCCTTGTCTAACGACTGAAGACAATACACATAGTACCTAACCCAGGCAAAAATGGTTCATAGAGGTCCATAAGGTCCATACTCAATTCCCTGTACAGAGTATAGATACGTTTGGTCGTTTGGATCCATATGGATATCATATGAGTGGATCTGTAAGGATATCAATACGGTGTATACCCATACGATATCCAT
The DNA here is from genome assembly GCA_011764245.1 of Trialeurodes vaporariorum. Classification (NCBI taxonomy): domain Eukaryota; kingdom Metazoa; phylum Arthropoda; class Insecta; order Hemiptera; family Aleyrodidae; genus Trialeurodes; species Trialeurodes vaporariorum. The sequence goes on from VMOF01000035.1 coordinate 42,046,113, forward strand.
TCATACATCCATATGGATCCATATGTATCCATACTCTGTACCGAGAATTGGTTATGGAGCTTATGGACCCCTATGGATCATTTTTGCCAGAGAATTACTTGAGAATTAAGATAATTTTACTTCACTGTATATAGCATTTTATGAGCGATTTTCGAAATATATTTACGTTGCGAATCGACGATCAGCGCGGGTCGTACAAATGACTAAAATCATCTGGTATTTTACATTAAAAGCGCGCTGTTCAAATAATCAAAATTGAGTTGATTGCCGGAAGGAGAGTCTAGAGTCTGTGTATACCAGAGATTACTAAGCCTAAGAGATATGGCACTTCCTATCTCCGCCGTGTTAAAAAACCGTTGGCCGGGCTCCGTAAAAAAACGCCTGCAGAATGGCCGAGATACAACGTGCAGTACGCTGGTGACCGTAAACATTGTTGTTATTCATGTTGTTGGAAATGAGGTTAGATTCTCCGCAGCATCTAAATGTTTGTCATTTAATGGGCGATGGGATGATTAAAGTGACTAAGATTTTCAGATTCACGTACAATATATACTCAGAGCTCATTAAACTTCCCAAACACTTTATTCATCTTATTAATTTAGTTAGTGGCGTTGCTGTCAAATCTCATTCAAACAACAACAGTAGTAACAATGTTTACGGTCACCAGCGTACGCCACATTGCATACTTCGTAGGAGTCGAATAACACTTTTGAATCGTTATGCCATATCTCTTAGGCTTAGTAATCTCTGGTGTATACGAATGTCGAATGAGTCCAATCACATGGATAAGTGTAGAAGAAGAAGTGTTCTTATACAAAACGCTTAATGCAAAGAGGCGTTCGTTATTGCTCTGGAAAAAATCAAATTTTAATGCAATGAGTTTTGAATAGATTAATAGGGGTTTTTAAAATTAAAATAGGTTTTAATTACTGTGTGTCTTTGTTAAACCTTGTTTTGCGAGGTGGGGGCGGAAAGAGTAACCCAACGGCGAGTCGAGATAACAATGAACAAACGCTCCTGATTGGCTATAGAAATGATTTTGTTGACTCCGGCGTTTGATAATGAACTTCTAATCTTCATCCGAGCCGAATAAAAAAATACGGTATTCATTTCCTCGTTTCAAAAAATTCCTCGAGTCATTCTTCAAGTTTCACTTAAAACGGAAAATTGCGTTGATCCATTTCTAGCTGGGAGCGGATCGGAATTCGAGGAGAGGAATTGAACAATGCCTGCGTTCAGGAACAACCGCTCATCGTCCGATCACAAATCAAGCAAGGACAAAAAGAAGCATAAGCTGAACCAAGATGGGTTCAGAAAAATCCTTTGCGAGGAAGCCAATGGACAGATGAAAGCTGGCAACTTCACCAAGGCTTTAAGAAACTACACGAAGGTATGATTTTTTTAAATTTCAGTTTGATAGCGAAGCTGTAAAGAACGTATTTTTGTTTCTTTGTTTTTGTTTTGTTTTTAGTTGTTTATAAGTTTATTGTAATTGAAGTCCCACCGATCATCTAAGTGAGGGACCGTGAGAACGTAACTTCACGACTGTGGTCATTTAGCCTTAATAACTAATCAGTCTAGCGCCTGCTTCCAAAAGTGCCGGGAATGAATGCAGTTGTTGTGAGCTAACTATTCCTACATGATGGTTCGGTTTTTGCATAAACCATGAATTGAAGGCGCAACTGGATTATCTCTGACTTACGAAGCCGGTTAATGAGTTCCAGTCTCGACTCTCGAAGGCCCCCGCTCATGCTCTCATCTCATTCTGGGATGGAGGCTCCGTAGCAGTGGCGGCTCGTGAAATGCGATACATCGATGTCCTCTCCATTTAAATCTATAGAAAAGTATCGCTTTCTCGGGGGTTCAATTGCACCCCCTGACGATCGATACTTTTCTATAGTTTTAAATGGAGTAGACATCGATACATCGCATTTCGCGAGCCGCCACTGCTCCATACTCCATAGCATAGCACTGTCTGCAGCTTCGCTTAAACGGTCCTTCTCTTCGGTTACCTTACGAATACCACAACTTAAGGGTTTCACTAGAAGCTTCTCAAGAACATCAGTGTTGAAATGTTTTTTTTTTTTTTTCGAACCCATCAAACCGAATTAAGAGCTATTATGGAGGCTTGTACATAAAATTACTCTGTTCTTTTGATGAACTTATTTAAAACCCTGAAAAATCTAATTGGGAGATCCTTTTTAAGCCCTGCAACATGATCGACTGGGAGGTCCAGAGGTCCCTCTACATGATTCACAAGACTATACATCGACGACCTCTTCTGGGGGCTTCACTGCGAAATTGGATTTGGTCGTTTGATGGATCATTCATGGAATCAACCTTTGGCATTCTTTGATGTACTAGCGGAGATAAAGATACTTAGCCAGGGTATGCAATAAGCAATACACAGCATCCCATTCAACATGTGTATTAGGTGTGTTGCGTGTTGCATACTCTGGCCAGGTATCTTTGTCCCCGCTAGCACCTACTTAAAAAGGGAACTTGGTGACCTCACTTTCCTTGCTTGGCCAATAATATTGGTTCTTAGTTATCTTTGAGGCTCTGCATTGTGCGTGAAAAATACTTTCAGGAGCCCTACTTTAGAGTCACAAGGAGGTCAACCAGAAGGCCCTGTGTACAAGAGCATTGCTTCTAAAGAGTCAGTTAGGAGGAAGGAGGTAGCTTTTGGAACCCCAAAATAGCATTTGGGGGCCCCCTAAATAAAGTATTGAGATGATCACCACCCAGCCACCCTGGTTTGCGCACCCTAATCAAATTGATGATTTCCAGTCGTTACAAAGTGCAAAAAAAAAAAAAAAAAAAAAAAAAAAAAAAAAAAAAAAAAACTGTTTGGAACAACATTTATCTTTTTTTCTTTCAATAAAATGTTTCAATAATATAGCTTTTCAAGGACATTTCCCGGTGTTGACGAAAAATTTGACATCATGAAATGTCCCTCATAAGTATACTTCAAAAGTATTTCAAGCATATTTTTTCGTAAATTATTGCCCCCCCCCCCCCACAATATATACAATGATTTTATCCATTTGGAAGATAATCAATGGACTATCGTAATGGAACAATGTATTTTGGAAGGGCCAATCCCCCCCCCCCCCATTTTATCAATAAAATTATGCTGAATTGATTTACAAAGTATTCCACAGTAAACCCCTGGTTTCGAGCAAAATGGTCCGGAAAATTTAATCTGTGTTAATTTCATACGGCCAGAAAAAATTAGGCCAACCCCTTTCCAGTCAATCAGAGGCCGTACTTCAATTTAAATCTAAACGATTCGTATAATCACACAGGATGCTAATTAATTTGCGACTCTTTCTGGCTGTGCCAAATTGTGTGAATTGATACAATATTTTCAGAAGATAATCTTCAAATGCAGCTTTAGAAACCGTGCCATGAATACATACTGGCAGATATACTTAGTATAGATATATTAGATACAAATTCTCGAGAACTGAAAAGACCACAGATTTATTGATTGACAATAGACGAACGAGCACTGAATTAATGAAAAAATTGATGGTGTCGAATATCGCGAAAATAAAAAGCAACGGGGAAGCCCATAATTATACTCGAAGTATCATGTCACGGAGCAATTGATTATGCAATTCAGTTGACTATCACCTTGGTAACGCAAACGGTGAGAGGTAAGGCGTTAGTACCTGTCTCCTACGAAGCTCTAGGTGTTAGTCGTATCGTTCAGATTTACACCTGTAAATTTTTTTTTATTGTACCTGCCTTGTTTTCGTTCGGTGAAAAAATTATTGCTCTCGTCAATTTGCCACTCCGTCCATTCCTTTAAGCCAAAAAGAGTCAATATAAAGTGTAAAAGACTAATTTCAGTCCACGAGTGTTATTTTTATTCTGTTACCTCTATCAGTAGGGTTCATCCGTTTCAGAGACCTGCATAAAGCTGTATGTACTCATAGATCTAAATGAATTAGTATGTATTCAAGAATGTTATTATTATAACTCATTTCCCAGCTGTTTTTAAAATAAGGCATTAAAAATAGGTGTAGTACATTTGTAAGAGGGTGTTTTAAACAGCAATGATTTTAGAAATTACCCAGGTGTTTTCAAATCGGGTGCGATTAAAATTCCAAACTCTTTAGATTTCATCTCACTTTTGCAGCCGCTGTCGCATCAAAAATGACATTTCAACTTCGAAATTGCTATGGGATAAATTTTCTTGCGTTAAGGAAAAAAAACAATATCTAGAGTAAAAGTGGTTTAGGGTATCACACTTATTGAATTTGAACACATATTCAGCAATCAAGGAATGAATTCCATTCAAGACTTTAATAGTTGTATCTTATTAAATCAAATAAGTAGGCAAAGGAATTTCCTTCGAGGTTCTTTAAGAGTTTTTGAGCTTCAGAAATCATTCTAAAAAAATCGTAATAGAATTACAGAGACTCTGATAATCCGATTTTTAATCTAATTTCTTGCTAAACGGAATAAATTCAATTTAAATTACTTTAAAATGACTATTCGTTTGGAAAATTTGCCGTTATAAGTACGTTCTAGATTTAAAATTTTGAGAGTTCAGCCCGAATAGCAGGTTAAGTAATAGATTTCGAGTACCAATTATCTCGGGAGAAAAACAAATTCTCGAGACTTGTACAGGTCATGCAATCGTCTGATCATATTTCTTTCCATTTTTTTTGGGAGGAAAATAGCTGCAAATTTTAGAAACAGAGTAGTTTCTCAGTAATCTAGTTATGGGTACATCTTTTTAGAAGAGAGCCCTTGAAAGTAAAGTAAATCTACGAACCACGGCGAGAGCTATTGGTAAGTAGTATGTTTTGGGAATCGATTTACTGTATCGGGGCTTTCCTAACCAGGGCTTCCTTTACTGTAATTCTATACAAACGCTGATAAAACGTAATTTTTTCATCAGAGCTTTTATAAGTACGAAAATTACACATTCTGTTCTGTAAAATCCATCCGTAAGTAAGTTGCATCAATATTTGATCCATAGAATGCCGTAATTTCTACTTGAAAGTGATATAATCGGAAAATTTCATCATGCCATTATTTTTATAGGTAGATATGGGTGCCAAGTGGAAAGCCTTCGGACGCCGCAATCGACCGAATTTCTAAAACAGTCCATCTATTGATATATTTGAAAAACATGTCGGAATAAAGCTGTTCCAAGGGTTTTCTGTGGGTCAACGAATCGTCCAATCTACTAAAATAACGATCATGGACCATCAAAAAAGTCTAAAACCCATTTCCGAGGGTGAACACTTATTGTTAGCTTATATGTAGTTTAAAGTGGTTCATCCACGCATGGAGGTACGTGTGATGAAAAGAAACCGAACTTTTCTCACTACATTGGTCGGGGGAGGGGGGATTGTTGTCAAAAATAATAGCTCATTTAGAAGCTAACGATTCGATAGAGAGGCTCCTTTCAATAGATTTTAAATATATTTTATTGAATATTTTCCACAGTGAATTAAAGAAGGCATAATCAGAATCACACGTGCTTTGCGATTGTTTGTGTATTCCCGTAAAATACGAGTGACGGTGCCATCTTCGATTCTTAGAAAACAAGCTTCTATTATAAATGTATTTTCTACAGCGAATCAAAGATGGCAAAATCATATGCGTGCTTTGCAGAGGGTTTATAATGTCGTAAAATAAATGTAATTTAACTGTTCGATCGTTAATTCGTTGTAGAATTTTTTTTACTTAAAAGTGTTTGAAAAAGCAGTGGGAGAAAGAATCGGTCACCACCACTATCACTATTACTATTTCCCCAACGTTTACGTCCTGTTTGCATCGGCAGTAATTGCGAAAATATCGTTACCTAACTTCGGGGAAATTCAGACTGAACGTTGGAGCAGACTAAAGTTGTCGAGCATTCCTCACAACTTTTGGTATGAATTTCCCCAAAGTTAACGATATTTTCCGCAACTATTGCCTGCGTGCAAACGCAAACCTTGGCGAAACAATACCAAATTTTTATTCGTGCATAGTAGACATATATAGAGAGAGAGAGAGAGAGAGAAAAAAATTGAAAGCTTAAAAGAAGCAAGTTGCGTTTAAGGTAGGTACATTCTAACAGAATCAAATTATGAAAGTGGACTGAATTATTATTTTTTTCTTAATTTTTTTGGAAAAGGAATTGGACGGAGGGAACAATGCAACAATGCGGTTCTAGGAATGATGGTGCTGGATAGACGAAAAGTATAGGACAAAACTTTCAAACTCGATCTCGCGTTATACATAACTATTCAGTGCAACAATAAGCAAAATGAGCTGATAAAGAGAGATAGGATTTTGACCGGAGGAGTTGCCAACTAGAGCTCACCGAATATCGTTCAACATTTACATCAAAGTTAAACAAAAAAAAAAAAAAAAAAAAAAAAAAAAAAAAAAACAGAAAACTCCCCGCAATGGCGATTTGGATTTTACCTCTGAAATCGGAGTTTTAATAATCCACCGATTAAGACATTTACTGAAATCATGGGTGACGAGTCACCAGCGAATCCAGCGGCGCCGGAAGCTCCTGACCCGTCAAAAACCGGGATCGTAGAAAACTTGGTGCGTGCCAAAGGGATCCTTCACGGAAGCGGTCTCGACCAGCAATTCCTCCACAGCTTCCTTCGAGTGGACACTGGAGACGAAACAGACGGTGTCGAAGGAGGCGATAGAGGAGACCGGGGAGATAAGAAAAGCGTAAAAGGGAGGGGTGGCCGCAAAGAAGGAGGCGCCAGCGAGACGTCAGCAGGACGTCAACGGCCGTTACCGGACACTCCTCTACCTCCAGCGTCGGATGATAAGAAAGGGCGAGGAGGCGGAAGATCGGGCTCTCCTTCGTCTGGGGCTCAACAATCCTTATCGTTCGTCCAGCTGACCAAGGATCTCCGGATGAGGAACAAAGGATCCTCGAAGAGGGTTCGCGGGAAGCGGGTTAGAGTTCGGAGACAGGAAGAAGTGTACACAGACAAAGACAGGGCGGCGGCCGTCAACATGGGGAGCCGTGATATCAAACAGAGTTTGAAGATGAAGCGTCGTCAGGACAGGAGCAAAGCTCTGCAGATACCAGAAGAGGCAGAGCCGGGAACTCTGCTGGCTTTGGGCAACTACGAGCTCCGTAACGGAGATGTCGGTATAGCCATCAATTTTGTCAATAAGGTGATTTACTCCTCCCTCGCCTCGCCCTCGTAGTTTTTCACTACACAGAAAAAAACGGAAAAAACACTTTGGTAGCGCTGACAAAACCTTTGGTAGAAAAATAACCCAGCAAAAGACTTTAGTTGGGCCAACCAAATTTTTTATTCACCCGGCAAAATCTCTTTAGTTAAGCGTAGAGAACCTTTGGCTGGCTCAACTAAAGTCTTTTGCTGGGTCATTTTTCTACCAAAGGTTTTGTCAGCGCTATCAAAGTGTTTTTTCTGTGTAGCCCGTATAAATGTACCCAGTGGGTCGTTAATGACTCACTTGTTGTGTTACTTTTGGACCAGTCAATTTGGACCAATATTACTCAGAAACCAATTTTGGGAGTTTTTAGCTCGTATATCATTAAGCTGGTCTAAAATATGTTGGTTTTTTCATTTTTTAACGATTTTAGTTCGCAGATTGTGATTTTTGAGAAAAACACACAAGAATTCCGAATAATTCTGGGCATATATGGTTTAACCCTTTACGGACCAGGTTAGTTCAAGCAGAGACAAATAGAGACCGTGCACTCCCTATTCTTCCCGTGGTTGAGCGCGGTGCGCGGTGTCCACTTTTCGTGACCCTCCACTATTGTCGGGATTCATCAGCCTCAACGATCAATCTTCGCCTAATGTTGGATGGTGAGCTCAGCAAAAGGCTGTGATTGGTCTGCGGTCTCGGAAACGGAAACAGGTTTTGCTTGGCGAATGCAAACCACGCGCTCATTAGTCAACAATAGGCGAATGTTGGCTGTTGTTTCGATGAGTTCCGACCAAAATTGAGCCAGAAAAGTGGACACCTGTCGAAAGCTTTGTGCTGAGTCTCAGTCTCCGAGTTCAAGAGAACACGACTCCTCCGTTCATAAAGGAAAGGTAGTTAACTATTCGTACCCGGGGGAGTTGGAATTGCCTATCCTACGAATTGAAGGCTCCTGATGAGATCTTATCTTGCAGTGTTTTCATTTATATTTGCGTTTATTCGGAATGAAGACTGAATCAATGTGATGCAGACAAGAGGAGAAAAACGAGTATACTCGGGCTTGGCTCATAAGGTGTTAAAGAGGTACCTGAAAATGTCGTGTTTTCAAGTATATTGAAATGGTATGGCGGTGCCGCGTCCATTTGGCAACGCCGCGAGTAGATACCTTGGCTACTCGCGGAAGCTGTACTTTGGGCATTCGTGCACGCACGTCATAGCGTCTTGGATTTCGGAAGGTTTGTTTGGAAAATCGCGTAGCGTGAGGTCAGTGGACGCGATTAGCGTTTCCGATCATCCGAAGTTTGAGAAGTTATATACTGGGGGTTTTCATCGCCTCGGGGCCTTTTTAGAGTGACACTGCGGTGTACAGGTCAGAAGTTAAGCGCTGCGGTGCAATAGAGATTGTTAGGTATAAGTTAGGTGTACGCGCTGCGGTGCATTTAAGATAACGTCTTGATTATTAGGTATAAGTTAGGTGTACGCGCTGCGGTGCATTGAGTGATTGTTAGAGTTAAGTTGAGTTTAAATATACGAATTCTGATATTAATCGACGAAGTGCGTTTGAGAGTCATTCAAATACCATACAAATCCCAACAAGAACACCCCGGGGAGACTACAATATTCTATCATACAAGTGTCGCAACAGAGAACGCCTTCAATGGGTCTGTTGCAAACTCATGCTATACCGGATGCGGTTTAGAGAGGGTCTATTCTGGTATTAAACCATTCAAACCACGTAGGTAATAATCACTTTGAGGGCATTTGAAAGTTCCAAAATTGACTCACAAGCTCAATATATTCGTTGAACAAAATTCAAAGATGGCGGTCGAATGAGCGGGTCACAATGGGCCAGTCCCATCTGATCGCAACTTTATATGCTGATGGCAATTCATTGTAGATAAAGCTGCAATTAGATGGGACTCGTCCATCGTTAACGTGCTCATTCGACTGCCATCTTTGAATTCTGTTAAGTTAATTCTGTCATTTGTTGAGTTTGTGCGAGTGGATTTTGAGATTTTTGATAATCGAAAATAATTTTTATACGCGATTTTACACAAGTTTCAACCCTATCCGCAAGTCCGTAACGCTATGACAAAAGTTTGCAACCAACCCATTACCAAATTTACGAGCGAATCCATTATTCTTATGAAGATTATTATCTGCGATTCAAAAAATATTTAGAATCAATATTTTTTTGAATAAGTTTCAGACGTTAACCCTTTCGCAACCACGGCATCCGTTCTCGTTGCCAACTTCACTTTGCCGCCCAGTTTCCATTTAATTTTAACTATAATTATTTGCAATTTTATTGATAATCTGTCGGCAAGCGCCTTCAATATAAGGGACAGGCAAAATAAACACATCCCAGTGCGAAAATGTATCTACTAATTTGATTTGAGCAAACGAGCATTGATGTACCTTTGTAACCAGACGAAATAAAAGATCTTAGCTGAAAATTACAATAACTCACAAAATACAGCAAATTGAAGACAGAGGTTTTTAAACCCTTTTACAATGTTAAATACTTCAAACGTATGTGTAAGTAATTATTTTAATTACGCTCGAAGACATGTTCTGATTCTAGTTTTTCATTTGTACATTGCAGGCTTTAGAGCTGAATCCCAACGATAAACAAGCCCTGGCTGCACGCAGCAGATGTTATTTACTCCTTGGGGAACCTAATTTAGCCCTCAGCGATGCCGAGACAGCTTTAAGCATGGACAAGAACTTTATTAAAGGTGAGATTGGGGGCGCCTTTAAAAAAAAAAATAAAAAATAAAAAATGTTGTACCAACTTTAGCGGTAATATAACGTCAACGGGTGAGAAAAAAACAAAAACAAATAAAAACAAAAAACAAAACAAAAAACAAACAATTTAAAAAAAAAGCAAGCGAAAATAGAGGAAAAAGGCGAATTCCCCTCCCTGAAAACTAAGTATTTTGCAAAACTTAATCGACAAAGCACTTACATGTTTCACCTATGTACTGTTGTACTTACTTACCTACTCCCATATTCTTTCAATTTGTTTTAATTTTGCAGCAATATTCCAAAAGGGAGAGGCATTATATCATCTGGGGAACTTTGAGCACAGTCTTATGTTTTATCACCGTGGTTTGAAAATCCGCCCGGAGATGGAGGACTTTCGGCTTGGAGTGCAGAAAGCGCAAGAGGCTATTGAAAACACGATTGGTATGATCTTAAACCTTTAAATCGTATTATACAATTAACATTGCCGATAAATATAGTCACGATCATTGACAGATCCAGATGGAGGGCTATCAACCACAGCCCCCTCCTGTTCAGCCACAAGGCTGACAGGGGCGCCATTTCAGATTTTCCTTGGGGGGGGGGGCAAAGCTCACCAAAAATTTTGATGACTTTTTTTTTTTTTTTTTTTTTCCCCCATGCATCTTTAAAAAACCTTATTTTGTTTTCATTGCATCGTACGCACGGCAACCGCTTTCAATTCAGTTTCAGAATTCATTTAATCGCATATTTTTTTCCCGGCTTATTCCTCTGCCGCTCTCTGACTTGATTTTTCGGCCACATTGAAAATCCTTGGGGGGGCAATTGCCCCCCCCCCAAATGGCGCCCCCGAAGGCTGAAAAGACTGGGAAAGAAAGGGGGAAAGAAAAAGGGGGTCGTCGTCGGAGGGCGAAAATATTAAGTTCGCCCCCCCCCCCATTCGTAAGGGTTGAATCCTCAAATGGTCAAGATTGTCAATAAAAAAATACTCGGACGAGATATGAAACGGTTAATTACCTTTTCAACTTGATAAAGTTACACGAACAATTTTTGCACCGCACTCACTCCTTGACCGTTTGGATTCCGCGGTTATGATGAAAGGCTTGGCCCGTCCAAATGCGTTGATTTTTCCAACAAATCATAATGTCGGACTCAAGGGTGTAATGAGTCTAAAATAATTACAGTACACAACTTCTAAGGCTGTGAGAGTTTCGAAGAGAGAGAGAGAGGGGGGGGGTTTCAGACAAAAGGTAAAGTATTGAAGTAGCAGATGACTTATAAAAGGTTAAAAAATAAGATACCTAATCATGTATATGAATGGAATGGGGGATATATCTGATTGAGGAAAAGGGAGGAGAGAGGTCATTCGTTGAACACGTAATGTCGACGAATAGCTCCAGTTATCCAATTCCGTCATTCAGAGTTAATTTTATGGATGCGCCTTCATTTTTTAAGGTAGGCCAAAACGGTACAGGCGCGTACGAATAGTTAACTATTTCCCAACTCACGCAACTAACGCTATCGTCGCTATCAGATTCAATTATTACTCTACCCAGAACTTCCCCCAATTCGACCGATTGGTCTTCCTTTAATGCATAATCGTCCTCATTTTTAAAGATACACTAAAACGGCACAGGCACGCACTGATAGTTAACTACTTTCCAACTCACATCAAACTCCGAGAACTCCCGCGGTTCGACCGATGGAAACTGTGCCACTTAAATGAGATCAGACGGAAAGAAGCAATAAAATAGAACGAAATATAAAAATACGGAAAAGCTGATAATCCTCAATAATGAATTACTATGTCGCATCAATAATGCTAAAAAGGCAGTCTGAATCCTGCGAAAAGGCAGAAGGTCAGGGCATCCATCAATAAAGTTTATCTTCGTAATTGATAGGGATTAAACCGGCACTTTTGATGGTAGTCATCAATTCTACTTTGTATTCATGAGGGGGCCCCGCTCTTTACATTTTTATGATGGTGGAAAGGTGGGGGGGAGGGGGGGAGTCTTTCCACACTTTCTCAATCGCGGCCAGTTTAAAGTATGCTTAAAGTATGGTCCGAATATTGGAGTCAAATATTACTCTACCCAGAACTTCCCCCAATTCGACCGATTGGTCTTCCTTTAATGCATAATCGTCCTCATTTTTAAAGATACACTAAAACGGCACAGGCACGCAATATTGGTGGAGACGAGTCACGTGGTTGTCCAGTCTAATCAAAATACGGAATGGATTAGATAAGTTATCGGGTACTCCAAGACTGCCCGATAAATTATCTAATCGATTCCGTATTTTGATTAGACTGGGCAACCACGTGACTCGTCTCCACCAATCACCGTTTTCCATTCTTATCCAGTCTACCCAAAAGTCGTGAATTTCAAGGATCGGCCCGCAGGCCGCCTCTGGATGGGGGGGGGGGGGGGGGTTATAGAAATACCTCAAAGAAAGGAAGATGGGATGTCCTTCCAAGAAATATTTTGAAAAATTGAGGCTCAAATCGTGGATTTATAGAAAGTTTTTGATACGATTTTATTTATTTATTTATTTATTTATTTATTTATTTATCTTTTATTTATTTATTCAAAATAAACAAGCAAAGGCCCCAGTATAAAATTACAAGATGGGATTACAAATTACAAGATTTAAGGGATGGTATACCTTTCCTATCGTCCCTTTAACTGAAACAGGAGAGAGGTACTGCCGAACTTGGCTTCACACGGCGAGCCGTTGAATTACAAACAAAAGTGATCCGTTTCAGTGGAAAATTTATCTTTACCGATCAATTGCAGGGGTTCTGGAGGGAAGGGAGGACTCTGAAGAAGGTAAAAAATTGAGAGATTTGAGGCTTAAAAGGCTTCGAAGTAAGAAACACGAGTATACTTTGGTTTAAAAACAGTCCTTTATTTCAGCCAAAGAGCCGACCATTCTCGATTAATTATAGAAGGAAGGGCATAGAATCGAATCTAAAAGTGAGCGACCCAACCTGTATGGTACAGAGGAAAAATCGTACAACTACAATATGAAAAATGTTATTGACAATTCTATTCAAGAATCGATTTTTTTTTTGCATTCGAAACCATATTTTTCTGTTCCACTCCTTAGCAATATTTTCGTTTCATTGCTTAGTAAGTTATACTTATAAGTTGTTTACTATGCATCATATCTGTGTTAATTGGTTCAAGGCTGCTTTTAATAATAAAAAATAAAAAAAAGGGAACACTGACACCTGTAGGTACAAAACTTATCAATGGTCTATGGGCAAGTGAGTGTTCACAACTTTTCGTTTTGAACTTTTTTAATATTGTGCAGCGGTTTAATGTTTAAACCCCTACCTCAATTTTATGATTCAGTGGTTTTAATGAATTTTCATATCTCACACATTTTAGGTAAAATGGGGGCTGTTCTAGAGATGGATAATCCAAGCAAAGGAGTGAGCAATCGCTCTTCCAATGTAGCTGGAACGGGCGGTAATAAATCATCAGCGGGTAATCAGAGCAGTCGAAAACTTTTTGGAAGTACTGCAACTAGACAAGAAATAGAGAATCGGAAGACAACTAGACGACTTTTAGGAGAATTATGCTTAGATAAAGAATACCTTGAAAAATTACTCACTCATCCAGGTACGTTATTAACATTCTGCATGAGTGTTTACAAATCTATCTATCTCTCTCTTTCCCTCTCTCTCCATTAATTTTGAATATGATTAGAAGACAAGCGAGTGATTGGGGCAGTCTCATAAGAAGAAACTCCAGGAGCATGTGCTCCTTCGAAGAAATCAGCAAAATTACCTACACAAAATCATGATTTCTTCAGCAGAGCATATACTAAACTCGGGCGTTTTATGAGTCCTCTTCCGAACCGTGACCGATACTGACCATCTCAACTTATTATTGTTATTTCTTGTCTCAGCGAAACACAAATAATACGTACCAACCCCAAAGAATTCGGGGAATATATGTTCAGCCCCACAAAACCATCTCTTGGAGGTTATTTAGGTTGGTGACATAAAACAAACAGGTGAACAGGAAAATGCTGAAAACACGGAAAAAAATTTGGTGGGGACGTTTTGGCTCAAATCATAGCCATTTTCAACTCAAAAATTTAAAAAAAAGAAACAAAAAAATAATAACTAACAAAATAATTTTTAAATGCGAAGAAAGCAACTACTCCTACACAGTGCAAACACAGGAATATTATTTCAAGTTTTTTCCTGGGTTATCGAGTGAACTTTAAAAGTTTTAAAACGTGTGCATTGTTTACTTGTGCAGATTTTTCTGGTAAAATTATGTGCCATTTTGCTATTGCAAAAAAAACAAAAAGCATCATTCTCACTCTCCTTCTTGTTTCCGGCATATTGCGGTATAAATCGTTTTTGTTTTATTCCAGATCTTATTTGTTTACACGAAAAGGACAAGAATCATATAGGCCAATTAGCTGAAGAAGGCGTAGCATTCTTGACAAACCGACAAGAATTCTGGCGACAGCAACGCCCAAACACATCGAAATAATAACAAGAACAAGTTTCGCATCAATGAAAAATAAAATAAAACATAAAATTAAAAATAAAAAAATCTGTGCAGAAATGCGGTCTTAATGTCTCATGATTCAACTAAGCACAGTGTCTTATGTTGTGTAAATCTTGCGCCTACTTACACAAGTATAAAGTAAGTGATCAGATAAATTTCCTCATTCTTCCTCCAGTATGGCTCAAAATCGGTGTAAGTACTGTGTGACTTGGAGGTCTAAGTTTTAGGTGATTTGATTACTGATTACCCTCAAACAGGTAACATTATAGCAAAAACAGGAAGATAAAAGACAGCTCTCAAGGATTGAAAACAGTAAAAATAGTTTGCAGCATCAGGATGAACGTAAAAAAGTATTCAACACAGTGGTCAACCATTCTCTCACAAAATAAATGAGGTCACAGTTGTTGCAGTGGGCAGCCCCCCTCATCCTCTCAACCCCACCAGGTTACCACTCCATTATTTCGAGCAAAAATAGTTGCACGGCATTGATGTAGGAATGTATTTAAGTTGAGCGCACTTTTTTTTTTACTTTTTTTCCAAATAATATTATGACTCTTTGTAATTAGGTATTTGTTATCCTTGTTTTTCCCTTTACAGTAAAGTATTAACTATTTAAGTTTAGCTGTTCCTAACAAAAGGGAATCAATCCGCCCTCACCACCTGAACATTCATGGTTTCAAGATAAATTATTGCTTTTAAGACAAAAAATTTCAAAGTACAGTCAGCAAATTAATTTAAGTCAGACGTCTTAGATTTTGGTTCAGCTGGACCGGCCGCAGAGCTTGATTTCAGTGTGATACGTACTACAGGTTGCCTACCTGAACTATGGTTGAAACAGACAGCTTACATTTTCTTTTTCATCGACTGAACCTGTGGAAATCCAAGTCAATTGGAAGTGGAAATATATCTTTGCTGAGCATGGCGTAGACAAATTTCGATGTTTAAGGAAAACTTTACCATTTGAAAGCAGCACAAAGAATTTTTTGATTCCATTAGAAATTTTACTCGAAATAACCTCCATGGTATGAAGTTTCATCCCCAAAATTAAATCATCACAATCTTTCCTCAAGCCAACAGCGTTCACTAGAGTTCTTCAGAGAGAATGAGGTGTGAAAGGATGTAGTGATGCGTCGAATCCAAAATTTTACCGAACCCGAATCCAAATCCTAGATTATAACACCCGAATCTTCGAGTCCGGATCCTGAACCATCGCGAATCTTCCTCATTTGCAGTATTTTCAAATAATTTTCTTTAGAAATCCTAGTATTTACTTTTCTATCTATGTAGAATCATCAAAAAGCATGCATTCTTTTTTAGGTTTGGACTCAGGCTCTGTGTTAAGTATATCACCAAAAAGTGATTGTGAAGACAGTTTTGTTCTGGGAACTCATCATCATTGACTCATTCATTTACATTAAATCTCATGTGCAGTCAGTTCATTTGAGTCAACATTTTCGGGAGGGGTAGGACAGTAGGTGTCATCTAGAGAACCATTTCTAGGGAGCAGTATTTTGCAAATTCCAAGCGGAATGGACAGAAATTGAAAAACCGTTGAACGAAGCCATTTTCTCGGAGGGTTCCGAGGGATGGATATTTCGGTCGAGTGTCTCGGCAGTATGTAATCTTAGAGCATTGGGATTTTGATAGTCCGTTTTTCGATTGGATGCACTGCCGGAATACACCCGCGGGTCATATTGCCATACGCGGAGGGTACGCGCGCGGGTAATCTCGCCTTACGCGGAGGATACGCGCGCGTGCGTATCTACGCGACTTTTTGAAATCTCGATCGGATTCGGGATTCGGATTCGAAGTCGTGATTTCAGCGGACCGAATCTTCATGAGGATTCGGTCGAATCCCGGCTCCATCACTAAAAGGATGTCTTTCGTTTGACAATGGAATTTTTATTTCATAAATTCACACGGAAAAAGACTACCTACTTCACCTACTTGAACTCGCAAAAGTTTCACGTCTCTATGAATGGGATTTCACAAAAGTCTGTGGGTCATCAGTAAATAAATTTTGCTAAATAACTTTTAATTCATTTAATCTTTTCAATAAAAAATGTCATCAATCGATCTTAAAGAGAGCTCTTTCACGCAGGTAAAATTGGCAAATTTTGATTAGTCAAAAGTTTCATTCACAAAAAACTACAATATCTAAACACTTGAAAAGATTTTTGAAAAATTGGATGGATCAATTTTACTGCAGCAATCATACTTTTTTCCAGTGAAATTGAAATATTTCGTTTTTCGTTGAATGGAATTTAGAAAACCAATAAGTATCACCAATCAAAAAATGTGGTAAACAAATGATTTATTAATAATCATGTTATAAAACAAACATACAAAAATAAACAGATAAAAATACGAATATAAATTCATGCAAAGTTGGAAACACTTGTATCGGTAAACAACTACGAATCAAAACTTACACCAGCTTTCCTAAATGGTATTCCTTCATCTCGACAAGAAAAATATCAAAGCATTTCAGTTAAACTAAGTTGACAGAGTATCAAACAAACAAAAATAACGGGGAAAAATAACGACAAACAGGTATGGCACTTTCTTAATTGTGTCATCAGAATACTTATAGGACATGGAAGTAAAAAAAAAAAAGTCTCACAAGACACAGAAACATAAATTGCACAAAAAAATAAACCATAATTCAGGCTTAAAACCTTTCTAATCCCTCAAGGTAATCAAGCGTGGGATTAATTCTTAAGGGGCTACAGTTTCATAGTTACTGTAAATAAAGTAAGATAATAAATCTGGAAGCAATAAAAATCAGAGAGTGAGGTTTGGAATGGAAGTAAAGATCACCATTTAAAGATGGTGTACTTTCAGCACTCTTGTACCTAACATCCTTTCGTTTTTGAGTCCTACTGCATACCGATATAGGTGGTTCCAACAGGGAAAAATATGTATTTATAAATAAAAAAAAGACAATCAAATGGATCATACAATATGTTTAGAGGATCACAGACTTCTGGTGAAGTGTACAAAAAACACATTTACAAACATTACAAGAGGATTTGTTTTAAAAAAGTATCAAAGTATTGATGTCTTGAGTCTTTTTAGTTCAGAGAGCAGTTCTTTCATCGTAGACAATAATTGCTTCATTATCGACTAGAGAATCTGTATCTCTATGAAGGTACTGACTTCTGGATTTACTTATTGCTATGATTGCTGCTTCATCATTCCTCATCCTGTTTTTCCGCTTTTTACTAAAATTGACCTGGAAGAAAAAAATCAAATGAAAAAGGTCAATTAAACTTGTAGTAAACACTCTCCTACTAGTGTAGGCTGAGTATAACCAACCTATTTCTCTCTTCATTCCTTTAATCTATAGACATGTGCATTAATTTAAAAAAAAAAAAAAATGCTTGGAAACAGAGCATATATGTTCATTCTATGCCGGTGGCACACCGAGCAGATGTTCAGTGAAGCGAGTGACGTTATCTATCAGAAATAGCAGCAAGCTCTTAAACATGTCATTCCGTTGCTGAGTAACCGGGAAGTTGGTATTCCAAATTTCTTCAAAGAGAGGTATTGACATTGATGTTATAATATTTCAACAGATTAACATAATTATAAACTGTTGATGGAATAGGGGGATCAAACTATCGGGTACCTTTCTTTAGCCAGCATGATTTTTTCCATAAAGATAAAGATTAAAGATTTAATGCTAGGGGAATCACTTGAAACTTCTTCCAATATCTATTTGAAGAAAGGAGCAGGTTAGGATATGATGATAATGAAAACTGTCTCTACCTAAACTTTAACCCTTACGGCTCGAATTGTTTTAAACGCTCATTTATCTCTGCTCAAATTTATAACGAGCAATGAAGTGTGCATTCCGCACTCTACCAGCACAAATGTGAACTAGGCATGCACTAATAGTTTGACATACTGCCGCTCAAGTGCAAAAGCAATGTATACATTTGCCAAATGTTACATGCCACCCGATAGAAAGATACGGAAGTGTGAACGGAGCTTGTCTAACCCAACCTGTAAAACAATTTTGTGGAGTAGGACTGAATACATGAGCTGCAAGAATTAATGCATTATGCAAAAAAAAAAAAAAAAAAGAAGATTATGAGGAATAGAGACAACATGTACTATTTGATTGCACAGTGGATAAATTTCTTTTCTAGGGGGCCGATTATTTACTTAAGCGTTAAACTGATAGTTAAGATGATGAGTAACCCTATTGGTCTAGAATTGTAAGACTTGGTTGCTGCTATAGTAATGTTCATTAAATTACCCGTTTTAAATAGCTACTCCTGAGTAGCCATTATAAATCTATATCAAACGGGGAACTTAACGGTGGTCTCAACAGCAACAGGCAAGTTTTACAATGCTTGACCAATACTCCCAGAGACAGTTTTAAATCTCAGTTTAGCAAGAAAGTAAATAATCATCCTGCAGGTCTCAACAAAATCATTGGCAGAACTAAATTTCAAGCCTGTCTTAAATTGAGTGATAAACGATAGCAAAAACACTACTCAATAATCCACTCGGGAGTCTGTTTTGTTGCTACAAAAAAAAACTCTAGTGTGACATGACCAACACAGCTGGTACCCGGACCCTAGTATAGACTATCTCTTGAGAAGTATTATGTAAGTTACCTTGGAATACAGATCGTTCGAGTTATCAGCCGATGCTGATTGTTTTAGCTTTGACCGAACGCAAGCAGGTAAACTTCTTGTTTTTAGAGTTGAAGAGGCATCCTCTGGTATGATGTTCCACAAGCCGCCATCTTCTTCTAAAACTAAAAAACAAAGATAGTTAATGAACAAACAACTGCTTTTATTTTGCCAGAGGATGAAAAAAAGCAGGCTAAATGTGGGATTTCAGGAGAAGAACAGTAAAAATTTCTCACAAATAATATTGTTACGCTGTTTGTAGTTTAACTCTAGATGACCTTCATTCAATTTTCTGAAAATAATGTAATTAAGAGAGTTATTAGCTTCATAATTAGGGGAGCTTCATAATTAGGGGTGGAAGACTTGTATATCAGGTAGATTTGGCAACACATCGATTGGAAATCAGCCGGGCTCGACTAGAACAGGGTTAAGAAAAACTGCGTTTAGGAATGAACAATGGCCGTGTGATATTTAGGAACCTTCGAGTTTGTGATGCGATTGTTCAAGAAAATCCCAGAATAACATCAAAAATTGCACTTTTCTGAGATGTCATAGCATCCAAGGTTATGAAAAAGCCTGTAACAACAACAGGGGTTGCTAAGCGGAGAGAGTGAGGCCATTTTCGACCGCAACTTAAATGTCCTGGCAACACTAAGTTTGGAGGGATGAGTTGTGAGTTTTACAGAGATTGCTCTTGCGAATTGAGTTAGTAACATTTAAAATCCAAAGTTACTGTCTCGTTCTCATACATCAAAGTGATGATAAGTTAAAGTTATTTTACAAGTCTTTCAGTATTTTAAAATTATTAACCTGATAGTTTGACTGGCAACATCACAAAGTTCTTACCAGCAGATAATCAGGGAATTGTAATGGTAAAAGGATTTAATTCAAGACAGCTAGTCTTATTCATCAAACTTACCTGTGCTTGAGGCGCTTTTCGGATTGAATTCCGATATTTGTGGAGGTAATGAGCTGGATGGAGAATCTTCTGGCATTAATGTCTTTGGTTGTCCTTCATCGGCAACTTTCTGTGATGAGAGAACAACGTAAATTCATCGTTTTAACAGAGTTGCAGAATTTATCTGTTTTTTCACTTAAAATTACCTAAGGCTATTAGCTCTGAATCCTTTGGCAACAGTTGAAAGTGTTTTCAGAAAAAAAGAAACATATTAGTTAACTTCAGCTAACGAGTAAAGTTCTATACAGGGTCATTCCATGTCAAATCATACCAAAAAAGAATAAAATTTTTCCTTGCCCCTTCAGATTTTCATGAAATTTTGTGTGCTTATTGTACCTACTGAAAATAGGCAAACCCCAATTTTTCAGAATTTTTGGGTCTCCCATTGCCGTTTTATTCAATTTTGAAAATTTCAAAATTTTGCCAATTTCACCGGTTTCAGCAACATTCAAGTGGCCATAACTTGAGACACTTTTGGAATTTTCCAAAACATGTGTATATCATTTGAAAGCTCTTTTTATACTCTTTTTAATGGTATTTAGTAAAAAATAAAATTGCCCAAATTTCTAGGGAAATTTTTTTTTGAAAATTTCAAAATTTCGAATTTTCAAAAAACGGCAATTTTAAAAATCTGAAAAAATCAGGAAATGTGGGTTGGTACTATACAAGCCTGTCCCCCAAGTTTCATTATGGGCCGACGATTCGTCTCCGAGATATGATTGGTCCAAAAACTGACTTTTTCTGTAAATCAAAAATATACCTTATTCTACAGGTGAAAGGAAGGGTGCGATATGGGCCGTATCAGGCCCACACAAATTTCACATTTTCAGGTCCCATTACATGTTCTAGAGGTAAAAACAAGTGAAAAAAGCTATATTGATGCAACCCCTGAGATGCATCCCTGTTGAGCTGTAGTCTCTCAAAGTTGATACTTTTACGTTGAATTTACCGACACATGAGTGACTATAGCATGTAGAAATTGAAAAGTATAGACAATATATCCTCCTAAAACTTGTTTAAATGTCTTAAGAGAGTCATTGGCCATGTGTAAGGCTCAGGTTAGACTTGTTTTCCCGAGATTTTACCCGAAAACAGTGAATTTTACCCAAAAAGCTTGTTGAAATCATGCACGCTTTTTTCCAGCGGGAAATTGCAAAGTTGACATTGATACCAACAAGCATCAGACATTTTTTAAGTATGTTATGTACAAGTACATTAGGGAAACATATCGAAAAATTGAAGTTGCACTTGCTTGCGGCTTGTTCTTCAAATTAATCCTGGTAACACTTCTACCTGATGCTATCGAAGAATATGGATAGTTGCATAAATTTAATCATTGCACGACCAGTTGACCACACACATCCATATACTGGTCATTTGGACATGCTTTTGAATCGCGCTGCTACATCTAATTATGGTAAACGAACCATGTGGAGACTTCTAACCACGAACGAAAGCAAGTGCAACTTCAATTTTTCGATATGTTTCCCTAGTATACTTGTTAAAATGTCTGACGCTTGTTGGTATCAATGTCAATTTTGCAATTTACCGCTGGAAAAAAGCGTGCATGATTTCAACAAGCTTTTTGGGTAAAATTCACTGTTTTCGGGTAAAATCTCGGGAAAACAAGTCTAACCTGAGCCTTACACATGGCCAATGACTCTCTTAAGACATTTAAACAAGTTTTAGGAGGATATATTGTCTATACTTTTCAATTTCTACATGCTATAGTCACTCATGTGTCGGTAAAATTCAACGTAAAAGTATCAACTTTGAGAGACTACAGCTCAACAGGGATGCATCTCAGGGTTGCATCAATATAGCTTTTTTCACTTGTTTTTACCTCTAGAACATGTAATGGGACCTGAAAATGTGAAATTTGTGTGGGCCTGATACGGCCCATATCGCACCCTTCCTTTCACCTGTAGAATAAGGTATATTTTTGATTTACAGAAAAAGTCAGTTTTTGGACCAATCATATCTCGGAGACGAATCGTCGGCCCATAATGAAACTTGGGGGACAGGCTTGTATAGTACCAACCCACATTTCCTGATTTTTTCAGATTTTTAAAATTGCCGTTTTTTGAAAATTCGAAATTTTGAAATTTTCAAAAAAAAATTTCCCTAGAAATTCGGGCAATTTTATTTTTTTACTAAATACCATTAAAAAGAGTATAAAAAGAGCTTTCAAATGATATACACATGTTTTGGAAAATTCCAAAAGTGTCTCAAGATATGGCCACTTGAATGTTGCTGAAACCGGTGAAATTGGCAAAATTTTGAAATTTTCAAAATTGAATAAAACGGCAATGGGAGACCCAAAAATTCTGAAAAATTGGGGTTTGCCTATTTTCAGTAGGTACAATAAGCACACAAAATTTCATGAAAATCTGAGGGGTCAAGGAAAAAACCTTGGTATGATATGACGTGGATTGACCCTACAATCAATTTATAAATGAGGTGTAAAGTATCAAATCCAGCAAAAACCACATTTTAGCAAAAGCCTCCTTTTTTCACATCCACAAACACTCCCTGTACCGCTGCGGTCCACGGTCGTCGCTTTTTTATGTTGTAGACGACCACAAATAGGCGGAGCTTTCCGAGCAAGAAAACTGAGGGATTTCCCTCTTTCCAGGTTGGTAACACTACTGCGAGCAACGTAGGACCACAATCGTCCACATGGTTTGGAGCATATGAACCATTGTGGGCGGAGATGATGAGTTGTGCTCAGTGCGCAATCATCACTCTGATTTCTTGAATGATTTTCACTGGATGCCTGCAACCACATGACTTCGTAGGCGGAGTCCACAATACATTCTCAGTTTGCATTTGCAAAATTGTTGTGAACATAAAGAAAGACGGCTAAGTTGGAGTTGGAGGTAAATCTAGGCTCCACTTTTCCTACCCTTTCAAGCGATAAAGTTAAAGTTAAAAACTCTACAAATTCAAAGAATCCTCAGCCCATAAGTTCAAAAAAATTTTGATAGTAAAATAGAGGCATTCTTATGAATGGATTCCAAGCGAAATTCTCCAATTTTGTCTAGTGAAGATAAAGGCCCTTTTCCTTTGGCACATCACAGTTTTAGAGCCTTTTCAATCGACTAGAGAAAATGCAATTTTCTTTTTCTTACCAAGCACAGAAGTTGATTTGCAGGGATATTGACTGAATGAGGAGTGAGATTGGCTGTATTCCCTGAGTTCGAAGGAGTAATGAGATGATTCTGATAGTACCAATGTCTAGAAGGATTAGCAGGTTCTGGGGATGGCACAGCACGGCTATCATACACAAACTGTCCCGTTTTTGGGTCAAGGAAAACAGAATGACTGAAATAGAGAAAGAGATAAATGTATAAAATGATAGAAACCAAAACTTTTTAAAATCAGAGAAATTGTATTTAAAATAAAGCAATGGTTTACCAATAGACTTGCTGAGTTTATTTTTTTTAAGAAAAAATAAATCAAGTCCATAAACTCTTCACTGGGTAATAAACGTTAATACAATTAGTACCATCAAGACAGTTTCGCCCATTTGATGCCATAGATTTTTGATAACAAAACTCAAAGAAAAATGATGAAGGAAGTTTTGGAAAAAACATTTCCAGCAACAAATTTATCAATACCTATGTGAGTACAAGGCATAGCAGCATGATTAAATTTACAATAAATTGAGTGGTTCTGGTAAGTCTAAGTGCCGGAGGGAGGTAGCATAGGCATCTACCCCACTTGGATTTTGGAAAAAAAGCTAATATGGCCCAGATCAGTTCCCCACAAAATGCAGAGAACGAGTGGAAATCAGGGTAAGTTCCCCCTCCCCCCCAGGGAGAGGAGAGAATGATTCTGGCAGCTGTGATGACTCTCTCTTCTGTCTCCAGGTCTGTTAAGTCTTTAATGATTTCAAAAATCACGCAGTTTCTACAGCATATAATTACAAAATGCAATTTGCTTTTTCCCAAATCAAGGACTGATTAGTTTTTGCTCTGCCTTTATTTTGGTGTGATCAAAGCAGTCTCGGATGCAGAAACTTAAAAGAATCTTTTCTTTCCGCGCAGAAGATTAACAAGGGCTACTCACGGCTATTAATGAGGAGGGAAATTAGAGCAGAAGGAAGAAAAAATTTGTGATATTAAATTAAAAGTAAAGGTTAAAGCAAAAATTGTGAGACTCACCTTGGAATGTTGGGGATGACAAATCGGGAAGAAACTGCTTCTACATTACTATCTTCTGGCAGGACGAAAGAGAGCAAGAAAAAAAGAACAACGATTATAATTCTACACTAATGTGAAAACATACCCTTACAAGTTTGGTAATTTTGCCTCTCAAGACAGACAAAGATCTTCATGCTTTGCTTTGGTATCATTTGGAAAAATGATCAACGGCGCACAGGTACAAATCTTCTTGTAAAGTATTATTCTATTAGAAATGTTTTTTTGTTTTGTTTCTTGAATCCTTATTCCTTGTGAATTGATCTTATTGTTCCTTGAACAGTGATTGCCTCTCTTTCAGTATAAAGAAGTGAAAATTTATCTTCTATCTAAACCAAAGATGACTCATAGGTACATACAGATGGTGGCATGCAAATGGCACATGCCCTAATTCCTTTAAAAATAGAACACCGGGAAATAAGGATGCAAAACAATTTTCTTGATCCGAAACTAAAACCCCAGTGATCAAAGCTGAGGATAAAAAAATTAAACCGAGACAATGATGATAAACTTACCATTGGCTTTGCTGCGTAGATATAAAAAACACCTCCAAATACCAATGATCAACAGGATAAGGAGTAAAATGATGGCAGAGACAATGAGGACTACAATAAGTGACACTCGCTCATCACCTTCAGTAATTGCGGACCAAGAGAATCCATCAGCTGTGGAAATGTTTTTCTGGAAAAAATATGTTGACAAAGGAAAAAGATTAGAAGTGAAATCCACCGAGAAGTTAAGATTTTGTGACAAGACTGATTTTCATGCTTCAGCTTTGATAGAAAGTAATAATAGGGATTTGACAGGATTTTAAGCCCAAAATATAGGTCATCAAACGAACAATACAAATGATGATAAGATTTCTAGAATTATTTACTGCCAACCGATTTATCAGTACTGAGACACATCCATAGCGCCAAGGGTTTTATTTATATTTCGGTTAATTTGAAAACAATTTTAAAAATTGGGAGAAAGACACAAATAAAAAAAAGTTCTGTAGTGTAGCGATGCTCAAACTTTGGTCTGCCATCTTCCGTGGATCCACAAGAAGTAGGGGGGAGATTCCAAAACCGGCAAAACCTAGCTAAAGTGAAGTCTAGCAACATGTTTGGCTGACACTTTTTAAATCATAAGCTGTTCATTGCTTCAAAATCTTCTCAATAAATAAAATGAAAGAAAAACATTCCAAAAATAAAACCTTTTTTTTGGGTACAAAGGGGTCGCGATGAGGTTAGCGGATCCCCCTGTGGATCTGCAAGAAGAAAAGTTTAGTAAACACAGAGCTGTAGCGCATTGTATGCAAGATGCTACGTCATTCCCGACAGCATAGCGATATGCATTGGTCAATCTTCCAATTTCACAGTGTAACGTTTTTTTCACAGATCAAGCATTAGCCTCATTAGCCAGGAGCGCAGTACGGAAATACATTGACATCTGCCTCATGAGCTTCACGTGGCAGTGAACATGTTAAATCTTGTCTGATGAGGCTTAAATTTTTTTCTATGAAAGGATACCTTTATTAAGAAATAAAGCTGCTTCATCTGATGTGTCATATTGATAAAATGACTTTTTTTCTATTTCATAATCTCCATCTTACATCAGGTAAATATCGTGAAACAAGCACTAATCACCCATGTACCCTTATGATAAAATAAAAAAATACAGAATAAATAAAAAAAAAAAAACTTACCGGGGAGGCCATTTTTACCATTAGACCGACAGACTGATGATACACGAATCCAATTTCAGACGATGTCTCTTCATTATTATGTAGGTGATTGTTGAGCGGGCTGCAACAAAGAATGAGTACCAGGTACTTATCAAAAATATGGTCATCAAATATTTACACTTGAATAGAATATGCTCGAAGTCAAATCACTGAATTGTTCCGTGCAAAAGTGACAATAGTTCAAACTTCTGACAATCAGAAAATTGCGCTTGAAATTGCTGACAGTTCATAAGGGTCAACGTATTTTTTACTTTAAATACGGTAGTTTTTTTGTGTTTGTAACCTTATTTTTAAAAAAAAACGGATTTGTACCACTCTGGCAACAAAAGGCTTACTTATTGCTTATTATAACTACTTAGAGTCCCTTGAGGAAAAACTGTGAACAAAGTTTGATCATCTTCGCTTCTTGTAATTTGAAAAGAGGCAGCCGCATGAGTGAATTTGAAAGTTAAGTTCAACAGCGGATAGGCTGGCGGTTACGGCCTGTCACCAAAAGTCCTATACTCATCTTTCCTCTCATCGCTTGATGCCTTCATTTCATGAGCCTTCAATATCATTGCCTCTTTTTTTTGCCTTAGTGAAAATTTAAAGTCAACAACCAATTAATATATTTATTTTTTAAGTGATGGATATAATCCCTTTACAATTTGTCATCAAGGGTTTCAAATTAATACGTTTAAAGAGTTCAAAGGGAGAGTGAGGATGTAAAAGATAAGTTTACAGCTGCCAATTGGCAACCATTATCTTCCATCAGCTATTAAGAACAATAACAATACAGTTAACTCTGACGATATAAAGAGCGGAACAAACTTTAAATTTAAAGTAATTCATTTTCTAGTCCGAGTAAAAGAATTTGATCAATAGTAATCCATCTACGTTTAGTCTTTCAATGCTTCAACATCACAGCTCTAAAGATACAGACAATTCTTTGCTAAGGAAATAAAACAGTTCTGCATCAACTGAAGAGGCCCTTTCAAATTAGTTGGCCGCAACAGTTCTCGATGTTTAGGCATAGTAGACAAATTAACATTTCCGCATGCGAATTTCAATGCGCGAATACGTAATACGTTGACAGCGCATATGCATTCAGAACTGTCAAACGCCTCCTAATTTAGACCAAACTCCATTTGAAGTAGTAGACCTTCAGTCCTTGAAGGTAATTATTAATAGAGAAAAGTCAAGGCTAAAGATGTGTCTAGGTATCTGAAGAGTTATATCTCACAGGGTTCAACAGAGAATAATGCAACTGAAATCACAAGAGCGTAGCAAGGTAAAGCGTCAAAGGAACACTTTGCAGAGGGGATTCGAAAGATTCCACCTGTGCTGACAGTGTGTTACTTATGTGAGCGGAGTTACGCTCAAATGCTTTGCATTGGAGCAAAGTGGATTTTGATGGTCTGACAAAAGTTTCCTTCAATTCTGTTCATGGAAGATGGATCAAAACATCTCTTGGTAATCTTCATGAAGTCAGTAAAGACTGCTAGGAAGTAAACAGCAGCACTTATTAAGAAGCTCTCTAAAAAATAACTGATTGATCTTTTAACTTGGTGGCTTGTTTAATGAAATTTACAAATCTCTTCGGGTGGAAGAGAGAAAATAAAAGATTAGGTGGTAGACGATTAAAGTCAAACTAAGCTTGCAGAATAATGTTTTTAGTATCGATTTAGATGGTTGAAAACACAAAGATGGGAGCGTCTAATACCTAATCTAATAAAAAGAACGATCACAGTAAGAGTGAGGATTCAAAGACGTCGAAACTTACCCGTTCATTGACGGAATCAAGAGCCACGGAGAAAACTAAACCTGTTAAATATTTTGGGAAATAACCGTACCCGCATATTTTAACCAGAAAAATGATGTATCCTGAAGACTGTAATTAAAATTGCAAATTCATATGAAAAAAAGCACTCAAAAAAACACTCAAATATTTTGACTTTCTTAAAATCCTAACCTCTTATCAACATTCAACATTTGAACACTCAACAGGTTTGCCGATAAATCACCGAAACTCGAAAGTCCCACGAAATTTCCCACGCTTTGACCTTGAAATTGCACGAACACAGCAAGAAATTCACGATTCACGAACATTGCCTTGATTAGAGTCCCTACACTGAAAAAAAAACCTCTGCTAAAACCAACTAATTGCAATTAGTAAGTTGGAATTAGTAATTTCAAAGCAGGGGCGTGTTAAATTAACCAATATTATTGGGTTCTTTGAAGTATCCAGAAATGAGTTATATCAACTAACTGTCTATATTCTTATTTTTACTAATTGTAATGTTGTTCCAAGAAAATAATTAGTTGCATTAAGAATTCGAAATAGTTTGATTTACTATTTAGTAAGAAGCGCCGTAAAAGGTCGAGTTATGCAATTTGCATGACACCATTTACTAATTGAAATGTTTGACTCCAGCATTTCATTTATTTAAGTTAAACAATTCAAACATGTGAGTCTACTAATGTTGATTTAAATTTAGCCTTTCACATAAAGCGCCGTTAAAGGTCGAGTTATGCAATTTGCACGACATCAGTTACTAATTGAAATGTTTGAATCCAGCATTTCATTTATTTAAGTTAAGCAACTCAAACATGTGAGTCTACTAATATTGAGTTAAATTTATCCTTTCGCATGAAGTGCCGTAAAATGTCAAGTTGTCCATTTTGCATGCCACCAGCTACTAACTGTAATGTTTGAGTCCAGCAATTCATTTCTTTAACCTCCGCAATTCAAATATGTGAGTCTACTAATATTGAGTTAAATTTACCCTTCCGCATCCCAGAGTTGCGGTTAAGACCATTCCTCATTGTTTCAGATTAACTTTGGGGGGGGGGGGGGGTTACCCCCTCCCCCCTACGGGCCCCCCCCTGGGGGGCTATCTCAAAAATTTCAAATAGCAACCCCTTTCTTGTGATATCTCGTTCAAAAAGCCATAATATTCTAAGACTGTTTGAGGAAATCGAAGGTGAATATTGTTTTTCATTTTAGATAAATCGAAAGTCAAAGTTCGATTTCGACCCATTTTCCAATAACTAGATCTCCCATTTGGAAAGTCGAAATTTAAAAAGCTAGGGGTTTATCTACAAAGCAAGTAATTTTTAGATAATTTACCATTTTTACATAAATTTAGACAAAATTTGGTTATAGAGCCCCCCAAAAGTTATAAAAAAATTGCCCCACGAGGGGTCTATCTCCAAAATTCCGAAGCATGACCCCTATTGAGTAATATATTGCTCACAAGGGCACACTAAACTGAGAATTTTAGCGCAAACCACAGGTTAATATACTTCTTAGTTTTCGATATAGCGAATATCAAAGTTGGATTTTCACCCGTTTTCAAATTTCGATGTATCGAAAACAAACGATATTTACCTGCAGTTTGCGCCAAAATTGATAGTTTAGTGTGCTTGGAGCAACGTATAACTCGATAGGAGTCGCGCTTCGGAATTTTTGAGAAAGACCCCTTGAGGGGCAATTTTTTTGACAAATTTTGGGGGGCTCTAAAGCCAAATTCAACTAAACTTTTGTCAAAATGATATGTTTTTCTAAAAAGAACTGGCTATTTAGAGTATTTTAGACACCTAGTTTTTTAAATTCCAACTTTTCAAATGGACGATCTGATTATTTGAAAATGGGTCAAAATTGAACTTAGTCTTTTGACTTATCGAAAATGAAAAGCGATATTCACCTTCGATTTGCGCTAACAGTCTTAGAATGTTATGCTTTGAACGAGATATCACAAAATAGAGGTTGTTATTTGAAATTTTTGAGAAAGCCCTCCTGGAGGGCCCTCTTGGGGGGGGGGGGGGGGGGGGGTTGACCGACCAAAAAAAATTCATCTAAAACGATGAATGATGGTCTAAATCGCAACTTTTTATCTCAACTCGTTCAAAAGTTGGACAGGGGGTGGGGGAAACATCTATGTTACACCTTCTATGTTGTCCCCAAAAAAGTATTTACTATAACCCATAAGAAATAGTCAGTGGCGCCAATTGGGGAAAGCAGGGGGGGGGGGGGGCAATCCCCCCAAGGATTTTCAATGTGGCCGAAAAATCGAGTCAGAGAGATTTTTTTGAAGATGCACGGCAAAAAAAAAAAAATACAAACAAAAAACAAAAAAAAAACAAAAAAAAGGTCATCCAAAGTTTTGGAGGGCCTTCCCCCCCCCCCCCCCCCCCAAGTAAATCAGAAAGATAGAGAGATGCACGACTAAAAAAAAAAAAAAAAAAAAAATTGGAGGGCCTTGCCCCCCCCCCCCCAGGTAAGTCTGAAATTGCGCCCCTGGAAATAGTAAGATGAACTTCGAAGAATTAGTAAAATCAAAGAAATGCATGAGTTGAATGGAGTATGAAAATGATAAACACAACTTATCCAATTAGTAACTTCTAGCATTGAAATTGTGAAACCAACCATCAGAAAAAGTAAGATGAACTGCGAAGAATTAGTAAAATCAAGCAATTGCATGAGTTGAATGGAGTATGAAAATGATAAACACAACTTTTCCAATTAGTAACTTCTAGCATTTGAGAAGTTGGATATCATTAAACTATAATAAATAGGAAATATTCGTCGTGACTTTTCGCGAGCAATTCTAGCTCAATGGATAGGACACTTGTCTGTCACCGATGCGGCCCGGGTTCAAACCTCACCACCTTCAGGTAAAATTTGTAACTGCAATTAATATATGTCTATATGTCTGTGTATGTAAATTCAATGTGTATCCTCTGTATGTCGATGAATTGTGTAATTACATGTCTAATAACTATTCCAAAGCAACAATAACAACAAGTGAGATTAGTACACAATTTCTCAACCAGAGTGCGCTATTTATTACGGAATTTTAGTGAATTAGTAAAATCAAGCATTTCAAAATGTTCTTTTATGTAAACCAATGAGTAAGATCAACTCCGAGACATTGGTTTTTTCAACTAATTACAAATAGTAAATACTACACTTTACAATTAGTCATTTCAAATACGTCAAGTGTTGCTTGAACTAATGAATTAGTAAAAAATAATTGGGGGATAACACAGGCCTGCGATGAAAAAAATACAAGACAAGTAATGAGTGATTCTTATGTATTTTTAGGCGCTGAGTTCGAAAAAAATAACGAAAAAATTCCATCACGTCAAATTTTTCCAGAAATTTCAATTTTTTATCAAATTTTGCATAAATTTAGTTAAAAAAGCGACTAATAGTGTTTAATTTCTTCTTCTCCTGCTATAACTGACCGTCAAGTCGTCTCAGTAGATCCTATAGAGCTCCTAAATGTCACAAAAGAAGATCCTAAATCATAAAGTGGGGTATCAGTTGCCCATTTTATGTTTGAGGGTCCGCAAATGTCAAAAATCGCGCAAAAAACCGGTCGTTCCTCATATGTTGTCGGTAATCTCGGCAGTGTAGGGTCTTGATGCCCCCCGCCACCTTTCACTGTAAAAAAATGGCATTAGTAATTGCTAACCTTAAGATAGAGGTGGGTCCACCGGGGGGGGGGGGGGGGGGGAGGCTCGGCCCTTCCATAAGTCTAAAATAATATCATTAAAATTAAAAATTAAATGGTCGAAACTGATGCTTTCTGCGGCACTTCTGATTTCTAATTAATAAGCGCGCCCCCTTGCATTTTTTTAGTTACGCTGATGCTTACGTTGGGTATCTAGAAAGACAAGGAGGGGGGGGGTGCACAGTGAGACAGGTCAGCTCCTTATATTTAATGAGTAGAGTTGATCCTTATCTTCCGCGAGCCGAGAGGATCATTTTTTTCTTATCTCGCCATGAGCTCCGAGTCTTTTTGATGCCAGGATGTTTGCTTATCTGCAATATTATTCTTTTACTTCGATTTTTATCTGGATTCTTCGCTATCTCTTTTTCCTCTATCCTGACTTTCCATGTCTGGAACCTTCTTGATTTTTCTGCGCTTACCAACAAAAATATAAAAGGGCGAATGTCGCCCCCACTCCATATTAAATTGGGGCTCATGAAACAGTTCGTTAAGGCTTTACCTAAAGATGGTGACTGTTTTAAGTACCTCGTCAATAAATTCCCAGCTTCATCTGAAGCTAAGCTGAAAGAGGGCGTTTCCGTTGGTCCAGATATCAGAAAACTTATGAAAGATAAAAACTTTGATCAAAACATGTTACCAAAAGAAAAAGCAGCGTGGGTTGCTTTCAAAGAGGCCATTGAAAAATTTCTCGGAAACTATAAGGATCCAAATTTTGAAATGATTGTGGGAAATATGCTCGAAAAATTTAGATTTCTAGGCTGTTCGATGAGTGTTAAAATACACTTCTTCCATTCTCACCTGGACTTTTTTCCGGAAAATTTAGGAGCGGTTAGCGAGGAACAAGGAGAGCGATTCCACCAGGATGTAAGAGGTATGGAACGTAAATACCAGGGTAGATGGGACAAAAATATGCTCGCTGATTACTGTTGGATGTTAGCACGAGATAAAACCCGGGAAACCAAACACAAAAGAAAGTCTGCTAGACTAAGATTTCAAGGAAAGAAGGGCCGTGATAAAAAAATTTATTTTCAAGTGCGCGGGTCAATCCCGTTTTCAACCTTCTGTATTTTACTTTTTTCTCCTTGAAGTACTCTGTATTTTATGCCCCTATCCTTTAAAAGTTAATAAAAGTAAAAAATTAACATTTTGAGTTACTTCATTTAAAAATTGAGCGCAGCTGAAGCTGAAGAAATATTAAGCTCAACGTTTCTTCGCCTACGCACCCAAACCATGGTGGTTCGTGCAATGTGGCAACAATGGGTTCCCTCCATTGAAAACTGCATAAAAAAATGGATCCTTTATATATGCACTGTAGATTCGATTTTTCTGCATGGGTTGAAAGAGCAAAAGAGCACGGTTGCCAGATTGCACGAGCCGTCATCAAGTAAACTTTCAAAATCAAAGAAAAATTCAAAGTTCAAAATTAAAAAAAAAAATGTTTAAGGAGTGCGTGTCATTCTGGATGAAGGGGGGGGGGAGGGGTAACAGAGCGGTAAGAAGTATATTTCCGGAAAAAATGGCTGCCTATAAGTTTGCAGTTTTGGCTAGAGGTTGACATTTTGTTGATGTTGGATGGGGAATTTTCACTAATTTCTCAGTTTTGGCCGGGGCATAATTTCAGGAACAACTTCAGGTTTCTCCTTCCTCACATAAATTTTTCCAAATCACGCATGTTCTACATCATCTTTACAAGAGATAATATGAACATTTTTGAATACTTTCAATTGTATTTGAAGGGAACTGACTGGGTCGTTCAAATTTTCCTTTTAAGTGAATTTTTGACAAATCGAAAATCAAAAAATCAAAAATACAAAAAATCCTGACGTGATGGAGAAAAACGAAGGTCAGATCTGAAATCAGCGTGCCAAAATACATAAGAATCAGCCATTATTATCCTTGAATTTTTCAAAAAGTTTAATTTCGCAGGCCTGTGATAATTTTTGTCAATTAGTAAGTTCAAGTAATTATTTTGCAGATTCAAGAAATGAGAAGGTCAGTTGAACTATTCACAATTAGTAAATTTAAGCAAAGTTAGAATAGTAGAAACAACATTTAAATGTGGTGTCCATACTTTTAACTAATTGAATTAGTTGAATTAACTCTGAGCGGGTTTAGATCTAGCAGTTATTTTTTTCAGTGTATCTTGATTATCTAATATCTTATAAGGATATTAGGTACTATATTATTGTTGCGTCAACACCTACTACTTTTTATGATCGTGACTCTCCATGACATGATGATTCTCGAACTCGTGCGTATAAACGTAAAGTCAAAATTACCAAAATCATTGGCGGATCCAGCCCTCACGAATGGGGGGGGGGACTTGGGATTTTCGCCCCCCCCCCCCCCCACCATGACCCCTTAGGTCTGTTTTCTCTGGACACCTTTTTCCGTTTTACTCTTCTCCTTTCCCCCTCCTTTCCCCCTTCTTTCACCTTCTCTCCCCCTCTTTCCCCCTCTCATGGTCGAACGGGGGGTGATCGCCTCCTCCCCCCCCCCCGCCCCCCCATATCTGGCAATGACCAAAATTATCCTTTGCTTTGAGAAAATAACCTATCGAATCATCTGCTGGGGTGTGCCGTGTTTTCCGGGGGGGGGGGCAAGAATGCAACCTTGCCGCCCTCCGCGAATTGCCGCCCCTCAAATTACAATTTTGATGACTTTTTTTGTTTGTTTGTTTGTTGCACACTGTTTTCGCCGCCTTCGGTGATTCATTTAGACATTTGATAATCCTTTTTTAATTTTTTTTTGGTTATTCACCCTGCTTTTGCCACCCACGGAGTGAGCCGCCCGGGGCAAGGGTAACACCCCCCCCCCCCCCCCCCCCCCAAGGCACGCTCCTGCGAATCATGATCGAAGGGACTGACAATGAGAGACAGAAATGTTAGCGGCTGGCAGAAGGCCAGAAGGTAGATCACGAAAAAGTAAAATCGCAACCCATATGGGGAAAATCATGCTGTGAAACGCTTACCTTCGAATTATAGATAAATTCAGAGTCCCTGTTAGGTAAATTAGTTTGCTGGGGACTCTCTAGTCTCTAGATGACCAAGTAGAAGGGAATCGACATTGACATTTTCTATCCGTTCAGAAGTCAGGGAACAAACTGTAATGTAGAATTATAGAATACATTGTAGACTTCGTAGAATTTTATTTAATACACGACTTAATTACAAAAATAACATTTTTTAAAAGAACCGCCATCAGCCTAAGGCTTTTTTGGGGAAACACCCTTCACCCTATTTAGTTAATTCTCTTTTGCGTAAACATAGAGAAGTTGGTTCACTGCAACATCCATGGCGTAGCTCCCCGGGGGGGGGGGGTTCTATGGACCTGCACCCCTCCCCCACTAGCGACATCAAATTGCGCCCATAGAAACAGCAGAAACAGCAATTTTTCGCGTTCTCTTGGGAATGTTGACAAAATTTGACCTTCGCTGCTTGGATATCACTTGACTGCTTCGGACTTTGTGTGAACGACCTGACCCCCCCCCCCCCCCCCCCCACCCATGATACCAGGTACAGCCACTTGAGCTACAGCCTAAACCAGCGCCTGCTCTTAAAAACGCTAGGAATTCATGAAGTTATTGTGAGATAACTGTTCCTACATGACGATATTGTTTTTGCATAATCTGCGAATCGAAGGCGTAAAAGGATTGCGTTTACCTTTGACGAAACCTGAGCCACTTTCAATAACGAGTCTAAGGGTGCAATAATTAATTCTAAGACTCTGTGAAGAAACCTCCTGGAATTATGACATTTACCTACTCGAGAATTATTGAGACTTTCCCATTTAAACTTTTTAGAGGCACTACTGATGAGGTTTTATACGCCTGATTAAAAAAATTCGCGTTTTGGGGCGTTTAATCGTCCAGCTACATCTTGAAAAAGTGACTCCAAAACGCAGGATTTGATGAATTAGTCATAAAACCTTCTCAGTGCTTACCAGAAATGGGCAAATAGGAGATTAATCGAGTACACGATTACTAGGTAATTAATCGGCAATCGTTAAATCTCTGGATGGTAATTAACTGTTAAGTTTTTCCTGCTTTAAAATAGACTTTTGGGTCTATTCGATGACATCTAATTATTCTACGACTAATATGATGGGTGGCTGATGGTAAAAAATCAGCCCTGATTACCATAAAATTACCCTCCAAAAACACTATGATCGACGAAATCGATTACTACCCCCATTTGCCCAGCTCAGGTGCTTATACACAGTTTAAATGAGAAAATCTCGAGAATTCTCAAGTCATAGGGCCAACTTCAGGTTTCATAGAGTCTCTTTTTAGAACTGCATCCTCATACTCGGAGGCCCATCACTCTCCTATTGCAATTCGGAGGCCTGGCATTGCACTCTCTGCACCTCTGTCGTTAGTGCCTTCCTCTTAGAGACCCTTAAAATACCCTCAATTATGGGCTCCGTTAGACGCTCCCTCAAGAATATCAGCTTTGAAATGTTTCCCTGAGGAACAAATCTATTTGATTTAAAAGCTGTTATTGGTACCTTCATAAAATTAGTTTATAGCACCAGCACCCACACTTATTTACGGCCTTTTTAAAAAAATCTAATCGGGATCAAGTTCTTTTCGAGGCCTAGACGCCAGAGTTGGGCAAATGGGGGTGGTAATCGATTAAGCGATTACCGAGAAATCCATTACACGATCGTAATCGTCGTTATTTCTAAGGGTGATTTTATGGTAATCAGGGCTGATTTTTTACAAGCCACCAATATCACATAAGTTGCAGAAGAATTAGATCTAATCAAAACTACCCTAAAGTTTACTATTTATCAATGAAAAGTATTTTTGATTGCCATCCAAAGGTTTGACGATTACCGATTACTTACACAGTAATCGTGTAGTTGATTACACTCCTATTTGCCTAACTCTGAACGACGCAACACAATTGATCAGACGATCTCTTACTTAGGTACAATAAACCCTGTGTGACTGCATCAACAGAGGATTCATCGGGGGGGGGGGGTGGTTTCATACCCTTTTTCGAAGCAGTCGTATAAAGTCGATTATTTGTATTTGTCACCGCTTGAGGTCCCTGTATGGCATGCTTGAAACACAGTTTGAGGTCCTTCTACGAGGCGGAAGTGAGGTCAACTCGAGGGCGATGTATAGGATCATTGCTTGTAAGCTCATGAAGTTATATCTAGATGATCCCTGTTGAGAGTTGCGAAAGCAAGAGAAGAAGTCAAGTTGGAAGGAAAAGAAGCTCGCTTGCTAAAGTCGTAAAACTCCCCCAACTAGATTTATTCGACCCCAAAAGGCCAAAACTCAACGAATTCTTACAAGATTGATGTAGGAGTTTCTAACTCTCAAAAATGTATATTTTTCAATTTAAGTATCTTTAGGCCCTTTGATGCGCTGGTTAGAATGACACCCCCCCCCCCCCAATTTTCGGAACAGCTCCGTGACCCCCCTACAGCCTCAACACTTTGAAAAACCCCCACTTTTAATTTTATAGTGACTTGAAGGTAGAGACTTTTGTGTTGTGGTGTCCCCCCCCCCAGATTTTAAATAACTTCCTCCCATCAAAGAGAGTAAGTATTACAAAGTCATAGTTCTCTCGAATTTTGAAATGTTTTACCTGGGACGCCTCGGAACTCTAAAACTCAAGGGTAGATGCTGATAAGGGTGTCGAATCTGAGGAGTGAGGGTGAAACAGGCAGTGTGACATGCTTGCATCAAACGAAAGCCGTTTGACTTGCACTTCACGGAAAAAAAAGAATGGTGTAGTTTACCATTCGCATAGCTGATTTATTTTGGCTCCTACCAGAGTAAAGATAAACTTGACCTGAGTTATATGGAACATTTGACCAGGTATCAAGTAAAATTGACCTGATTCCTAGTCAAATATTCCATAACTCTGGTCAAGTTTATCTTAACTCTGGCATAGGGGCCAAAATCAGCTATGCGAATGGTAAATTACACCATTCTTTTTTTCCGTATTCCAGCATATCTTTCGTTTTTTGCTGTAAGGAAGTTGAGGATGAAAATACCCAGTTTTGCTTCTTTCTTTGTATTGTCATTTACCGCTCGTTCCCCATCCTACCTCCATGGTACCAGGCACAATTTTCAGATATTTTATATGTATACACTATACAGTGTGAGCCTGAACTACACCCTTACCGCAGGCATTTTTCTCGAGAATGAAAAGTTATGAAACAAAAAAGTCAGATCGAGAATTGACCCAAAATTCTTCATTTTTGATATTTTCAAAAGCCCCCGATAGCCCCTAGGGGCGTATTTAAGGGGAAGGTTCAAACACATTTTTCAAGTTTTCTCCAAGAAGTCTCATGTGAAGTTTAAAAAAATAATCTCCTTTAAGTAGAAGCAATTGCCGACATTATTGCTCTTATAATTTTTTTTTCCAAAACCCCAAAATTTTTGAGTTATATGGGGAATTTTTGACAAATGTTTGAATCTGTCCTTGTATCCACCTTGTAGAGAATTTCTCAAAAACCTTTATAGATTCTGAAAGAACAGGTCAAGACCTTTTGATTGATGGCACAATTGGCTTGATTCCATGGTTTGAGCAATTGAAGCCCCAAAATTTTGATGTGGCAAAATACGACTATTTTTTCATTTGAAGGTTAAATGTGGAACATCAATCAAAAGGTCTTGATCTGTTTTTCAGAATCTGTCAAGATTTTTGAGAAATTCTCAACAGGGTGGAAAAATCCGACGTAACTCATAAAAATTCGGGGTTTTTGGAAAAACTGGAATTTGAAAACTTCATTAATATTGTAAGTATGTAAGCGCAGAAATAAAGACGAGACCAAATGTATTTGCGTTGAATTAAAATCAATCAGCTCATTAATAAAAGTTCTTACGTATGCATAATTCCAAACTAATCCTAA
This sequence comes from Trialeurodes vaporariorum, assembly GCA_011764245.1. Taxonomy (NCBI): domain Eukaryota; kingdom Metazoa; phylum Arthropoda; class Insecta; order Hemiptera; family Aleyrodidae; genus Trialeurodes; species Trialeurodes vaporariorum. The sequence continues at coordinate 42,084,457 of VMOF01000035.1, forward strand.
TTAAAATTCTTTGTCTCTGTGATTGACGAGGAACGAATTAATTCATCTCTCGAGTAAATGACCATACTATATTTCTTTGAAAAAGATATGAATGTGCTGAGACTGATAGAGTTAAATTGAGTATTTCAAGAGATCAGATGCTTGAGGTCAGCTCTCTCACACAGAGGTCGAGAGGCGACCGATTTTACGTGAGTTATGCGAAGGGGGGGGGAGAGGAGGAAAGATATTGGAGGAAACCAAATATGTTTAACAGGCACTCACATTGTTAAGATGGAGGAAATGAAATAACACACGCTTCAGTGATTTAAAAGTATTACAAAATGTATAATAAAATTGGAGTACAAAAATCGGATGAAAGTTTACTTTCTTTTAAAATTTACATTACACAGAATTCATTGAAGTATTCAAAAAAAGAAAACCCGGGCCAGAATTATGGTCGTTCATATCAAAATAAAAATATGCCGTTTATGTGGATCATACATCGACATAACGTCTATTGTGTCTAGATACACACGAAAAAAATACTAATCGATAATCGATTATCATTTTACTCCCATTTGAACCTATGAAAAAGTAAGAATTTTTTCCATTGGTTTTTATAGATGACATTTAGAGGACACGTGCCCAAGTTCGTCATGTTGGCGAAAAAAAGAAAACAAATCAAAATGATAATAAAATTAAAACATGAATATTACAACAAATTAAATTGATAATCTAATTAAAAATTGCATTGAACTTTGCAATTTTAATTTTTAAACGTATGAAAAATATTTTTTCTTGGTGGGACAGAACAAAAAATAACGATCTACTTATATCCTAGGTTGTATTTTATTCATATTGTATCTCAGATCCTAAAGTCCTTCTCTCAAATCTGATCAACTATCAGAATGAAGTTCTTTCATACACATTTTTGTCAGTGGTGTAGCGCGCAATTTGGAAACGTTGCAGTTGGTCCCTTTAAACCCATTAAAAGGTCGAATGCGAAGATGTTCCCCGAATATACGATATTTTTTATGGCTTTAAATGGACGAACTGCAATGTTGCCAAATTGTATACGCTGCCACTGATTTTTGTTTGTTTATAAAAAGTAGAAGACACATCTTAGGTTGATTTGAAAGAACTTAAAAAAAAAAAGAAATATTCTAACCATCTCTAACGGTTTAACCCTTTAGGTACCAATATCGCGCATCTTCGTTAAATTTAATCTATTTCATTATGCGGTTCAAATTCAGTAATTAAACTTAAAAGAAAACAACGTTGAATAGATAATGGACATTACATTTCGAATGAGGAAATCTTCGAGCGCCTTCAATTGATGACGTAGGCAGAAACAAATACCGTGGATTACGACTATTTATTTAACCACTTGATTTGAATGACCACGGGTCGAGTTGACTGATTGACTCAGTGTAATGAAACTTGAACGGGCTAAGCGTATCCTACATACTTACAATTGGAATTGTTGTCGACTCTTCCCGCGTAGTTTAATTTTAACATCTTTGAATTTTTCGGTCTAATACAAAACAAGGGTGACTGTGCGTGTTACCAGAGTTCCATGAAACATGTAAATGGTATATGGAACGGAACACCCTTACATATTTATGGTATATGTATAGCTTACTTACATGGGCCTACGAGCAGATAGTTTACTTTTTCTTTAAACCGACCATAAGACTGTTTTTATGAGGGACGCTATATTGGTCTAGAATTGTAAGACTTGACCGTTGCTAAAGTAACCATCATTAAGTTTCTAGTTAGCTATAACTTTATGAACATGGGCGCCCGCAGAAAAATTTCCAAGGGGGGGCAAAATTTTTGAATCCCACTGGGGGGGTCAAGGGGGACCCCCCCCCCCCCCCCCAAGGAGGAAGGGAAGACCTTTTTTTTTTTTCTTTCTTTTTTTTCCTCATACAAATAGTGTACAATTATTAAGCCATTTTAGGTGTATCCAAATGATAATAATAATAATTTTAACGTGTTTGATATTATGAAAAACGGACAACAGATGATAATAATGGTAAGTAAATGTATAATTGAGGCATTTTTCGGTAAATGGGCGTATGGCAAAAAAACTACTTTCGAGAAAAACGCGTTTGAAAGTTTAAAACGTTATAACTTAAAGACTACTGCAGAGTTTTCAAAATTTGAAAGACTGGCTTGTAGAACAAACATTCAAGAAGAACTCTAACCAATTTCAAGTTTGTAGAGTGAAAATTAGTTGAGCAGTGAAAGTTCAAAGTTGCTGCGTTATACGCCCTTTTACCGAAAAACGTTTTTTTTTCTCTCCCAGCCTATCCGACAAGTATTGTTTGTGTTAGATTTGTGTCACAAACTTGGAGGAAAGGAAATTGTAAGAAGGAGGGATGATATTAAGGCCCTTTTGGGCCTATTTTTGGCCAAGAAGGAGGGTTTTATTGTTGATTTGTCGTCATCGGAGACCGAGCCAAAAACGCAAAAAACACACACTGACTTATCCACTGAGCTTTTATCAATATCAGATACAGATGCGATGCGAGTACCGCTCGAAAGGGGTACTGTAGCCCATATGTTTCTGAATTCAGCCGAGGTGCGTCCATTCGAACGATTGTTTCGTGGTTATTTTCCGTTCAACAAATGAATAACTTTATATCACCTGTTAGGTCTTATCGTCAGGATTTCAAAAACGAGTTCTCCAAAAAAATGGCGTAAATCGCCATACGCCCATTTACCGAAAAATGCCTCAATTCTACTATTCCTTGCAAAAAGTGAGTTAAATTTACAACATAAACTAATAATAAAGTTCGTCAACTATATTACTCCTTAGATTCACATTTCATTTTCTTTCGGTCCTTTCATTTTTCTTCGCGAAATTTTGACTGTTTTGAATTCCAGGGGGGGGCAAGTGCCCCACCTTGCCCCCCCCTGCGGGCGCCCATGTTTATGAAGGCTACTCGTGGGTTTAGGTAGCTATGAAATGCGGACAAATTACATACCATACTTATCATAGCAACGACCTAGCCTTACAATGCTCGATCAATAGCATCACTCATAGGCAGTCTTAAATATCGGTTTAACTTAAAAGCAAATGACGTGGTGGTATCAATACGTTCTATCTGTAGATTGGATCAATAAAATGTCCTTTAGACGCGCTATTATAACTTTTATGAACGCCCTCTAATTAGGTATCGCGAAGTCACGCTTTTTTAACTTCTAGGAACTCTAGCTTTTAAATCTTTGATCCTCTATGTTGTGACAACATTTTAAGATAATTATACCTGTACCCACTTTTTTTGAACTAACAGGGCGTTTTCATTCATATGGACACTTATTTATAAGTATTTAATCCCTTATTTGTGAGTTGATAGTTGATGCATTCTTAAATATTGTGTGAGCAGATATGGTGCCCAGCGCCCAGCGATATTTTATTATTAATGACACGCTGATTTGACTTGCGTCGAGTAGTGGCGATTATATTCAAACAGTTTTGATATTTAACTCTAGCGAATCCAGGAATTTATCTTTCTCTCTCTTTCTTCATTAGAACGCGTGTGATAGAAAAGGACAGAGCAGGGGAAGTCGCGCAATTGTAGCCCCATCTTCTGCTCTTTTCTAACACATGCGTGGGGGGGGGAGATTGGAAAAGAGAAAGATGGACAACTTTTTGGATCCGTGATTTTTACACCGTTTAGGTCTAACCGTCTTTCAAACAGGTCAATTAATTACTCAGCACTCTGACTTAAGAGTAACTTCTGGTCCCACAAATACTGATATTTGTTGCCTCATGTAAATTTGAAGGAGCATCTAGTTTTGTTAATGTCGATTTTATCGATTTATATATTCGCCGGTGGATTCGATATTATACTTCTGCGAAAATGTCTCCGTTTCTCCAAGTCCCTCGAAAATGCGGCGTACTTACGAAGGCACGTGTGCCCAGCAATAATCGAGCTTGGAAGTCGCTGGTTCATCCGGCGTGCGCAGCGCTGCGAAACTGGACAACCAGAGCGAAACAAACTATCTTGACTCTCCTCAACCTTCCGCGCAGAGATAAAGCTCTTTCCTGGTTCGGGTTCAGAATTTTCACGTCGCTCTGGATCTTCTGCGGAGCGGCGAGTGGACCATGATGATGAGATCACCATTCATTGGACGCAATCTTACAATTTTCCGCATCAGTCCGAAAGTCACCATTGGTGAACAATGAACGTAATCAGCAGTCCTTTGGTAAGCGGTAACCAATGATCGTCGGATGGTCGGCATCCGCGCCGATAAAGTATTTCCTGAAACAACCAAAATCTTACTTTAGACTTAGATTTCCAATAAACCCTTTTATTATAATACTTTGTTTTCGTAAGTCGATCTTTCGTTGAAAGTAGCAGCAACTGCAAATTATTTTAATTTCCAAAATTATGTGTCATCGAGCGCCTTCAATTACCGGGATAAGCAAAATGAACACCGAGGAGTACGAATAGTTAACTACCGACTAAAGAGCGAGTCATAGCTTTGATTTCTTCTGGTAACATTAACCCTGGAAGTATTTCCTTATTTTTTCCTGAGGCCAAAACATGCATGTTTAGGACACGGGATTTGGGCCGTACCTAAAAATGGCGATTCCAACCTCACATTTCTTTAACAGAACATCGGAATGTTGGAGCCAACGAGGTTGGAGCGTTACTAGAGTCTACCTGACTCACCTCAAGTGCTATGACTCGTTAGTTTACGCCTCTTGGTAAGCACATATTTTGTGGTTAGTTTGAAGAGTTGCCATTTTGGAGCGGTCTGATGCGGTCCGTTGAGTGGTGGTCAATACATGTTGAGGTACTTCGGGAGGGGAGACTTTGGGTCGAGGACCGTCCGTCCCGAGTCGCTCCGACTGAAGACTGAGTGCTCACCGTTGCCTGCTCAGATCACTCCACATACGCACCGATCGGTGCGCGTTCGGGACTCCTGTTGCGTTACAGTTTGCGCGGTCTTTTTGAATATTTTTGACTTGAACGCGGGCCTTCTTGCGTCGCATTATTATTTCTACTGTACATAACCCATCAGTATGCTACTGTGTTTTACCTAGTTTCCTTTGAGAAAAGTGCAAAGGAACTGGAGCTTCGGGTGGATCAAAATAAGAGAAATAATGATTTTTTTGGCATTTCGGGGGAATTAAACGCCCTTCGGGCGACTACGCGCGCTCCGCGCTGCGTTTACCTCCCGCTCGCTTCGCTCGCTCCCGGTCTTTTTTATAATCTAACTTGGGGTTGTCTGCACTAGAAAAAGGGGTTTTTATGGGGTAAATTATAAATTATAACCTATTCTCGACCAAACGTAAAAATCCTGACGTAAAGGCAAATGTGGCAGTTGGGGGAATATCGGAACTTTGTCGGAAAAATTTTAGTTAACAGACCGTTTCAATTTGAGGTTATGCCATCGCGATTTTACGGTATTTTGAGCACCTTAAGTGTTTTTCTCTGGGCTAAGGGGAGGGTGGTAGTGAATGTTTCATTAATTAAACTGAAGGATATAGTTTAGTATAAGGGCCGCTGTACTTTCTGATCTATCATAGCCTAACCTTATCTAACCTAACTTCACAGGAGTAATGATTGAGTAGGGGATAGCGGCCCTTATACTAAACTACAGCCAAACTGAACGGTAAACCAAATTTTTCAACCATATAAATTAACAGGGGCTGATGCGAGTACTGGGAGGGGGAAAAAAAGAAAGGAGCTAGGCCGGGAGAAGAAAAATAAATTTTCAGCGGCAGGATTCGAACCGGCACTCACCCGCTCGGACGCACGTGCACCGTAGCCTCCGAGCCACGATGCCTGATGTTTAGAAGGGGCAAAATAAGCCTTAGTTAAGGGTTGCAATCAGGTTTCGCAGGCAGTTCCTCTCTTTGCCGCAGAGTGATCGTTGGAGCGCTGCGGTAGCAGCGTTGAGCACTGTTGAGCACTCTGTCTTCAGTGAATGAAACTCCGTCCGTCCCAAACATTTGTTGAGCCCTGTTTTTGTTTTGCTTCTTTGCCAATTTTTCTCTCCGTCTCTCCTTCCCCGTCTTCCTTTCTATGGCTCTAGAGAAGAGGGGGGAGGAGATAACACCCAAAATCCTCCATGGCCACTTCACTAAATAGCAGTTACTTGATACAAAGTCACGGAGTTCATGTTGCATATTCTTATAAATGAAGGAACTTTTTACCTACATAATTGGGAAACTTTGTTGCCCAAGCTGAGTATAGAGTACCTTATTGATGGACTTATGTAATGGAGTACCAACACGAACTTAACGAGGTGTGATTGGTTGTTGGTTTTATATTTTTTGACAACTAATTTTTCCCTGTCATCGGTGAGTCTACCAATAACGGCAAGCCTCGCAACATGAGAGCTGTAAATTCTTTGAATAAAATCTTATATTTAGAGTGCTTGATTCTATGTGCGTTAATTCTGTGAAAAAATGTATGAATAATACAAAAGACTCACTTCCATTAATGACCTGCTTAGCTGATTTTAACTTCAGGCTCTGAGAGGGATGGACAAGGATGCAAATTTGTGGATCGTCCAGAAACCAAAACACTGCTTCCTTCCGGACATAGCTCAATCCTGCAAAAGTAGTTTGCAAAATTCACCTTGAATTAATCTGCTTGCGTCCAAACAATCTTTCCTTTAATACTTTTCATCAAAGGATGAAACTGATTGAATAGTTTAAAGTACAAAGAATTTCTGGGAAGATACAAAGCTATAACAGTTCTAAGAAAATTTTAACGAAGATAATTAAGGGAGAAAACTCCTTTAATTGGTTTGAATACTTCAATTTTTTCTTAACTGCTGTTTATAGTTGTTTCTTAAAAGCATCGACGACTTATTATACGTAGAATCTAGTTGATGCTTGGCATCAGTTATGAATCGAGCGATCTGACAACGTTACATTCTGTACCTTTAAACGCATACAAAATATCGAACGTGAGGATGTTCATCGCACACCCAGTAGTTCGATTTGTTGAATGGATTTAGATGGACAAATATCAATGTTGCAAAATTGCTCGCTTTGCCACTGCCTAGTATTGTTGTTGCCTCCATCTAAAATTTGCTCCTGTTTATAACTCAGAAATAACTCCCCGACGTCTATAAGTTTGCTGATTTCATGCTTCGCCCTTAACAGTTTTTTTTTTTTTTTTTTTTTTTTTTTTTTTTTTTTTAAGTATTTGTGAGGGTAGTTGCTGGTATTTCTCAAAAGAGGGTTTCAGCTGATGTTTATTTTCGGAAACTCCTCAAAAATTCTTCGGAAGGAATAACCTCAATCTCCAGAGAGATTAATTGAGATGCCAGACTACTCTGCATTTTTAGGCGGTTCAAATCTCAATGTTTTTCATTTGAGTTTAAGAATTTTTTCTTTGAAATCGATTTCAAAAGTATATAAAGACCATCTGAATGCAATCGTATATGCTGATTTTTGTTCAAGATTGAATATCACTCAAAAATTCCGTAAAATTTCAAGAATTCTGAAGTGTTGGCAAATCATTGGTGAATCAATCAATAGCGATTAACTTTTATTTTATACTTCCCCCGTGCTTTTTTGTATAATATAATTTATAATTTGCTTGCTGAAGCATAACTTACTTTTCACTTGGCACCAAACTTTCGACGATAACTCGGTTGATATAGATTACAACGCTGTCAAAACGCCATGTAAGGATGTTAAGAGTAGTGCGATGTTGCCAGTGAAGGATTCCTCCTTTCATATGGCCCACGTTCATATCAGCCACCACTCCAGTGTAAGTGCCCCCTGGTTTGTAATACTGCTCCCTAAAACAGTGTGAAAAGTCCGTACAGTCATTATATTATTTGTCGGCAAAAACAATTCTCATTTTTACATAAACCCTTTTATTACCACGCTCAGCCAGAAGAAATAAAATCTACAACTCGCTCAAATAAGAGTTGTTAAATACAGGGCTGCCGTTTTGCGTATAATCACTGCTATTTTTCTATTCACCGATGAATCCACCGGTTGAGAAAAGATTACGCAGTTCAGTTTAGTTCATTATTACAGTCATGCTCTGAACTGAACTCTGTAATCTTTTCTCAACCGGTGGAATCTTCGGTGAATTGAAAAATAGCATTGATTATACGCAAAACGGCAGCCCTGGTTAAATATTCCTATTCAACTTTGTTCATTTTGCCTATCCCGGTAATTGAAGGAGCTTGATGAAAAATTGTTTTGCAAATATTAAAAGTTTGGAGTAATTTTTATTGTCAATGAGACATCGGGTCACGAAAACGCATAAGTCGAGCGTGGTATTGAAAGGGTTAAAGATGTGGGAAAAAATAGCGATTTATTTCAAATAAAATCCGGCGTACACGAAATAAAAAGACTTGTAGAATTTATCATCTGCATAGCTGATTTTGGAGTCTGCTATCAAGTATGGTGAATTTTACCATCATGTGGCAAATGCAATTTACCTTGTGGTGAAATGTACCGACAGGTTATCTTAATTTACCGCAAGGTACGTTGCATTTACCATATGATGATAAAATTTACCATACTTGATCTTAGACTCTAAAATGAGCTATGCAGATGGTAAATTCTACCGGTCTTTTTTTCCATGTAGGTAAGAGCTGCGAAAGGAATGAAAAAAAGGGCCTGGTTTTAGCATCGTCCTTATATATTTTGCCTTTTCTCTCATTATCGGTACTTAATTTGAATTCACAATTATTTCCCTCGATGCATGAAATAGGAAATTTGGACCGATGAGATATTGAGCGCTGATCTTCAAATATCTGGAAGCTGTGTAGGCATTATCAAAGAAGACCCGCATATCGATGTGCCAACGACTCGCGGAACTTCGGCACTATTTTGATCGTGAAAGTGGTTCGATGGTAACAGCTGGACTTTCGTTGACGCCGAAAAATGCTATCGAAGTTGCATCATAAAACCGTCTGAAGCTACCAAATGAGTACAATATTTTCAATCCCTGAATCCTTCCACAAACATATAAACTCGCCCGCACCCTGATCTCAGGTAAATATTGTCTTTTTTATTTCATACTTTTCCGGGTGAATTTCTCAGGGATAATTAAATGATAATTGACTGCTTGTGTATCCTGTAGTATCGAAGGCGCTCCGAACTATTCTCGGGGGGGGGGGGGATTTCCCAAGATCAAATAAAGCGTAGTCAATTGCCGGAGTATCCGCTAACCTACAAATCCGTGTGTGTAAGCGTGTGATATCTGTTTAGAAACACGCGGACGCGGAATGTCCCGACCAAAGACATTATAGAAGAAGACTGGCCCCTAGCGGCGAGATTTGAAGCCGGTTACTGTCGCAGGCTGGGGCTTCCCCGCTCGGGGGTATGAACCAAATTAACATTGCGTCTTATGGAGCCGATACATAAAACTGTTTCAAAAGAATGTTAATTACTACTGTTAGTTTTTAAAAGTACGCTAATATGATATGCAGCTTATGCCAAAGTTGAGATTGACGAATTTAAACGAATGTTTCGGTCAATTTATCCGCTAGATATTTTCGACTGAAAGTACGGCAAAGAGGTTATGGGTGCTAAAGTAAACAATGACCGACCGATCGTTAACTTCGATTATTAAAGAAAGGACGTTTTAAATTGATCCAAATTTTCGGTTTAAATGTATGGTATACTATAATGTACAACATATGTGAGACTCGACACGGTTATTCGCAAGAATAATTGACTAAAATAGGTTTGAAGAGCGAAGCTCCATAAGAGCTAATGTTAATTTGGTTCATACCCCCGCGCGGGGAAGTGCCCTGCCCATCGGCCCGACTCGAGACCGGCTTCACTTTTCCCCCGTGCAAAGAGATAGCAGGGGCCAGTCTTCTTCTATAATGTCTTTGGTCCCGACAGCTGATGCGAGTGTGAGGAGAACTTTCTTAACCTCAAAAAGGACTCGCTCGTTTTGAAAACAAGAGCCTCTTTCCTATACTGGGCGAGTAACTTAACCTCTATCCTCTAACCTACAAATCCGCGTGTGTGAGCGTGTGATATTTGTTTGGAAACACGCGGAATGTCCGAACAGCTGTTTTCAGCACAGCTGATGCAACAGTGAGGAGAATTTTCTTAACTTCAAATAGAAGTCGATTGTTTATGAGGCAGGAACCTTTTTTCGAATCATATAGTGCGTTGGCCTCACAGTTTTCGTTCTGTTTCTCATCTATGTTGTAGTTCGTGCTAGTAGTCATCCCGAGAGTGGAAACTGACCGGTGACGGGCGCTCACTGGCCGCAGTAGTCCTTCGTAGTCCGGATATTTTCAATCCCTGAATCCCTCCACAAACATATAAACTTGCCCGCACCCTGATCCCAGGTAAATATTGTCTTTTTTATTTCATACTTTTCGGGGTGAACAAGGTTAACAAATCCTGGGACGTTGGATAGTGAGCACTTCCGCGTCCCGCGTTAAATTAGATTAATTTATAAATCGATTTAATAGACGCTTCTGGTGTAAAAACCTCCAAAAATAACGATGATGGCAGCACTACAATTTTCCAAAATCCACTTTTAAACTCAATAAGTGCTTTTATTTGCGCGAGTGTAATGGTAGCGTAGGGAAGTAATAATGGGAGATTCCCATCTATAATAATACTGTAACTCGATCAAGAAGTGATCAATAAAGGGGTGTCTCCACCTGCGAATTTAAAAGCGCGAATTGAACGCTTGGGCCAATAGGCTTCTTCGTTGTCGATACATCGGACTCGATATATCGACTTCAAGGCAGCTCATTGGCTCAATCAGTTTATTCGCGCTTTTAAATTCGCAGGTGGAGACACCCCTTAAGATACTATTTTCCTTTGACACCGGTTTCACCAGGTGTCACAGTACCATTCATCATCGGATGTGAATCACTGCTCTGGTGACTGATGACTGTATGAATCACACGCCTTGTTACAGAGAGAGAGAGAGAGTGATGAAATTATAAGAACTAGGATTTTCCCATTATTACTGCCCTACGTCACCATTTCGCTCGCGCAAATAAAAGCGTTTATAGAGTTTAGGAGTGGATTTCGGAAGTTTTTAATGCTGCCATCGTTATTTTTGGAGGTTTTTTCAACAGAACCGACTATTAAAGTGCTTTTTAGCAAAAATGTGCAACAGAATAGCCCCCCCCCCATTTTGTGCTTGAACATCACTATTTGATTTGGATCCTTAGGTATTAATAACATTATATCATAGATTGTTGACTTACCGGAATAACGGGATGGATCGAGTTTTTCCAAGAGTGCCCATGATTTCGACCTCGAACAGCCCGATTTCACCCCCATGCTCTACACTTTGAGTAGAATTAGATATTATTACAGTGACCTTGAACTGAGTTTCTGAAATAGTTTGAAATCAGCATCATTAAACAGTAAGAATAAAAATAAATCTGTCCAAAATTTTAGGTGATGTTCAAGAGGTGAACAAAAAATTTCTTTTGTAATTTAACGAGCTTATCAATTTTCACGAAAATCAATTTGGTCTCTTGTGAATTCGATAATTTTTGAAAGACTCGATGTGACCAAACGGATTGAGCGATAATATCTCAAACTTATCGAATTACTCGCGCACAGAGCAGTGGAGAGCCCCAACCCGTCCGAACAGTTTTTATAATTGTGATTAAAATATAATTATGAAATGTGTTCGAGCTGAGGCATGCATTTTACCGAAAGCGTTTCTAGTCCTCTCAATCTCATCCACCAACCCCCTACCGCCCCTGTAAACCTGAATAAAGCTGTATGACATTTCCGCACAACAGCGAATTCAAATGTCAAATAAAACTAAACCCATTCGAAGCATCATCAATTGATTTATTTATCCCCTTATGGGCCGAGCCCGATTATACTCGTTTAGTCTATTTCACATGTTCCAGTCTCTTGATCTCGGATAAACGCGATTCTAGATGTAGATGTAGACACACACAAAATAAGGTTCCGTCTGGCGCCTTCAATTAATCGTATAGGCAAATCCAACTCCCCGAGTATGAACAGTTAACTACCTTACCTATAGCGGGCTTTTGAACTAACCAGGTCTTTAAAAGGTTAATTCGAAAGAGGATTGGACACGTGAATGTATTCAAGGAAGCGGGGGTAGAAGTGGGGCTAAAGAAACCAAACTCCTTTCCCTTAGTTGACACAGAGAGGATTGAGATTTTATCATTTTATCATAAAAAGCTTTCATGTTATCTTCTGCTTAGGGGTCGAGCCTCCTTTGTTCTCATCCTTTAATCAGTAGTTTGGCTGCCCACTGGATTGCTTTGAGGTTGAGTCAAACTATTGGTTTGGGCAAACCAAGGGTCGTAATACCGGGCCTAACTCAGGGATATACGTTTGAGCTGATGAGATTGCCTTAAAGTGAAAATACCGATGGTCAGCCATTAATTTGAAATTTCATTAAAATATTAGATGATATATGAAATAAAGGTATTCGCTTCAGAGCGGCGTTATAAATCGTGTTTCCATTTTTCTGATTTGCTGTTATTTTGCTTTTCTGATGGTGTGCCAATCGTTTATTTGGAATAGTAAGTACGCGTTTAAGTACGCGTTTAGAGTTTATCATACTCCATTATTTTAATTTCATTTGATTTTATCATTCAACTCGTTTATATTTATTTTCATTATTATTTATTGCTTCTAAATCTGAGTGAGCTGCCACCACTCGACCTAAGCTAACAGAAGGGAAAACTTTTCTTCTTTGACTGTCATTTGATAAAACGTGTACAGAATAAATTAATAAATAGATAAACTAAATAAATGAATAAACAAATAAATGGATAGCAAAGAATTTCTTTGTATCTGTTGAGAAAAAAGGAACTTACGACAGAACGGCTCCTTGTTATTCGTAACGAGGAAAAGCTTGACTTCCTTCCTTAATGGACTCGGAACGATAGAATGTTTATAGGAACTGATTTTTTGAATTGAGTGCACTGAATTCATTCCAAATGTGGCACACATTCGATCTTTCTGTAAGAGAGAGAGACGGGAAACATAATGTCAAGTTTTTAGTATTGGTTGCTTGTGTAGTCTATTACTCTGATGTAATAACCCCTCCCCGACACTATGAGAACTAGCACAGGCATTTGTATACTATGTTCAATTTTGGGTATCTACTAGTTGTTAAAAATGCATTGTTTCTGAATTATTGTTGGTCTTGCTGAATATTGATAAAAATTGGACCAACTTAGAACAAAGTGGAGGGCTTCAAGGAGAAAGTACCAACTTTCCTGTTTGAAACCCGCACAGCGTAAGTGCACTGCCATGCCAATGAAGAACCGTAAACAACCAGCGTTATAAATGCTGTTTTTAAAATTTAGTAGACGCATTTAGCCATGTCTTGGCGGCCAGGGACGATGTTCCTCTTCAATATCTTGTTCGCGACGGAACAAAAGAACATAACCTCCAAAATGGGAATATCAAATGAGAGCAAAGACCACAAACAGTATTTATGATCTGCAATATTTCCTCTTTGATGGGGTTTTCTGTAAAGAATGCATATTATTTGCTTTCATTCGGTGCGTATAAATGTGGATATTGGGTCAAAATCAGAGGCGTCGCGTGCAATTTGGCAACACTGCATTCTACCCATTTAAACTCATGTAAAAGGTCGAATTCAGGGGGTGCACAGTGCACAAGGAAAATCCGATATTTTTAAGGAGTTTAAATGGAGGAGTCGCATTGTTGCCAGATGGCACGTGACGTCACTGGTCACAATCGCGACATCGAAGTGATTTATTCATCAGCGGTGTCACGCTAAATGGGTCTAATGTAAGTACCAATCAAAACTTATCGTGTTAATTGCTCGGATCACTCATTGCTTGTTTTCTGATTAACCGGCCGGCCCGAGGGAACATAATTACTATTCCTTCTCAGAACGATTGACAGATTGAGTTGACCATTTACAATTGGCTTATGTTTTTTTTTCTCCCGCGATATAGGTATAATTTGATTGGTCAATTTCGAGAGAAGACAATACCTGATCGCATCCGAAACAATTTCCAGCCAAGTAATTCTCCCACGACTCGCATTCGACGGCCATGAAAGCACACTGAGGATCAGCATTAACAGATTCGATGAAATATTCGTAGCTTCTGACGTGGTCGCAATTCAAGAATCTTCGCAAACCTTTCAAAACAAACGGAAAAAGGAGAGTTATTGGAAAGCAGTCTCGAGTAAACAGACAATTTGTTGTCAACGAGTCAACGCCTTAACTGCGGTTGATTATCGTACAAAAAATCAATTCGATTGATATCGTATCGTTCGAGTATACTTTTTCTGATTCAGAACTAACACCATTAGAATCACTTTTGAAAAGCTGAGAAAGTTTATGACGTATCTAACTAAAATTGTTCTGTACTGAATAAAAAATAAATAAAAAATAATGAAAAAAAATATTGTAGTTAATTTAACTATTTGCGCAGTGTCAAAAGTAAGGTGACCGCAAAAATGGGTTTCATAATCAGACGCTACGGAATGCTGAATCAACAAAACAATATTATTATAAGAATAACACAAATTGTTAAGTCAACTTAATTTTGTAAAGTTCACAGACCAATTTGTTGATTTCACAACCGACTTGACAGTTTAAGAATAATATTTTTTATTTTAGCTAGCATCCTTTTCGTTATATTAACTTTTACCATTTTGTGGTCACTACTTTCAACACCTTTTTTCATAGAAATGTTAAATCAACTAATTTTCCCAGTTTGACAGAAAGTTGATCATCGAGCGCCTTCAATTTAGGACCGACGCAATAACGGGTACTGTGGAGTAGGAATATTTACTCAACCACTCGATCTGAATCAGCGAGTGGAGCGATAAGACTTGTAGAAATTGATAATATGAAATTGTGCAACTATCGCAATGTTCGAGTTTTATAGTGACGTATTTGGAATCTCGAACTGCATGTTTCGTTTTCAACCTGAGGGCGCTCAATTATTTTTTATTTATTTATTTTTATTCAAGAAGCAGCACTTTTGAAACAGCGAAACCCTACACCCAGTGGAAGTCAATCCACTTTAAGGCAGACTCATCAACGTTTCTTGAGGATTGATGATGTTCTGAAAACATAGTCAGAAATTTCAGCAACAATCTTCAACAATTCATCAAGTTGAATGCATTTTATTTACACTGTAGAGCTTTTTCAATCCACAAGTTATGAAAGAAAATTCGAATAAATGTTAAATATTGTGATAACTCAAAAACATTAAATCTTTATGAATAACTCAAAAACATTAAATCTTTATGACAGAAATCAAAATAAGGATGTCTATTTTTTTGTAATACCTTTGAAAAAGCTGCCTTTTTCCTCATTGATCAAATTCGCCATGCTCTGATCGCATCCAGGTTGGCTTTCACCACCATTAGGATAAAAATCCAAGTGCCCGACAGGTTCATCCATTCCTAGACCTATGGAAAAGTGACGGAAGATGAAATAACGTAAGTTTGAGCCCGCATTGCAATAAAAAATGTGGATAGTTTTGGTAATATTATGATTAAAGATTTGGTATTATTGTGATACGTATAATAGCCTCATATATTAATCATTAAAGACTTGGTGATAAGCATAGGAAGTTGTGGCTTTATATGTGTACACATACATACTCATATCGTAAGCCACGAGAACCGGGGAAATTGTCAATTTTTGAGGTGAAATCTCAGCTCAAGCTATAGATACCATTGATAAAGAAAGTCATTTAGTGACTTTTTGGGACAACTTATTTCTATCACGTAGGAAAAAAGTGATACAGCCAATGCTGAAAGTCAACATGAACGTTAATTGCATGAGAATAATTGACCTCGGAATTATCAAAACGACTGGAAACACGAATTGGTTTTCGCCTGAGGTTTCATGTATCACCAATTAAAACGTTATGTTTTACATCCTTTCACTTCTGAAATAAATTTTGTCTATTGGCGACGTCACTGTTTTTATACACGTACGCGATATGGAATGATATTTAATGAAAGATTTTTCATGAATGGGAGCAGTTGTAAGGATCTGAATTTTGACGTTTTTTAGTACCTAAGTAAGAATTTATACTTCCGGAGACCCGATTTTGGCCCAAAACACATTACTTATCATAGAATGGATATTTGGACCTGTGACTTCACACCACGAACGATTTTATGCAACTGTACAAGGTTGCATCTCCGAAGTCCAAAACCGGTTACTTGAGAAAAAACCAAAAGAACCTTTGTTCTCAGCTTTCTTCATCAAGTAATTTCATTTTCTTTGGAAAAAGTACTAAAAGTTTCAATTAAACCATTGTGGAACGGCCCCCATCGCACGGCTTTCAACAGAAGAGAACCAACTATACCAACTGTTCCTTGTGTCTGCAAAAAAGAGCCGACCACATAGGAAACCCGAAATGGCCAAGTAAGTACGAAACTTTATTCATTGGCTCTTAGGAGAGAGAAAAATTATAAAGTAAAAATAAATGTTGAGATTTCTCAATTAAGTTAAGCTCTATTGAAATTAGATGCCAGATGGCTAAATTTTCAGAAAAATCTACTACGAAATCGCGAAACTGCGAAACTAAAGCAGTCAACCCTCAGTAATGGAGATGGGTGATGACAAGAATTCTCGAGGCATCCACGTTGGGCCCACTTCAGGAACCATAATCAGGCCAAATCCATGTCCCCCTGGCCCCCTCCATTCTAAAAAAATTGAGTATCTCAAGCCAAAAATTGAAAACTCAGACTCTCCCAGATAATCTTTCAAATAAAGCGCCCCCCTTAAAATTCAGCATGAACGCCCCCATACACGCTCTATGAGCTATTCACAGGCCTGATACAACTGATACAAGCATTACTGTAGCTTACTCAGGTATTAATATTCATCTCTCAACGAAATTCATCAATTAGTTAAATTTTTGACAGCTCCGCATGAAGGAGGCTTACATTCGGAGAAAATAGGCAAGAAAAACAAAATCGTGACGCATATGATGTAATAAAAATAGATACGGAATACTATCTTGACTTTCGAGGTGATGAAATTAAAAGCTGAGTCTATAACTGTCTTGAATTTTACGTTTTGTTTACAATTTAAAAAGTCGGTAAAAGATGAATAGTATAGACCAGGGAGAAAAGCCTTGACCTTCAATGGTCGTAAGATTTCAAGCCGTGATAAAATTAGGTACGCATTTGGAAGGAAGGATTGCGAGATTTTAAAATTAATTTCTATTTTCTAAGATGTTGTTCGATGAGTCATTATCTTACGAAGGGCCTAGCTACACCACTCTTTGCGTGTACAATCGCGATGTAGGGAGAAGTAATACTTTTTATTTTAATGACCAACAATTTTCAAAAACACCATGCATCTGCGTCAACCTTATAAAGACGCCACATCGTAGTATTTTGATTTGCATGTATAGGTACGTAGATGTAATTTCCGGCGAAATTTTGGATGACGCATGGAGCAAGATTCATCAACATCAACTCAACTATAGAGTATATTTGCTTTTCGCGATTCGAAGAAGCTATCAATATTATTGTTACTCTCAAAGCCTTGCAAGACCAGTGCTATATGGGAGTGCATGTATTGATGTCGACTTGCTGTCGGTATTTTAGGCCAATAACCCGTTAAAATATTTAGAACAAATATTAATGTTCTATTTATAGGATACAGTTTTTTTTACAGGAGGAGGTCAGGAGGAGGAGGAGGAGGAGATATTTTCCTGACACAGCACTGCATTAATGATAGCAATAGCGCAACCAGAATATCTTCTATCTCTCTCATTTACTTTTTGAAAGTGTAAGTTAAAAGATAGGAAGAGGGGGTTTTATTCCCTTGTCCATCCTCGTCTAACATACGTGTTTCAATGGAAAAAAGAGACTCCTTATTTGTAAATGATCTCAAAACGATTCTTACCTCCTTTGATGAAAGGCGTTGCGTCTGTATGGATGATATCAACGTAATAGGCGTCGGTGGGGTCTAATCGCACTTCGGGTGCAGTTTGGCTGAAATGAGGCTCAGCGGGATCCAGCCCGCTAATTCTACCCAATTTCACCCCGAACTGCTCTTGCATCGTGTGACCTACATAACCTGATAAATGAGCTCCCAGACTGTGACCTATCACGTGGCAATACTCGACTCGAACTCCTAACTCTTTCTGCAAAAGAACGTGACAAAGATATTTTGAAAACACATTTTGATCGAAGCAGATAATCTTTTACGTTACTTTTTTGATGACAGAGGGCTCTGTGGGCTTATATCTTCGAGTGCTAGATCTCTACGCACTCGTGGGAACTTTACAGTAGTCTGACTTTTAATTTTTTTTTTTTTTTTTTTTTTTTTTTTTTTTACAAGTTTATTAACACGACTATACAACATGAGTACAATAATTGTTTTTTTCTTATGATAAATAGTATAAAATAATTACAGTATGATTTTTTGTAAATATTTATGGATATAGTAAAATTTTCCTTAGTTTTATGTTCCTGAAAAAAAAAAACGAACGAGAGATAAAAATGATGATGACGATAATGATGACGATGATGATATGGAATGAAGGGATGAAAAGATGGAGGAAAGTGAAGTGAAGGTAAAGACAATTCTGAGTGGAGGAGGGAAAAAAGGAGAAAAAAGTCGACCCCCGTCCCTCAGATTTTATGATAATAAATTTTATGACTTTTAAAATGAATTTATTTATCTGCAAGTATTTTATGGAGATACCTAAACCTGAGAGGTTACTTTAGAAATGACGACGATGGTCACCCATAGGCCAGTCTTTGGCTTCGTCTTTTCCGGAATTGAGGGGGTCCTGATAAAATACTCAAAATTGCAATTTACTAGAAGACCTACCGTTTAATTTAGCCTAAACACCTTATTATACGACTGTCTATGAATAATGCTCCTGGCCAAGCATTGTAAGACTCGGCTGTTGCTATGGTAACCATCGTTAAGTCTCCTGTCAGATATTGTTTCCTAAAGGCTACTCGTGGGTAGCTTGTTAATATTGGGCAATGGACCTGTTGCAACATTTCGCTACAGCTACAAAGAGGGTCTGTTCCGGTGCTTAATCACTTGAAAATAACGTTGGCAGCCTCATAGAAAGTTCCAAAATGGACTCACAAATTCAATAAATGCGTTTAGCAAAATTTAAAGATGACGATCGAATGAGTGGATCACAATGGAGAGAAGTTCCATCGAATCGCATCTTTCTTTGCTGAAAAAAGTGATTCATCAAAGACGAAGCTGCAATTAGATAGGACACCGTAAAATTGAGAACCTCCATATTTTAATTTTGTTCAACGCATTTACTGAGTTTAAGAGTTGATTTTTGGACTTTTCGACGGTTTCAATGTGATTTTTACACGACTTTATATCACGTAGCCTCCATACTCCATAGCCAACCTAGCCTTCTTAACACTGTAGCAAAAGTTTCCTACAAACTCATTTAATGATGATTACCATGAAGCAATAGGCTGAGTCTTGCAAACTTTTGCTTTTAGCAAATAAATAGTTCAATCTTATGGAAAGACCAGCGGAAATCACGAAAATCACACTAAGGAAGTCTAAAATTCAGTAATAAACTCACATAATTGCTATAACGACAAGATCGTAATGGTGGCTCAACGCAAGTATCATGGGAGATTCCTGTCTATTATGCCACTTTCTCTACGGAAACACTGAGATATGTCTCAATTTAGATAGGAATCTCTCCCATGATAATTGCGTCTCTCCGCCATTGAGCCCGATTCTGAGAATGAATTTCGTGATTTTTTAGTGAACTCATCGTCATTTTTACAGGTTTATATGCAAGAATGGACTCTTCAATCCCCCATAGCAAAAGTTTGCAAGCCCTATTCTAGACCAATAGCACCTCTTTTAGACAATCTAAACAAAGCGGTGCCATGTAAAATTAAATAATCGGCCTGCGGGAAATTTTTTGACATCTATGGGAAGTTTGGAGATTTTCTGAATTGAAGCGAGCAATTTGATATTTCCGGGTTGGAAATGGTGTTATTTTTTTTTTTTTTTTCATTTTTCATTTTGACAACATTGCTGAATGTCGGGTCGAGCGCATCCGTATTAAGGCAAACACAGCCACGATACTCTCTCGAACGAACGGACAAATCGTTAGCGCTTGTCTTATCATCGAAACATTATCGAACAAAAAATTGTCTAATCTTAGGTCAAGCTGATAAAAAGAACCGGCCTAAAATGTAACGGACGATTGTATCATATTTGCAAGGTTCCAAGAAAATACAAGCGGATGTTCCCTGACTCAATAGACTATATCAGTGATGACGTCGCATGTTGCTCCACTGTAGCAGTGCCTGAATTGTCTGTTTGAATCACCCGCGCTATGAATCAGCATTCGATTGGATGATTTAAATTACTCTATTTACAAGGGTATATTTTTGTCAAATGTGCTATCCGTAACATACCTACAGTTTTTGCCAGAGAAAGGTACTTACAAGATTACCGGTAAAGTACAGTCAGGCTTAAATTCTGAATTCCATTGAAAGCCACTAACGAATTTCACACTTAAATACGAGTAAACTTAGGAACACACATTTTCATGACTTGTGGTTCATAATTATGGACGCCTCCCCCCCCCCCCCCCTCCCCCCAAAAAAACCACATATTTTTCAAAACTTTGGGGAGCTCTAGCAACTAAAGAGGGGGATTTTTGAACCATTTTAATGAGATAAAAAAGTGTTATTTTTGCCCCAAATATACACCCCTGAAGTTTGGGACATGGGTTCTGAATGATCCTGTATTATGAACCATGCTATCAAACATCTGACCAATAAAAGGCTGTGAAGAGCATTGTCAAATTCGTGATGCATGTTGTAATGTTGAAACTTTCTGATCGGAACGAACTGACCTGTTCACCGAAATCATGCCTGACCCATTTATTGAGACAAGTAACTTTTTTGGCAGGAGAGCCAAACTTTACTGAAAAAGTGAGAGTTTGCTCTGCAGTTTCAAAAAAAAAAAAAAAAAAAAATTACATGACCTAAAATACGCAAACGGAAACCTACCCTCATTGTTTGAATAAGATGTGCAGTGATTCTTCCAACTAGTCGAATATTAGCCACGGCTTGAGCGTAAGGAGGCATTGATCCTGAGCCCCAATCGATCACAATAACATTGACGTCACCCTTGTGCAAAAGTGCTTTGGTCAATTTCTGGAACCATTCAAAAGACATTTTTGAAACGCGAGTATCGGAAGTGTGACAGGAAAAATGAATGAAAGCTTGATCTTTATAGTCATTGGTAGGAGCAATCTAGTGTATGACTTGCATCGCGACTATTTGAACTCATGCAAAAGATCGAAGGCAAGCATGTTCGACGCACATCCAGTAGTTAGATATTTTTCATCGGTTTGCGTGAACGCAAGTAAATGCAAGCCAAATTGCAAGCTTAGTCACTGGTCGTGGTTATAAAGTACCAAAAATCATTGAGAGAAAGAAGTCACCCCATACCGTCCAACAAAGCGTTGCACCATGGTTTGAGATCGTCAAAAAGTGGCCAAAAATCAGAAAGTGGTTTTATCATTAATTTATCATTTATAAACTTTTAAGATCAATTTTAATCACAGAAAACACTTTTAACGAGTTATTCAAACCTAGGAATATCACTGGAAATTTTTAAATAAGGCTTAAAAGGTCGAAAACGATGATTTTTGATGACTTTTTTCCTCTGATTTTTGGCCACTTTTTTTCGATCTCAGACCATAGTGCGTTGTAGTGATGATGGACAATCAAAATTGGATCCTAATACCCGGCCTATCTCGCTCACTCTCGTGAAGCCATGCTTCCATTAGAAATCAGATCCTAACTTTCAAATGCAAATCATGCAAACAAACAACCAATTCTCTAGAATTTCACTGCACCAATTTTCACGTGTTTTAAAATACATTATCACTCCAATTAAGGTCTTGAAATATCACTCATTCGCAGTGATATCAAATGAAGTCCCAAGTTTTGTTTTTGGTTCACTCATGGTTTTACATAGACACATTCTGTATCACCTAAGTATTGTCCTAATAGGAATTCGGGCCATTTTAAGGTTAGGTTAGGTCACAGTTGTCGGTATTTTACGCAGGCGCTCGTGAGGTCACCCTATTTCTGAACTTTTTGACCCATTTTCAGGTGGAAATTCAATTTTTTTCTGCTGTACTGATCTTGTTCCTTTCATTATACTGCACAGTTTAGAAAAAATTGAATTTATCTCAAAGTTTTCTTTTCCGATTTTATTTTCAATATTGTTTGACAGATCGAGAGAAATAACGTTTGTTCTACAAAAAAGAAAGGAAGAAAAAAAAATTGCGTTTTTAGTCTACCTTTGCTTTGTGCCCAATCACAATTTGTGTTATCTTTGTGCTTTGTGTGTTCAGTGACTGGAAATTGTTAAAACGTATTTCACGATTTTTGAACAACCTTTTCTCTCATTAAGTTCAAATTGTTACATCATATCTAATTTTTTTTATCAAAGACTTCAACTCGCTCTATTTGAACTTTATTTCTAGAATTTATACAGTGACGAGTGATGACAAACCTTTATCCATGGCCTATCTCCGCTTTCCAGGAATCCATGGGCAACAAAGTAAATTTTGTGGGTAGGCACAAGGTAAGATCTGTACATAGTTGTTGGATCCTTGTGGTCGAGCAGCTCGCACGAGTCAGCGTTCCGGCGTGTGAACAAACAGTACTTCGGGGAAACTTTTTCAGGAGCCTCAGGGAATTGAGCTACCGGCCGCAATATATCACTCCAAGGATAGTTTATCGAGTAGCACCCATATTCTCCGTAGCATTTGGCTGTCATGTCTGAAACCCAAACCAGCATAATCAACCTTCAAATTGAGTGTGATAGGGTTGCAACTTGCAAGACCTTCTATTAAAGTTTACAAGTGTTTAAATGTTGTGGGACCATATAGGGAGGTCTTGTTTAGACCTTACAGTTGTTATTCCTCGATTGAAATTTGTGAAAAAACTGTTTTTTTACTTGTGACCTTAGCTGATTCTTCCCAAAAGTGTTTTTCGTATTCGAGATATCGAAAATTAAAAGTTCAATTTCCGCCTATCTTCAAAATTCGATTCCTCGAAAACAAAAAACGATATCGATATCCACATTGCGCCAAAATGCTCAATTTTTTATGTTTTTTCGATCGACGTATCATTCAATATGAGTCGCGTAAGGGATTTTTTGAAGAAGCCCCTCTTAAGGTTAAAATTTTTAAAAAATTTTGGGGGCTCAAAAATCAATTTTGAACTAATTTCATGCCAAAACCATTTCGTTACTTGAAAAGTACTTTCTTTTTAGAGTATTTTGGACCCATAGTTTCTTTAATTCATACTTTCCAAACTAGAGCAATGATTTTTTGAAAATGGGTCCAAATCGAACTTTGAAATTCGATTTATCGAAAACGAAACACGATATCAACTTTCGGTTTGCGCCAAAAGTCTTAGAATTTGACGATTTTTCAAACAATCTATCACAAGATAGGGTTGTTATTTGAAATTTTTGAGATAGCCCCCCTGGGGGTCTCCCTAGGGGGGCTGGAGGGGGGGGGGTTGACCCCAAAAAACGAAAATTCATTGAAAATGATAAAGGATGGTCCAAACCGCAACTCTTTATCTCAGTTAGCAAGAAAAAAAATCAGGGGAGAGGGAGATAAAAAAACACCCTGTATAGCTGTAAGTTTTGGATAAAATGAGCAAGAATATCCAGTCACTAACCCCTAATAAGCCAAGCCCGAGTTTACTCGTTTTACTCCTCGAGCCTATTTCACATTGTTTTAATCTTCATTTCGGATAAACGTAAATATAGATGAAAATACTACTGTAGATATGGTCTCGCCGGGCGCCTTCAAATCGTCGTGTAGGCAATTCCAACTCCACCGAGTACGAACAGTTAACTACCTTCCCTCTAGAAACGGAAGAGTGGTGTTCTCTTGAACTAACCTGGTCCTTAAAGGGTTAAATAACTGTGAAATGGTAGTGCTTCATACCGTACCTGTTTGTGGAGGTAGAACGCTTCCATTCTCTAGATCCAAAGAAGAAAACTCCGAGTTGGCCAAATAAAGCATTGTCTGCAGTAATAGACTGCCCGTATGGTTAAACATTTTGTCCCAAGCTCTCCCTTACCTGCGCAGAGTGAGAAAAGTAAAACAAAAATGAAAGGAAGATTTACATTTAAGTACAGCGGTGTTGCGCGCAATTTGGCAGCACAGCGTATTTTGTCCATTTCAACCCCCGAGAGAAGTCAAACTTATGGGCTGCTTTCAGGAAGGGAGCTAGGGAAGGTCAACCCCCTCCCCCTCCCCCAAACCTGAGAAGGTGGCATGCTATTCTTTTGTTTACTTTTGTAAAAAAAGCTAGAAAACCTAACAAAACACCTCTCTCTTTGTATGATAAAGTAAAAACTTACCAATTTTAAACATTATTATGAGGTCATTTACGTAAGTTCCAAGACTTTCACGGTCATCACGTTCAAGACCCCCCCCTCCCGCAACCCCGGGACTTTGACCTCCAAAACTGCCCATTGTCGAACTGTGGAGGTTCTCAGCGAAATTCCTTCAAATCGATATTTTACATGAATTCCAATGGACAAACGGCATAGCGTTGTATGAATGCATGCCAGTGGCGCACCGAGAAATTTGCCTTGGGGGGGGGGGGTTGGTACGACTCAAACTCCCAGGGGGTCTGGGGGGTATGGAATACCCCTCAGGACAAGGGGGGTCCGGGGGCCCTCCCCCGGAAATTTTTTTCAATTTTCCTAACCTTCGGATTGAATTTTACGGTACTTTCATGTACAGTAAAATTGAAATGCTGAAATATATTTTCGATTTTGCTGCATGAAATCTTTGCTCTCGACTCATAATTGGAGGGAGAAGAGTCAAGTGGAATGTGGTTGAAGGAGCCGTGGAATATTCACCGAGGGGCTCACCGAGAGGAGGGGTCCGGCGGCCCTCCCCCGGAAAATTTTTCAATTTTCCTGACCTTCAGATTGAATTTTACGGTACTTTCATTACAGTAAAATTGAAATGTTCAAATATACAGGGTGAACCAGAGCACCCGTACCAGGCATTTTTCTCGAAAACTACTGAACCAAATGATTTGAAACAAAAAAGTCTGATAGGGAATCGACCCCAATTTTTTCATTTTTGGTATTTTCAAAAGCCCCTGACAGCCCCTTGGGGCGTATTCGGGGGGGGGGGGCTGAAACACATTTTTCAAGTTTTATAGAAGTAACCTCAATAAAAGTATAAAAATTAGTTTATAATATTAAAGTAGAGGCAATTGCCAACATTTTTGCTTCCCTCAATATTTTCCAAAAAACCCAAATTTTTTGAGTTATGGGGATTTTTGAAATTTTTTTGAATCGGCCTTTTTGGCCACCCTGTTGAGAATTTTTCAAAAATTATTATAGATTCTGAAAGAACAGATCAAGACCTTTCGATTGATGTGCCAAATGTTACCTTAAAGTTGAAAAATTAGGTGTTTTTTTGCCAAATCAAAATTTTGGGGCTTCAATTGCATAATTGGTGCGATTCCATAGTTTGAGCCAATTGAAGCCCCAAAATTTTGATTTGGCAAAAAACACCTTATTTTTCAACTTTAAGGTAACATGTGGCACATCAATCAAAAGGTCTTGATCTGTTCTTTCAGAATCTATAATAATTTTTGAAAAATTCTCAACAGGGTGGCCAAAAAGGCCGATTCAAAAAAATTTCAAAAATCCCCCATAACTCAAAAAATTTGGGTTTTTTGGAAAATATTGAGGGAAGCAAAAATGTTGGCAATTGCCTCTACTTTAATATTATAAACTAATTTTTATACTTTTATTGAGGTTACTTCTATAAAACTTGAAAAATGTGTTTGAGCCCCCCCGAATACGCCCCAAGGGGCTGTCAGGGGCTTTTGAAAATACCAAAAATGAAAAAATTGGGGTCGATTCCCTATCAGACTTTTTTGTTTCAAATCATTTGGTTCAGTAGTTTTCGAGAAAAATGCCTGGTACGGGTGCTCTGGCTCACCCTGTATATATTTTCGATTTTGCCTGCGTGAAATCGTTGCTCTCGACTCATGATAATTGGAGGGAGAAGAGTTAAAGGATAATATGGAATTTGTTCACCGTGAATTTCCTTCCTAGCTGATCACGATTTTCTTCTTTCTCTTTCTTCTATTTGTGAAGGAACCACATTCTCTCTCTCTCTCTCTCTCTCTCTCTCTCTCTCTCTCTCCCTCTCTCTCTCCTTCCTTCCTTTTTTTTCTTTTTTTTTGGGCTTAGGGGGGGGGGGTTTAACCCTAAAACACCCCCCCCCTTCGGTGCGCCACTGCTGCATGCAATTATTGCAGTAATTATGCAATAAGTGTCGCGTGAAATCTGACATTACTGAATTTTGTCCATCTAAGCCTTTGAAAAATGTCGAACTTTGGAGGTTCATAACGAAACTGCTTCAAAAACCAACAATTTTGATGAGTTTTTAAAAAAAAAGAAAATTCACGAGGGATATGAAGAATTTCACTGTTACGCAAGCACTTATTTGAAAGACTTTTTAGTCTTCATATCAAACAGTGAGGACTAACGAAAGTTTAGAAGCGAATTGAACTTTGAACTGTCACGTTTTGAACGGAGGTACAGTATTGCTGACAACGAATATAATTTTATCAAAGCATATCTATATATTTACAGAAAATCATACACTTGTGTAATTATTTTCAATTGAGCTTTTGGTTGTATACGGTAAAAAAAAAAAAAAAAAAAAAAAAAAAAAAAAAAAAAAAAAAATTGGGTAGGTGCTAGATAGGTACTTGTCTATAGTTATTTCAAGTGAAAAAAAGTAATTGATGCCTTTTTAACTTTCTTCAGCCTAACAAAGGTAAAAATCTAGAGAGTATTAATATCGTTCAGAAATGTTTGAGAAAATTCGTCAGCCTTCCAAGACTCAGTAAATCAACAATATTTATAAATATATGAAATATACGTAAAAATATAAACTATATGCAGTTACACATAAAAAAACAAAAAAAATCATCAATATTTACAACGAAAAATTATTCTACTCTTTTTGAAAACATCTAAATTTGCAAACGGTCACAAAAGTGCCACCGAGGCTAGCAAAGTTGTGAAGAAAGAAAATAATACCAATGAATCTCTACTTGACCATTGTTCAGTATGAGGCCAAAAAAGCTGAAATATGGCTGATTGTGAAATTTACAAATTGTTGGAGCAATATCGATTTCGATCGAGCCTTTTTGGTACAGGGCTGCTGTTTTGAGGATCTTCAAAGACATTCTACAATCCATCAGTGATTATAACACCGGTGGAAGGAAATATTACGGATTTGAATATTTTTATAGCCATTGTTATGCTTCTTAACTAATATTTGTAATCTTTGCTTCATTTGGTAAACCATCGATGGCTCGTAGAATGTCATCAAAGATCCTCAAAACTGGCAACCCTGCTTTTTGAATCTTTGAAACGGCCTTGACGATGAGAATTCCTCATTTACCCTAAGCATAGGAAAGTGGGCAGGGTATGGTGCGCAGCAATAAATGCTGTATTTTGGAGGCACTTTTCCCAAGGTAACTGATGATCTACCTTGAAAAAAGTGCCTCCAAATAATCCAAAACGCATTATTTGTTGATGCGCACCGTGCTCTGCCCACTTCCTCATACGCACGGCAAATGCGCGAGAAATCTCAAGGAATTCTCACTGTCAAGGCCATCCCAAGAGGGTTTTTTTGTCGAGTCTCTAAATTACAACCTTTTTGTCGAATTGTGATTTGAATATCTATTCCATTGGTGGATACAGAGGGGGGGGGTGGCAAAAAAGGGGGAAAGAAGGGAAAGAATGGGGAAAGAAAGAGAGAAAAAAAGGGGGTCCCAAGCCTCCCCCTCCGATTCGCGAGGGCTGGCCGCTGGATCCGTCAGTTACCTATTCTGATTGTAATACGCACTTACACAATAATTGATTGGCTATTTATAGACGTCACTGGTTTAATTCACATTTTTATGATGTGCTATTTTAACAACTGATTTCAGTAAAAAAAAAAGTTGACATCAATAAAAATTATTATTTTCCTTTGTGCGATTAATTTTTTTTAAAACTGTGAGCATAGGGCGGATGTCATAGTCGACCGTTCCTTTGAGAATGTCATGTTTACGGTTTTAAACAGTTGGATAGGAATTATGAATGTTGGTTTTACCGAGTGGAATTTTAGTCTCTGAAGCCTATACAACATGTATACACGTCGATCTTAGCTCATTACCTTGATTTTCTATGCACTCTGCTAATTAATTTCCTACCAATTTTTATGCAAGGCAAATTACTTCCGTTTGTCGGCCATTTGCTTTTTCGCGGAATTCGGCCATATAACGTTTGAACTTTGGCAGCCGTTTATAAAACACGTGGCTGTTTGCGTTCGATGGAATGACACTAATCACAATCTTCTATGAAAGCAAGGCTGCCAAGTGACAGCTTAGAATCAAAAATTCTAAATATCTCTCGCGCATGGAGAAAAATGATGCGAGCTTGAAACCATACTTCTGCAATAACTGATGGGAAGCGGGCGCAATCTGGTGACGCTGCAATCTGTCCATTCAAACCTCATGATTTAGATCGATTCATAAGGTGTGAGATGACCTCGAAGCCGATCTTTTGCATGGGTTTTAATGCGACCAAAATGCAGCGTAAATAAACGGCTTGCTTTGCCCTTTGTGATCCCTAGCAGATCTATAGATACCCCCCCCCCCCCTCTCTCTCTCTCTTTCTCTGCTTGCCCATTTGAATGAATGTGTTACCTATAGAGAAATATAGATTGGGGACTGCCTCGTGACTTTCACCCTTTCCTCGACCCCTTTCTAACACTTGCGTTCAAATGGGTGGAGAATATGGTAGAAGACAAAAAATTCTGGATCACGCTCAGGTGGCAATTAGGCAACACAGTTTTCCAAAATATCGAGGAAAGGATAATATCTGCAGAATTTGAGGAGCGTTTAAGGAGTTCTCAAAAGTTAAAAACAAATAATTTTGAGCCTGCTTTAGAATCTAACCCAACAACTACAGAAAAGTTGACAAACGAGTAAAAAGATAATTTACGGTTAAAATGAAATGATTAAATTTTGATTTTTTGCGCCATTCTGAAGCAAAATCAAATGTGCATTCAGTATTTCAGTATTACAGTCTGCAAAACGACCGTGAGAGGTCGCCCCAGCACTGGCGCGCCTAAAATCAAATATACAAACTAATACTATCGGAATTTGAGGAAGTTTAAAAGTAGTTTGGGAAGAACTTTAAACTGCAACCTCCTCAAAATCGTATACTGTTGGCTTATTGGATATTAACTTTATCATTGAGGCTTTTTCAAACCCTCCCTCGCATTTTCACGTGTTTTACAAGGCGTATATCCTCAAATTAAGAAGCTATTCAAGGACTGTGAGTAACAGGTATATTGACACCTTTTCAGAAGAAATCGCGAATGCCATTTCATGTAAAACCGAATTCAGGGAAGATATTCGTATCAAACAAGTGTTATTGTCTCTGATAAGTCTAATAACCAAGCATTTTAACCCATTTGTGCCCAGAACTATTTTAGGTCTCAGATTTTCGCGAAATTTTCAAAGTTAGTCCATTTTGGTCCCAAAAACACATTTTTTTTTTTTTTTTTTTTTTTTTTTTCCCCCCATGCATTTTTATAGCCAAAAACGCTTGGTGCGAAAACGCACCACTAGCCACATACAATATCATTTGGGAATTAATGTATAAAAAACACCGTGTTTTTTGGTGCGTTTTCGCACCACTAGGCATAAATGGGTTAATACCGAGTTTTGATGATGCCTCGTTTCAAATAAAAAGATCACGAGATCCATGAAAATTTGCTTGAATCACGGCAAATTTTCATGGATCTCGTGATCTTTTTATTTGAAACGAGGCATCATCAAAACTCCATTCGCATATTGCTGATTCAACAAAGACAAAATGATACATAGAAATATTTTTTAAAACTAAAAAAACAAATTGATTTTGCAGACGAGGATCATCAGGTGTCTACCGATCTTTTTTTGCAGAGAATGCGATTGAGACAGTGGCGTAGCGTGCAATTTGGCAACGTTGTATTGTGTCCATTAAAACCCCAAGAAAAGGTCGAACGCGAAGGTGTTCACCAAAAACCCGATAGCTCGATCCTTTTCATAAGTTCAAATGGACGAACGTTGCCAGATTGCAAGCTACGCCACTGGATTGAGATTCGAATTTCATAAAGGATCGACAAATTAATTGACTCAATTATATGCATTTATCTGGATCACTTACATATACTCTAAGCTGATTCGTGCATAATAAGTTTAAAATCATGATTGAGTCATCCTAAAAATTTAAGAGAAGGGTCGATTTGATCGACTCGATCAGCAGATTTGTTTGAATTTTTATTTTAAGTCGCCTCAAAAAAGTTATAAATACCCATGTTATCTTACTCATCATACACATGAAAAAGAAAAACAAAACTATCTTTTCGACTTTTCGAGCGTTTAAGAGCCTTGGGAGTGGACACAACTGAAAATTGTTCAAGAACAAGTATGCCGTAAACGTTTTTCAAAATGTTACGAATACAAGTCTTAAAACTCCGTAATTCATATTCATACGCGCGCATATTTAAACAATGACTGAAGTTATTTCATGAATACGAACCTTTGTTTTGAAAGAAAAGAAGAAAAAAGTAGTCTCAAGAAGTAAAGTTAATGGAAACAGGAATGCATGTTCAAAAGATCAACTTTCCATCGGGTGAAGTATTATGATGTATCTATATTTATTTTTTATTTATTTATTTGTTTATTTTTATCACAGATTAATTTTGGACTGTGTACTTATCTAAAAATACATGCATTAAGTAAAGCACAAAACCACTGAATAAGGTGGAAAAAATTTATCAGTAAAACCGAAGATAAGGACGATTTTTTTCAAGAAAACTTGACACCTTCAAAAATTCACTAAAAAATCAATTGTTGCACTAATTGGTTAATTTTTACGTTTTATAACTGTGGGGTTTTATTTGTAATCTTGAGAGACACTAGTTTTTCTTCAAGTTGACATTAAAAGTAAAAGTTTGTTAGACAAAAAATAAAATAACCGAAGCTAAAGTGAGAAAAGGAAAAATAAAGAAAAATGTAAGTTGCGAAGTGTGATACTGAGACACCGAGAGAGGCGTTTTGTCGGTAATGGACAATGAGAGAAGAGCTAACGCCTCATTAAGATCTAAAATTCACCGACGAAAAAAAGGCTATGACGTCAAGTTTGTTACTTTTCATTTATCTCCGCCGATGATGAGAGTGAGCCACCGCTCTCGTAGAATTAATAAACAGTTCAAAGTGCGGTACCTAACACAATTAAGCGGAAAATACAGGTCGTATTCCCCCTCTCTCTCTCCCTCCCCCCTCTCTCTCCCTCCCCCCTCTCTCTCCCTCCCCCTCTCTATCACTCTCTCTCATTCACCCTTTCTTTGCTCTCTATCTTTCTCTAATTAATTCCCACTTTGTATGCGTAATTGTTTTTGTTATAGTGTTTTGAAAAACTTAGGCTGAACTTAATACGTAGAATACCTAATGTCTCTAGTATATGTCGTAAAATACCGATTTTATATTGAACGTTCATTAAAGATCTAAAATGATGAATTGATGAGTGAGTATGTTGAGAAATTCTGCTGCAGAGATTTTATGAATCTACTTTAAAATGACATAAAAATAACGATGCGAGCCAGTGGCGTCGCGTGTAATTTGAGGCGACGCCACATTTCGTCTATTGCAACCCATGCAAAATATCGATTTGAGAGAGAGCTCCGTGCACCTCCAATAGCTCTTACATTTTTCATGTGTTTAAATGGATAAAAATCAGCGTTGCCATATTGCACGCGACGCCACTGATGCGAGCATTCAAACATTTCTAAAAATGTCATTACACAAACTCAGAAAGAGCACGTAAAAAATTCCTGATGATGACACTGTGGGATAAATTCAGTCCAACATATTTATATATATGCAGCATGCATTATGCATAATAATATTAATATATTTGCACGGTAAATACAAGACGCCCGAAGCTGATAATGAGCGAGTTCAGTAATCCTTCCTGTCAACTAACTAGAATCTGATTGTCCGGTTTAAATCAATCAGATATTGGTTCAAGCGATCGTACAAAATGTTTATATATATGTTTATGATGAAAAACGATGATACACATTTCATTACACGTGATGCGCTCAGGGCCGGATCGAAACTAAAGGCCCAAGTGTATTTGTCTTGTTCTGAGGGTTGATTCTACTCATTTCACGAGACGAGACGACTCCGAGTCGTCTCGTCCTATCTCTTTGCACGATATAGAGTCGTTTATCTCGTCTATCTTGTGTCTTCTTGTACGAGATAGACAGGAAGAATCAGTCTACATACTCTACAGCCCCCCCCCGTATACTTCTTGAAACAAGGCGATTGTGACTTCTTCATTTTCTTAACAAATAAGACATTTTAGGGTAAAAAAAGATACAAATTTGGATCTAGAGGGGGGGGGGGAGGGAAAATTGATCAAGTTTCCATAGAAATATTCATATTAAATTGAATAGTAAAATTGATTGAATTTAATCAATTAAACTATGCATTCTTTCTTTGATGACATATTATACGTGCATGCTTAGATACCGCAAAGTGCCGTCGAAATATTAATTTGCTTCTGCTCTCTAAGATAATTGTAAAAGTATATTCAGGTTCTACGAGAAATCCGCACTCTAGAATATCATTATTTGCAATCAAAATACGAGGGTCGTTCAGAAAGTAAGATTCCCTATTTTTTTTCTCGAATTCTAATTAAGCTACAAAAAATTTAAACCCAGCATCAAAACCGTCATAAACTGACAATTCCAACGCTTTTTTAAAAATTAAAATCGGACCAATAGTTTCGTCACAATCTTAGTTTTTGTGAACCCACCTTTTTGAATTTCCGTCCACCTCCGATGCGATGCGTGCGCTTCAATTGTACACTAGATTACCGTAGTTCAAAAACCTTTCTTAGCTTTTTTCCACGTAACCACCCTGCACACCGATACATTTGTCGCATCGCGGAATAAGCTTCTTGATGCCCTCTTCAAAGAAACTTTTTGGTTGAGCGCTGAAAAATCCCATAACCGCAGCCTTCAGCTCAGGATCCGTTGCGAATCTTTTGATCCCAAATCTGAGGTTTATGATCCGTTATCTTGATAACGTTAGTCCGTCAAAACTGTTTATCTCAAATGCTGAAAGTTTTTACTCACACAGTGGGCATGAGTGAGCTCGTTACGCAGCGATAATTTTGCTGGAAAAATCATCGCTGGAGGTGGACGGAAATTCAAAAAGGTGGGTTCACAAAAACTAAGATTGTGACGAAACTATTGGTCCGATTTTAATTTTTAAAAAAGCGTTGGAATTGTCAGTTTATGACGGTTTCGATGCTGAGTTTAAATTTTTTGTAGCTTAATTAGAAGTCGAGAAAAAAAAATAGGGAATCTTACTTTCTGAACGACCCTCGTATTTTGAATAATGTGTCATCAGTAATCAGCAATAGCAGCATTTAAACCATATATTATGCCCGAGCTATAATTTTCTAATTTTTCGTTGATTTTGGTATGTGTTTGTCTCCGAGTGGTCCAGAATGTAGGAAAAAGAATAAGAATATTTCCTCAAAGCCTGTGAGAATGAAGAAATTGATGGGTCACAAACGAGACCCTTTGGCATATCCCCAACCTTTTTTTCAAATCCATAAGTATATGCAACTTGATATCCCTATTTTGTTATTGGGTCGTTTTCGACTCGTTAGCAATATATGGCATACTCGATATGCTGATGCCGAGAGGCTTTGAACTAGCGGCATGGCAAACAGTGGCGTAGCCTGCAATTTGGCAACATTGTATTGAGTCCATTTAAACCCGTATAAAAGGTCGAATGCGAAGGTGTTCACCGAACACCCTATCGTTCGATCTTTTTCATGGGTTTAAATGGACGAACTGCAACGTTGCCAAATAGCTCGCTACGCCACTGATGGCTAACCGTGAGATAACTATTCGTACACAGGTGCCATGCTTTATGTATCATGCGAATATTGAAGGCGATCATGTTGAGAAAACTCAAACACCGATTGTCAAGCGAGAGCGAGACTGGATTTGTCTTGGTTACAGCACCACAAAATCTAGAATTTTAAGAGAATATAAAAAATGGTAGGGCTACTCTCTAAAAGCTTTTCAAAACATTTCTTCTACATGAATTTCAGAATTTGCTCGGATATGGTTTCCAACGATGCGAATTGAGTATTTTTACGTTTCTCGCTCCTCCTAAGGGGATATAATAAGAATAAATACTATCGAGATGAAACATTTGTGAATTGGGTGTATTTCCATCTTTTAATGACATTTTTTTTTCATCGGCCTTCTGCATCGCTCATTTGCTTGACAATGTGTTTACGAAAAATATTATGCTTGTTTTAACCCTTTCTTGGATAGTGGTACACATGTGTACCATTATACAGGGTGGCCCAAAAGTAACTTTAAAATGGTCATAACTTTTTTAAAAATGAATATTTTTGAAATCGGTTTGCGCCATTCGTCACCATACAGAAGGGCTGATTGATGAGGGGCATTTTCAAATTTGGAGCCCCCCGGAAAGGGCCCTTTCGGGGGGGCAACTCAAAATTTTCAAATGGCACCCCCTATCGAGTGATACCTCGTTTGAAAGAAGATAAAAAATGAAGACTTTCGGCGCAAACCGCGCATCGATATCTCGATTCACGTTCGAGATATCGAAGGTCAAAGTTCGATATCGACTGATTTTCAAAAATTCGCAGCGCCCCTCAAAATGATCCAAATAAAAGAAACTCTGGGTGCAAAATATTCTACTAAACAAGCTCTTTAAGAAAAAAAAATACACCTATCCCGAAAATTTAAGCCAAATATGACGTTTAGGTCCTCAAAAATGTTCTAGATTTTTTGAAAAATATTGAAACGCCGATCGTCACGGGTACGGTCCAAATATCAGAATGTGGACAGAAAACTGCTGCCGGAGTCTCTACAATGGCCTAGGATCCCTCAAAAGCTTAAATTTTTTCACTACAACCCCAAAAAAATTGGCCATTATCGATAGTGAGATGAGGAACTGTTGGATGGTCAATTTTTTTTTTTTTTTTTTTTTACTTTTTAACGGATAGAGATAAAAAGTTGTGGGTTGCGGCATTATTCAAAGTTAGAATCAGACCCTTGTCTCCCTATTTTTTACTCCGACAAAATAAGTCGTCAAAATGCGTTGAAGACGGCAATTAATTGATAGGTTGGGTTGGGTGTCAACGCATAATATTCGCATGCTGATTTTGTTATCAGCGTTCATTCCACTGCCGTGGCCGAACTGCGCTGAGCTGCACTGATGATACTTTGCAAAGCGCAGCTTTTGAGGACCTAAACGTCATATTTAGCTTAAATTTTCGGGATAGGTGTATTTTTTTTCTTAAAGAGCTTGTTTAGTAGAATATTTTGCACCCAGAGTTTCTTTAATTTGGATCATTTTGAGGGGCGCTGCGAATTTTTGAAAATCAGTCGATATCGAACTTTGACCTTCGATATCTCGAACGTGAATCGAGATATCGATGCGCGGTTTGCGCCGAAAGTCTTCATTTTTTATCCTCTTTCAAACGAGGTATCACTCGATAGGGGGTGCCATTTGAAAATTTTGAGTTGCCCCCCCGAAAGGGCCCTTTCTGGGGGGCTTCAAATTTGAAAATGCCCCTCATCAATCAGCCCCTCTGTATGATGAAGAATGGCGCAAACCGATTTCAAAAATATTCATTTTTAAAAAAGTTATGACCATTTTAAAGTTACTTTTGGGCCACCCTGTATGTAACATGTGATTCAATGGAATTTAAATGGACATTTTTCAAAGAGTTTTGTGACCCATCAAAGTTCTTAAAAAAGTGTCCTCTTTCGAACGGTCTAAATGAATCTCAAAAAAACTCAAATCCCAAAATGCATGCATGAAAGGGTTAAAGCTAAAAACTCAACATTTAATTTTCCCGTCAAAAATTATTTTAAAGAATCCCAAGGCACAATCACAAATACTTTTAAATTTTTCAAAATGAAAGAGTGTACCTAATTTTTGGCAATTTGATTTTAGCTAACTGCATTTGGCTTGGTGTCAAGATTGGAGATTCCATTTCTCATTCATGACTGATCAAATTAAAAGAACCAAGGCACGTTTGCTTTCTGGTTAAACGCAGTTCAGCACTCAATTTGTTCGTGTTTTTAAATTTGTTTATTTTTTCGAGGAATTCAAACTATTGAAGCTTTTTGCGTGTTGATATGCGTTGAACCATTTTCCATTTTGGATGGGCAAGCTAGTTGAATGCATTTTCAGCAGTTAACAATTTTGAATACGCCAAAAAAAGAAAACACTCAAAATCTCTTGAATGTCGAATACAAAAACTAGTGCAAGTATATCAGCGGCGTTATGCTCAATTAGGCAACGTTGTATTGTGACCATTTTAAACCTATGGAAAAGGTCTAATACGAAGATTTTCACCGAACACCCTATAGTTTGATCTTTTTCATAGGTTCAAATGGACAAACTACAACGTTGCCAAATTGCACGCTACGCCACTGAAGTATATGACATGCGTCGAACCGAAATCGGCATGGTGAGGCATAACTTCAAGTTTGAAGGCAGAGTATTAAAACAGCGACTTTAACACGGCGGTAGGAACGAAAGCCAATGGGCCTGTTGGTCTTGCGTTGTTTTTGATTTTCAGTCCTCGAAATCAAACTGCATTAGACAAACCTGTAGGCAGATCCTTGAAATTCCCTACTTTTGGATAGACTGGATAAGAATAGAAAACGTTGATTGTGGTGGAGATGAGTCCAGTGGTTGTCAAGTCTAATCAAAATGCGGAAATCACCTAGTTGGTGATAGGACAGTCTTGATCTGATAACCAATAAGATAAATTTAGTAATTTGATTAGATTTGGCAACCACGTGACTCATCCTCACCAATCACAGTTTACCATTTTTATTCAGTCTATCCAAAAGTCGGGAATTTCTAGGATCGGCCCACTGGAAAATATATATATATATATATATATATATATATATATATATATATATATATATATATATATATATATATATATATATATATATGAATTTATAAAAACCCTAATATTATTTATATCGGCTTGTTTCTGTTTGTGATTTACACGACACTTCTGCGCTGTAAGTGTTTTATTTGAAGGCTGAAATAAAATGTCTAAATTCTACCATACAGCCAAAATAAATCATCATTATCATGACTAAGTATAAGTAATTATCATACTTACGGTCTTAAAAATGGCATCCCGAGAAACTGACATAATAATTTCTCAAATCTTAAAACGAGTTTTTTCTCTTAATAATGTAACACAAATTTGAAATGTATCAAATAATGTTAGAGTCTTTATGGCAAGGAAAACCAACTGCGGCCGGTCTTCCGATGGGAAATAGTTTAAGCCGTTCGAAGCGTTGTGCCAAAGAGGAAGTGCAATGGATATCAGACAGTTTAGATGATTGCATATCAGCAGCTTTGATGGTTGAGTTGATCGCTTTTTGGGGGGGTTTAATTATATGGTAAAATTTTAAGGGGGGGGAGGAAAGGAAAGAAGAATAAAGATTCGAGGGTTATCATCCGGAAAGTAAATTTCCCTATTTTTTTTCTCAGCTACTAATGACGCTGACGAAAATCCAAAACCAGGGTTAGAACCGTCATAAACTAACAAACTCAGTGCTATTTTTAAAATTAAAATCGAAAAAATAATGACGTCACAATCTTAGGTTTTGTGATCGCATGTCTTGAGATTTCCGTTCATCCCCGGTGCGATGAGTTTTGCAGCTAAACTGTCGCTGCATCTATTTTTTGAGACAATGAAGGCACCTTGCTGGTGAGTTTTTGGAACAAGGAGAGACAATTAATGAAGAAGGGCGGAGAACAGGGAGACCCTCTCAAAGCTTCGGAAAGCCATAAAAGACTGCCGCCCACGCAAACTTTCGAAAGGTGTGCTTTTGCACGGTTAGCGCAAACGGGGGTTGGCACACTGCGAGAGGGACCACCAACCTCCTTCGGAATTTCGACTGGTATTGTTAACATCCCACCCACCATACAGTCCAGATTTTTTACCTTTAGCTAGATTACCAATTTTTCTCTGCTTTAAATAAATTTTTGGGCGGAAAAACGTTCGGAACAGGCGCAGAGCTGAAGGCAGTGGCGGCTCGTGCAATGTGGCAACAATGGACTCCCTCCATTTAAACCTATGTAAAATAATCGATTCTTTGGTGAGGCGCTGCGCTGTGCCTCACCTAGAATCGATCTTTTAGCACAGATTTAAATGGCAAAATAGCACTGTTGCCAGATTGCACGAGCCGCTACTGGCTGAAGGATGCAGTAATGGGATTTTTCAAGGATCAACCAAAAACTTTCTTTAAATATGGCATCAGGAAGCTCATCTCGCGATGCGAAAAATGCATCAATTTACGCGGTGATTTCGTAAAGAAAAGCTGAGAAAGGCAAGAGATTTAAGACTATTTTTGCTCAATTTCTTCATGTTTTCGATTTTGATTGCAACGATTGATTTAAAACTTGGCCAATCAAGTGTCCGCATTGAAAACGCGTGCGCATTGCATCGGAGGTGGACGGAAATTTCAAGACATGCGATCACAAAAACTAAGATTGTGACGTCATTATTTGTTCGATTTTAAGTATCAAAAATAGTTCTGAGTTCGTTAGTTTCTGACGCTTCTAACCCTGGTTGCAAATTTTTGTTACCTTCATTAACAGCTGAGAAAAAAAAAATAGGGAAACTTACTTTCCGGATGACCCTCGTAAAAGGGGGAAAAATCGTGAGAAAATATTTCTCATCCCCATAAAAGTTCTTCTACGTCTACTCATGTTTCTTTTACGCAATCTATAGGCTTCTGGTGGATACATTTTTAATGAGAACCGAGGGAGGTTTTTACGACTTAAAAGAAATGAAAACGAAGGGAGACGAGTTGTTTATCCCAAGATTATGAGCAGTAGATTATGAGCTTTGAATAATTTCTCAGACAATCTTTACCTGCAACGTTTTCAAAGTTTGACACGTTACGTGTTGGTGTCCACAGCTTACTTATCGACCTTTCCCCGATTTTTCCTTAAACACTGTGTTTAAGGCCGTGTCTGTAAACAATACTTGTTTGATGCGTTTTTCAGACCTACGATGAAGTTGCACTATCTACTTATTTTCCGAGGATACCGAAGAACAGGTGCACTCAAGTTATGCGTAGTTTTTCTATTCGGTTCAGCTCCAGAGTTTTCACATTTTTCAAGTAAGTGTAACATGTTAGTTCGGCGTATATTTTGTACATTTTTTTTTAAAGGTAAATGGTTTTTAAGCGTGCCGTACCTACGCAACGGTGCGTTTTTTTTTAAATAATTCTACTCACATGAATGTTAGGAAACCATCTTGCTGGCGTGAAGAAACGAATCTGCGCGAAGAATGCTGATTTTCAAAAGTTCGTATTTTGTGGACCGCTTCAAGTTTTGATCAATATTTTTTTTTGGGAGGATATTTTGATTTAATGACTGGGTGCTACGATGCTGCTGTTTTTTAGGTTATAATCTTTTACGACTTTCGCTTCGTTTTTTCGAAGATTCCTTGTCAGATATTTTTCGAAGGTTGTCATGTTATGATTAATTGCATTGTGCTAACTAAAGGTCCGTCAATTGATGAAGCCGACAAAGTCTGTCATGAAATTAGACTATCAATAGGCTTTGTAACCGAGTCGTTGATCTCGTTACCCTTTTTTCGAGTATGCCGGTTACAAAAATTCCGACCTGGTTATTGGGACCTTTCCCAGTAAATTTCAAATTGAGTTTCTTGCGTATTTGTGAGACATTAAATGGTTCAATAATCATGATGATGCAATAAAAATGTAACACATAAAGTAAGTAACACAAAAGACTTAAAGCAATATCAGGACTGAATCCAAAATAAAAGAATATTCAATATAGAAAGAAAAAAGAATCAAATTTTAGAAAAAATAAATACAAATACCCCCATACCATTACCATCCTAATGTTAAACTTTTTACCCAGAATATTCTGATGATCACTTGCAAATGTGGAAAAATATTGATGCCTTTACTGTCACTACCGCGGTCATATTGGGTCTGATGACCATTCTATTGGGATCTCTCTCTCTCTCTCTCTCTCTCTCTCTCTCTCTCTCTCTCTGTTTTTAGGTTTAAGTGGCAGAATAGGCCAAGAGCTTAAACTTTGCCTAAAAACTGTATGATTTTTTGTTTTACTTATGTTATTAGCATTAGTTCTTTTTTTTTTTTCAATAAAAACGGTTCATCATCATCTCTCTCTCTCTCTCTCTCTCTCTCTCTCTCTCTCTCTCTCTCTCTCTCTCTCTCTCTCTCTCTCTCTCTCTCTCTCTCTCTCTCTCTCTCTCTCTCTCTCTCTCTGGAAGAGATGCGTACCTTTAGGGGGGGGCTGATGGACACCCATCAAGAATAAAAAGGGGGTCCAGTCCAGGGCATCTCCAAGAAAGTTTTGAGAAATTGATCCCCAAAATATGCAATTTAATGCTGCAGCATGAAATTCACACCGATATTACAACGCGTAAAACTTTCTCTGGGGTTTATTTAATTTGTCAAAGGTTACAGTATTTGAAACTTTCCGAATATACAATCTAAACCGTTCATCAAGGTCAAAAAATGCCGCGACAGAAAAACCGGCACCTGCGTGACGCTTTTAAA
The DNA here is from genome assembly GCA_011764245.1 of Trialeurodes vaporariorum. Classification (NCBI taxonomy): domain Eukaryota; kingdom Metazoa; phylum Arthropoda; class Insecta; order Hemiptera; family Aleyrodidae; genus Trialeurodes; species Trialeurodes vaporariorum. The sequence goes on from VMOF01000035.1 coordinate 42,125,194, forward strand.
TAATCGAAATAATATTTAATCTTCGGTCCAGTGGCGGCTCTTGCAATTTACCAACAATGTTATTCCTCCATATGAATCTACAAGCAATAATCGATCGTTGGTGAAGCACTGCTTTACTATCGAATCGATTATTTTACATGGAAACAGTGGAACAGATTGTTGGGTCAGTGTTGCCAAATTGTACGAGCCACCACTACTTTGGTCGACGTCAAAGAGTAAACAAGAGTCGCAATTGAATGGAAGGCCTGCGTGGTCAACGTAGATAAGGGATCGGAACGCGGGCTGGCCTCTGATTGGCTGCAACGGGTGGAGCAAAAATGACTCGGGGTATAGGGAAAATAACACGGGATTTTCGTTCTGGGGCGTTTATCTCGAAACCTAAGCAAAATCTTACCTAAACAATTTATACGAGTCGATTTAGCAGATTTTTCCGAACAATTTGATAGGTCATAAGTGCCACTTTATTGCAAATTCGAAAAGACTGTTTCAGTTGAAAAGTACCCACAATAGTGAGTTACTCAAACACTGCTCAAACACACGCCAAGCATGTAATCACACTATTGTGCGTACTTTTAAACTGAAACATTCTTTTTGAATTTGCAATAAAGTGGCACTTATGACCTATCAAATTGTTTGGAAAAATTTGCTGAATCGACTCGTATAAATTGGTTAGATACTAGTTTGCTTAGGTTTCGAGATAAACGCCCTGGAACGAAAATCCCGTGTTATTTTCCCTATACCCCGAGTCATTTTTGCTCCACCCGTTGCAGCCAATCAGAGGCCAGCCCGCGTTCCGATCCCTTATCTACGTTGACCACGCAGGCCTTCCATTCAATTGCGACTCTTCTTTACTCTTTGGTCAACGTGAAGAATGAATGACCATAGTCAAGTTGCCGAAACGCTGTGCCTTCTACAAGTAGTTCCTCAAACATTAATAGAGGTTTGCTTTCCCAAAGCAAACTTCTCAAAGGCAGGAGTCGCCACTTAGTGTGTCTCCACATAACAAGCGTATAATTAAAATACTACCTTGGTTACAGCCTGCGCTCATTCTCTTTCCCTTAAGTATACGCACATGGATGAATCAACAAGAAATTAGGAAACGCCATTTTGAACCACTCCTTTCAATACTGACTTCTGATCGCTTGCTCAACAGTAGACGAACCTTATGTGTTTGCGTCATGAATGTATTTTAGATTCAAACCGCTTGGTTCTAATCAAAATATAAATTCATGAAAATACACATTCATCGGTTTAGATAAAAAAAGACAAAGACTAAACAAAAAAAAAACAAACTGATATCATGCAGTGGCGAGGCTTGTAATTTAGCAACGTTTCTTTTTTCCCCTCTAAACACATTAGAAAGATCTAAACATCTGGTCATCGCCGATGACCGAAGCATTCGATTCTTTCAGTAACTTTAAATGGAGAAAGTGCATCGTTGTCAAAGTTCACGCCTCGCTACTAATATCATGATAAATATTACAATGCAGATGTGTAGGGCAAATCTTCAGAGTTTCGCGGCCATTCCGGTCTATGAGTGTTGCAGTTTAATTAAAGTCAAATCATGGGTATAAATTAAAATACCTTTGAGACAAAAATGACGTGTTAGGTAAAAAAAAAGACAAAAATCGGAAGAATCGGAAATTGGTCCAAGTGTCAAAATGTAATATTTCACTTATTTTACTTTTATAGCCGTGTCTCTGGAGTTTTTACCTATAGATTAGCTGAAAACGCCTGTGATTGGGATGATTATTCGTCATTGCACCTACAGCTTTACTAACCGTTCATATTCCTTCAAATGAAATACTTTACCAGTAAATGAGTTTTATCCAAGCAGCACCGAAAAAGCGACACGTAAATTACGGAGTACATAGGTTTACCGATGAGGCACGTGTACTCCGGTTGTTACCCCCGTAATTTTCGGCGATGCAACCCATAATTAATTACGGACTCCATCACAGAAAGTAGCTGGTATCAAGACCGGGAGTGCCTCGGTAGACCTATGTAGACCGTGGTGTTTTTGAAATGTATGATGAACCAAAGAAGATCCTGATGTATTCTACATATATTTACTGTAGACCGTATTTGTATTTCCCGTACGAATACCGCATTTCCGTACGTAAAGTATACGGCTTTTAACACTAAAAATCAGCTTATTTAATTACACTAGAAACTTATACGTAAATATTTTGATCCATCGTAGAACTTTATATGAATTCTGCGAATCTCTGCGTGTAAGCGTCATATGCACGGATAAAAATTAAATTCGTTAACTTGTTTCATCAAACATGCGTGTTCTGCCTGCGCATTAAATTTTTCTACAGCGTAAAAACGATTTTGCGCAGAAGACGATGCAACTAACGAGGGATCTAGTTTTCCTTGCTAGACTTTCCTGTGCTCAATGCAGTGTTTAAAAAATCTCATTTAGAGTATCTCACGTAGGTACGTAGGAGAGATATGAGAGGTTACTTTCTAAGCAAAAACTATACATCTAAGACCTTGAGAGGTGATACCAAGGGTAAATAGAGCGCAAAGAGTAAACAAGAGTCGTAATTGAATGGAAGGCCTGCGTGGTCAACGTAGATAAGGGATCGGAACGCGGGCTGGCCTCTGATTGGCTGCAACGGGTGGAGCAAAAATGACTCGGGGTATAGGGAAAATAACACGGGATTTTTGTTCCGGGGCGTTTATCTCGAAACCTAAGCAAAATCGTATGTAAACAAGTTATACGAGTCGATTCAGCAGATTTTTCCAAACAATTTGATAGGTCATAAGTGCCATTTTATTGCAAATTCGAAAAGACTGTTTCAGTTGAAAAGTACTCACAATAGTGAGTTACTCAAACACTGCTCAAACACACGCCAAGAATGTAATCACACTATTGTGCGTACTTTTAAACTGAAACAGTCTTTTCGAATTTGCAATAAAGTGGCACTTATGACCTATCAAATTGTTTGGAAAAATCTGTTGAATCGATTCGTATAAATCGTTTATACGATTTTGCTTAGGTTTCGAGATAAACGCCCCGGAACGAAAATCCCGTGTTATTTTCCCTATACCTCGAGTCATTTTTGCTTCACGCGTTGCAGCCAATCAGAGGCCAACCCGCGTTCCGATCCCTTATCTACGTTGACCACGCAGGCCTTCCATTCAATTGCGACTCTTGTTTACTCTTTGATAGAGCGATAAATTTTAACAAAATGCCCCCCCCCCAAAAAAAAAAAAAAAAAAAAAAAAAAAAGGGAAACATTGCTTTGAAGCTAGTTTATTTTGATAACTTTTTGACGAGCATAAGAAAATCGATGATCGTTATTCTATGTTTACGGCTAGCTTTTATAAGAGCTATTGCAAAATTTAACAACGGTTTTAAAAACAGTGCAAACGTCTATTCTTTTCAGAATCATGGTAAAACAAACAATTGTGGGTACACACTACACAAAATACAAAAGATAGATTCAAGGTACAAGCAGAGCCATTAGTCCTGCGTCGACAATTCGACGCAACCCGCATTACATGTGCAGTTAACGCTCTTTTATCTTCCCTTTCTTTTGTTCTCTCAAGACCGAGAGAGGTTCGGGCTAAGTGTAGTGCGGGTTGCGTCGAATCGTCGACGCAGGACTAATGGCTCTGCTTGTACACTATTTAGTCAAATTTCTGTTGGAACTTTGAAAATGTCAAGTTGGCAACTCTGCAGCTTGATCAAACATATTTGAATGTGTACGAAGGCCTTCTGTTGCACTTATTTTATGCTCTGTTCAGGATAGGAAGAAACTTGCGAATTCAGGTAGAAAAACGTACAATTTTGTAACGTGGAACCTTTGAATTTAAAAATCGATAAAATTTCGACTGAAAAGGGTCGTTAATGGACAAAACTAGTCGGGATAGACTCTTCATACCGTCCTCAGAGATTTATTCGCCAAGAAATTCAAATAAATTACTCCAATAAATGGATTCTTTAAAAAATAAATCTCCGAGGGCGGTGAGAAGTCAATTTTGACTAATTTTGGCCACTGACGACCCTTTTCGGTCGAAATGTCATTCATTTTGTCGTATCTTCAACCATTTCTAATTTGACTTTAGCACTGATAAAATGCATGGTTAGGCATTTTTCGGCATTGCCTCGTCTTGGTGGAGGGTCGAGTTGGACAGAGCCGCCGTGAGCGGAAGTGCTTGAATTCAAAGGTTCAGAGTCGTAAAGTAGTAGTGCGATTTTACCTAAATTGTCAAAATTCTTCTAATCCTGAAGAGAGAATCCATTTGTCACCAGTAGATACAGTCATCAGTAGTTTTTTTTTTTTTTTTTAAATATCAATGACGTTCTATCGTTCTTGTTTGTATTCCCTCATATGGTAGTTACTTTTTTTTTTTTTGTATAATCTAGGACCTCATTGAGATGAAGGCGGAGGAGGAATTTAATGACCTCGATTTGGAAGTCTACGTTCTGCCGTCACACGTGAGAGAGACTTTCCTTTGGAAATTTAATCGTTGGTGTCGCCTCATCAGTTGCGATTGTCGAGCTTTGAGCTCCATCTTTCTCCGCGGTTTCACTTGGACTGCTCTGCTGGCCGTCAAGATGTGCACCGCTTGGATCATGGCCGCCATCGCTATGGCTCCAATTACAAATGTCACCGATTTCTGCGTTACGGGTATCTATTGACTGTCTGTTTCATTAGAAATTAGATTAATGGTATCGATTGACGTCCGAAGGCCTCTGATCCAAAAAAAAAAAAAAAAACTCCGGCTCAATATAATTTTCCCATAAAAGCACAGAATACTCTAATCAGAACGGAAACTCTAATTCATTTTGAAACATTCTTTACTTCGGGCCGCCATGTTCGAAAGTGAGTATCTTCGGCAATCTTCGGCAGATCTTCGGCAACTGGCCGAGTTGTGATTGGTTGTATAGCCTGAAAAAGCATGTCCGCCATCTTGAGAAGTGAGTAGGCTCAGTTGCCAGTTTGTGCCAGTAAATTCCAAATCTTGTTTCCATTGGCTCTTATGGGAGTTTCCCTTCTGATTGTATTATTCTGTGATAAAAGCATTTTTGATTCGAAATTATGACTACTTCCTTTCACTACGAGGGTACTACTAGAGAATAACTTTCATTTGTTCACGCAGTTGTGGATTTAGACATCTTTCAATGTGGGCAAGGAGGCCAAGGTCCAAGGGGAGCTATAACCTACTTATTTGACGAATTTCCCTTCGTTGATGTAAAGTGTAAAGTTACGGCGAAGGGGGGGGGGTCTAAGAAAGCCTCAAATTCAATAATAAACTCAGAAAACAGAGAGCTATGTAACGGCAAGCTTAATGGCGGAGCGTACCAGGTACCATAGAAGATTCTGTTTAATTTGTCAGTTTCTATCATAAGCGTCGGTAGACGCAGACGGCAAGTCAGGTAACCACACCCTACTACCACCCTCTCTACGACCTGACAAGTCTGCGGCGCGTAACGCTTATAATTACAGAAATTATTTCATTCCCCCAAACCGTGACGTAATATGATCCTGTAGCGAAAAAACTACGCAACCAAACTCATCAAACTTGGTCTTATTTTAACCAGCTTGTTCTGTGCTCGTGCCTTTTTTTTTGTTTGAACTCAATCCGTCCAATATTTATTGAGAAATGATAAAAAAACTGAATTTCTCATTATAACGGCTATTTAGAACTACGCGCCAACTCTACTCTCATTGGCTACTGCCTTTTAGTATTCGAGATCGCCGCGAGAATCGACGCTTCATCGTCAGTCAACAACAACTGCACATCATTTCAAAACAAAAACATTTCTCCCTGCTTTGACACTTTTGAAATTATCTCGTTACAAATACATGAGTGATACAAGTGATTGGGTATTGTTTCAATTACAACGGAGGCCGTGAATTACGAAATTTGTCCTCCTCAGTTCTTCTTTTTAAATAAATGTACCAATCATCTTTTCTAGTTATTTCTTTTGCGTGCTTCTAATTTGTGGTATGCACGCGTATAGTAAAGGTTGGTTTGCTCTCACAGTTAGGTACTTTTGCATATTCATTTATTTAATAACTATTCTAGCTCTGAAGCTGAAAGTATTCGAATTTGGGCATAACCGCGGAACTTCATTTTCCACTTCATTGCTTGCAAATGCAACAGCTGAGTACCGTAATACTGTTGATCACTGGAGGGAGAGTAGTTTTCTGATGCGTTTACAGCGCCTTTGTGATTTTAGCACAGAATTATACAATGTCTTACTCTGTGATTTCAGTATAATTATTCATAAGCAAGTAGTGACAAAAGTTCTTTGCTGAGTACTTGTAGAGTTTACAACTGATCTGTTTATTTGATGAGAACTGGTAGTGACAGTAACATTATTTTCCTGAAGTTACAAAATTAAGCTATGGGGGATCTGCCAGCGACAGAGTAGCCAGTGGCGGATCGGCCAGCGGCGGACCGACCAGAAGCGGATTAGCCAGCGGCGGATCGGCCAGCGGGAACCGGCCAGTGGCGCATCGGCCATCGGCGGACCGGCCAGCGGCGAACCGGCCAGTGGCGGACCAGCCAGTGGCGGATCGGCCAGCGGTGGATTAGCCAGAGGCGGATCGGCCAGCGGTGGACTAGCCCGTGGCGGATCGGCCAGCGGCGAACCAGCCAGTGGCGAATCGGCCAGTGGCGGACCGGCCAGTGGCAGATCGGTCAGCGGCGGATTAGCCAGAGACGGACCGGCCAGCGGCGGACCGGCCAGTGGCGGATCGGCCAGTGGCGGATCGGCCAGCGGCGGACCGGCCAGTGGCGGATCGGCCAGCGGCGGACCGGCCAGTGGCGGATCGGCCAGCTGCGGACTAGCCAATGGCGGATCGGCCAGCGGCGGACTAGCCAGTGGCGGATCGGCCAGCAACGGACTAGCCAGTGGCGGACTAGCTAGTGGCGGACTAGCTAGTGGCGGAGTGGCCAGCGGCGGACTAGCCAGTAGCGCATCGGCCAGCGGCGGACTAGCCAGTGGAAACGGAACTGTAGGTTAGCATATGGATCAGGGAAAAGAAAGGGAAATGAGACTGTGGTCCCTATCGTAAAATAAGCACTCGAGAGTATATGGGAAAGGAATCCGGAAACTATTCATATAACTGCTGGCTAGTCAGCTGATGGATAACAACTGTTGCTTTTATTTGTGGAATGAGGAACTGGAATTTTACAAGCTAAAACCAGAGTATATCCCATCAAAAAACTTTCCAGGTGCAAGCAGACGGCATCAGGTAATTATGTGTGTCACAAAAAGCCGTTCCAATGCATTCACTCAATGATATGATATGATGGGAACGGCAAGTCTCCTCCAAGTGGGCATCCAGCAGGGCAAATGTTAATCATTTTTCAAAATCAACATTATCCATCTGCGGCGAATTTAGTGAAGGAAAAACTTTGAGGGATTTTTTTTTATTTTTTATTTTCAAACGCAAAAACTTGCCTCCGTTCATCGCCTTAAAAAAGAAAAAAATCAATTATTATTTTTTTTTTGATAATAATAATTGATTTTTTTGAACGGCGGCAAGTTTTTGCGTTTGAAAATAAAAAATTAAGAAATACATCCCTCAAAGTTTTTCCTTCACTAAATTCGCCGCAGATGGATAATGTTGATTTTGAAAAATGATTAACATTTGCCCTGCTGGATGCCCACTTGGAGGAGACTTGCCGTTCCCATCATATCATATCATTGAGTGAATGCATTGGAACGGCTTTTTGTGACACACATAATTACTGATGCCCTCTGCTTGCACCTGGAAAGGTTTTTGATGGGATAACTCTGGTTTTAGCTTGTAAAATTCCAGTTTCTCATTCCCAAATAAAAGCAACAGTTGTCATCCATCAGCTGACTAGCCAGCAGTTATGAATAGTTTCCGGATTCCTTTCCCGGAAAAACTTTGAGGGATGTATTGCTTTATTTTTTATTTTCAAACGCAAAAACTTGCCGCCGTTCAAAAAAATCAATTATTATTATATAAAAAAAAAAAAAATAATAATTGAGTTTTTTTTTTTTTTAAGGGATGAACGGCGGCAAGTTTTTGCGTTTGAAAATAAAAAAAAAAGAAATACATCCCTCAAAGTTTTTCCTTCACTAAATTCACCGCAGATGGATAATGTTGATTTTGAAAAATGATTAACATCTGCCCTGCTGGATGCCCACTTGGAGGAGACTTGCCGTTCCCATCATATCATATCATTGAGTGAATGCATTGGAACGGCTTTTTGTGACACACATAATTACCTGATGCCGTCTGCTTGCACCTGGAAAGGTTTTTGATGGGATATGGAAACACAGAAATATGTTTCAAATTAAATATATTCCATGATACCTGCGACCACGCGTAGCTCCGCCAGTAAGTCCGATTCTGCGAGTTTGAGTTTTTTTGAGTTGTGTGTTTTGCGAGTTTTTGGTGTACTCGTCATAATGTTTTCAGATTTTAACGCTAGAATCAACTCTTCAATCATCTGCAGCAAAAGTTTGCAAGAGCCCCATTGAAATCCGTCTTTTCTTTGCACTTTGCAGGCATTAACCTAATCAGTTTTCTCACAATCGAAGCCTACGGTTTCTTGTACATGATCCGTGGCGCTCAGTTCAGTTCACTCGTTAGCCGGCTGAGTATCTTATGGGTCGACATCAAGAGACAGGCCAGCACTCGGACGGAGCACAAACTGATCATAAGCTGCGAGAGATCAATGCGACTCTACGCGGTCACCCTCAACTGCGGAGCCCTGGCCATCCTCTTCGGTTACACCATGACGCCAATATTCAGATTCTTCGCGACATCCGATAAGAACAAGAGGATGGACTTCCCGTTCAAGATGGCCGTTTTCTTCTTCTCGGAGGATTCAATACTCGTTTATGTCATCACCGTCTTCTGTTTGACCTACGCTTGTTTCCTGATCATCAACATTGATGCTATGTACTTGAGCATGCTCTCCACTCTCGAGGCTGGCTTCCTTTTGAATGGGCTCAACTTTGCCCACGCATACCGTCGCTGTGGAGTTGTCACCAAATTGACCCTTACCAGCGATCAGTATGTTCTAGCATCGTCACAGGCGCATGATCAGGAGCTTCGATTGACGCTGATTCAGCATCAGCAATGGCTCAGGTGAATATTTAAAAAAAAAAAAAAAATTAAAAAAAAAAAATGCACTTTCAATAGAACTGGTTAATAGAGAATATGACAAATGCAAAAATTGCAAATATTTTTGTTCAAATTTTATGTTTGGTCCAATAAAAAGCAATGTACAAAATTATACGTTCACATTTTTTTAAAGTCGAGAGTTTTGCTTTAGTCCAATAAGAATATAGGCCAAAAAATTTTGTTCCAAAATAAAATGATACGCATTGCATATAACATTCAAACAGAAAGCACCTACCAGTGGCGCACCAGTGGCGCACCAGTGGCGCACCGGAGGCCCCCGCAGCGCGGGGGGGGGGTGACCTAAGGGGCCTCCAATTAAGACCTTCCGTTTATACCTGATCCGTTTTCGTGTATTTGACAAAACATAACATTTGAAAGAATAAAGATAAAAGGAGGCGGGGGGGGGAATCAATGTAATCTTGAAATAAAAAGAGCTGGTTTGTTGATCTGTTAAATGTGGTGAATTGGCCATGACTTTACCGTAGTATTAAATGTATATTAAAAAGCATCAGAAAAATACATTCAGCTCTTTTATTTCGGGGGAAAGAAACGGAATTTCAAAGCTAAGACAGCGTGAAAAAACGTCTCGAGAGCACTTGATTCTCAAAAAATTTCATGGGAGGGTCCCTGAATCCCCTTTTCTAGCTGAGAGGGGGGGGGGGGCGGTCCTCATAGACCTCCGCATTCATTGTGTAAAAACGTAAGGGGCCCCCGACTGAAAGTTTACGGGGGGCCACCAAATTTTCTGGTACGCGCCACTGGCACCTACCGTATTCACTAATATTAAAACAATTCAAAACCAAATGGCAACAAATCAGTAAATTAATGGAAACAATTTGAATGGGAACTAGGCCGACACAAAGTGTTGGCCTCGATCCCATTAAAATTGTTTATATTAATTCACTTATTTACTGATTGTGAGCGCAGGCAGAGGCTCAGGATTTCAATTATGAGGGTGGCATCCGAGACACACTATACATGCAAATACCGGATATACTAGAGATCACGCACTATCTTTTTTACAATGCTCATGATTGGATTTTAATCAACAAAAATTCCATACCATTTTCTTTGGACGATAAAAGTACAAGTGTGTCTTATTCCTTTCAATTTTCAGGGTTGCATCTGAACTAAAAAATTGTTTACGAGATCGATTGCTTGTGCTCCATGCTGGAACAATCGCTGTCACCACTTTGGGCTCATTTTTAACTGCAACTGTGAGTAAAATTTTGATCGAAAGAATCAGTATGAAGGTGACAAAATAAGCTGGGGAAAGTGAAATGCCGGATAAAGGCTTAAATAGTGAAGAAGAAGGAATGCTTCAGAATTGCACGGGGAAAAAAGACTTGTTGAATCCAACATACGCATTTGCTGATTTTGGCGTCTGCTAGAAAGAATATGGTAAATTCCATCATTGTATGATAAAAGCAACGTAACTTGTGGTTAATTAGGTTAACCTGTTGGTACATTTTACCATCATCTGATGTTTACCATACTTTCTGGAAGACGCCAAGATCAGCTATGCGTTTGGCAAATTCTACCACCCTTTTTTCCGTGTGGATGGAGTTGTTGGGGATAGTTAGGTTGGTGGTGGTGGATACCAATTACGAGGGGGAGAGGGCAAAGGATTTGAGATGAATCTGAATCAATCGGAAACAGATTTGTCGCTCGGCATCGATTTGCTTGTCAAAATTAAGATGAAAATTACTCAAACAAAATAAATTAATGGGAGGGGGGAAAAAAGACGAATGATTACTTTGCATCAACATTCTGAGTACAATAGATGCAATTTATTTTCGTTGTTCACAGGATCCAACCCATCATCTATCCCAAATCGCAATGGCTTTTGTTCCACTCACCATATACTATCTATTTTTTCACCAGTCATCGAGAGTAGCTTCTGCGGTACGTATGATAAGCACAAAAATTGATTTATGTCTTATTGAAGGAATTACGTTCAGGAAGAATAATTTAACAAAAATACCAATTAATTCATATTTAGCATTTTTATTGTGTATAATGATTGCATCAGAGCCAACTAATCACACTCTCATATCGCTAAAATCAGCTTCTCTTATACTTCCAGGTCGAAGGAACAGCAGATATAGTTTATGTTAATCACATGAAAATGCCCTTATGCACGAAAATCGATCCAAAAATGATGATGTTTGCCATTTCGCGGTCCAGAAAACCTGTATTATTTGACGCCGGAAAACTGCTGACGCTAACTCTCCCAAAATTTGCTGTTGTAAGTCAAAACACCTGCGTTTCACGTATGTATCCTTGAAAAAAAAATAGTAAATAATATAGCAAAAAACGGAAAAAAAACTCCTTTTACGTATCACTGTTTACGTATAATTAATTTGACGGAGTGTGATTTTTGTTTAAGAAATTGAACGATGCAAAGGGTCAATCTTCCAGAAAGAATTGTGCGAATATAAAAGTGCATTAATTTTATGAGCTGGCTGCCAAATTTCACATCTCCAACCTATAACCAATTGAGTACCGCTCGATTCTCGATGCAAATATGCCAACAAAATCTGATTTTAAAGACAATCAAAAAGTCAGTCCCATTATAGCAGCCTCTTATATCGGCGTGCTGTTTTGACAATTCTTTAAGCCTTTTGAGATCTCGCCAAAATATATTCGATTTCGTACCTATATAGCTCTGCCTCACTCAATTTCAATGTCCTGTTAACAGTGAAAACTACCCCACCTTATCAATATTTCCAAAAGAGTGGTCCGTTAAACACCTTCAATTCGTGGGATAGGCGAAATGAACACTGCACAGTAGGAATATTTAACTATCCAGATAGTAGATACCCTATTTGATTGAGCGAGTGAGCACTCGAGCAGTGATTTGTCTAAGTAATCTAGTAGACTATTTTAGTGAGGAGTGGGAAATTTAAAATCCAGAAATCTGATTGGTTTTTTAATTAATGCATTTTTTAAGCCTGAAAGCGACGCGATGCCTGATCGGTCACTATTCCTTACTTCTCAATAAAACAGTCTGTTGTGAAAGTGTTATATTAAATTCATGTCCACTAATATAATGCTATTTATAATTTTAAGCTGGTGAAACGAACGGGTTATTGAAATAAGTTACAACGGATAAGAGAGGTAATACCTTCAAAACGCGTATACTCACTGACTAATTTTCCTTTTACATACTCCGATGACATACTAAGGTAGATGTCCCAATTACCGCCCCTGTCCCAATTACCGCCCCCCTTTTCATTTATTCTTTAAAATAAGCCTACTTTAGCAGACAAATTTAAGCGTATATGGGATAAGTGTTTTTTCATAGGTTGGCTGAACTGGTGAAAAAAGTTTGAAGTTGATATTTAGCGGCGTTGTGCCCTTCAAAAATCATAGAAGTTGACACAGGACACCTGCCCCCGTATCACCTGTTTTTGCCGATTTCTCTCAGCAGTTACTTATTAAAAATCTGTTCTCTTTACTTTCTGCTTTTTAAATTATTATAATGTCATTATTTCCTGACAATAAACATGATGATTTGAATGAAAAGCCAGCGCAAATATGTATGGCTGTAAATTAGGGCACCTGATATGGCAATAATTGGGACAAAGCCACTTTTGGTGTGGCGGTAATTGGGACATGGGTCATTTTTTCGAGTTTTATTAATAATTTTTTTTCCTGATTGATTACGCCAACTTTATATTTTTTTCATAAAACTAGATAGTATTTGAGAGGCCCTAGTGAAAACCGATCATAGATTTGATAAAAATTAACATTTTTACAGGCATTTTACGGCAATTTTTTCTTAAGGGGGGCGGTAATTGGGACATCTACCTTAATAGTTTTAATTTTTTTTTTCAATTCCAGGTATTACAAAACATATATTCGAGTATCATGCTGTTGAGGTTTGTCAACCAAGCAATGGATCCTCAATTAAACGAAATCGACTCTCGTTGAAATACCAGACCACAGAATATCGATAGTATACATCGCGGTCAAACTCGTTACTCTGGTCACCCCGTAAGCTACCCAGTCATACTTTGCTAACTTTTAATTGGCTCTTGGGCACAACGCAAATTCTGTGAAAAAGTTGCGTCTTACTCAAGAGCAATTAAAAGTCATGTTATTCGTCATGAACTTAATAAGGATGTAATAAAAACACATGTTTTTGCTGAATAGTTTTTTTCTGTTTTGTTTTGTTTTTTTGTTTTTTTAATAAATATAATTTTATCTTTTAAAATATCCATTGTGTTTCATCACCACAAATCATACAAACATTATCAATACCTCCCCTACTAAAAGTGACCAGTTGACATCAGCCTGACATCAGCATGATGTCAACTTAGATCAACTGGTAATTTTTACTAGGTTTTAGATATTTTTTTTTATTTTTTTAAATTTGACGTTTATTTCGACCTAATTTCATAGCAATTATACAGGGTGTGAATTAAAAAAGGAGCCAGGCTTCATATCTCGAAAACGGCTTCAAATTTCGAAAAACGCTGAAACACGTGTTCGATTATTTCGAGGGGGACATCTTTTGAGGGGGTTCCCAATTTTGGGACCCCCCTCTGGGGGGCCCCAGGGGGGTCAAGTCCCATATTTCAAATAGGGACCCCCATTTTTTATTTGATAATCGAAAAGAGGGTAAAATTCTAAGACTTTTGGCGCAAACCGAAAGTCGATATCGTTTTTCGTGTTCGATATATCGAAGGTCAAAGTTCGATATGGACCCATCTTCAGAAATTCGTAACTTTCCTTTAAATAGTCCGAATTTCAAAAACTTTGGGTCTAAAATGCTCTACAGAGCAAGCACTTTTCAGAGAAAAAAATTCAATCTCAACAGAAATTTAGTCAAAATTTGGTTTTTAAGTCCCCAAACATTTTTAACGTTTTTGGCCCCCGCGGGGGGCTATCAGAAAAATTCCGAGAGACGACCCCTATCGAGTGATACATCAATCGAAAAGGCGTAACAAACTGAGCATTTTGGCGCAAATTGGAGGTCCATATCGTATTTCATATTCGAGATATCGCATTCTGTAAATCGGCATTTGATATTCGATATCTGGAATATGAAATACGATATGGACCTCCGGTTTGCGCCAAAATGCTCAGTTTGTTACGCCTTTTCGATTGATGTATCACTCGATAGGGGTCGTCGCTCGGAATTTTTCTGATAGCCCCCCGCGGGGGCCAAAAACGTTAAAAATGTTTGGGGACTTAAAAACCAAATTTTGACTAAATTTCTGTTGAGATTGAATTTTTCTCTGAAAAGTGCTTGCTCTGTAGAGCATTTTAGACCCAAAGTTTTTGAAATTCGGACTATTTAAAGGAAAGTTACGAATTTCTGAAGATGGGTCCATATCGAACTTTGACCTTCGATATATCGAACACGAAAAACGATATCGACTTTCGGTTTGCGCCAAAGTCTTAGAATTTTACCCTCTTTTCGATTATCAAATAAAAAATGGGGGTCCCTATTTGAAATATGGGACCTGACCCCCCTGGGGCCCCCCAGAGGGGGGTCCCGAAATTGGGGACCCCCTCAAAAGATGTCCCCCTCGAAATAATCGAACACATGTTTCAGCGTTTTTCGAAATTCGAAGCCGTTTTCGAGGTATTAAGCCTGGCTCCTTTTTTAATTGACACCCTGTATAGGTACAGTAACACACGTGCGTAATTTGTAGTTAGTTGCGTGGTCGCATGGCGTGCTTGGTTGCTAAAAACTGACAAATTTTCCACTTTTTCTCGGGAAATTGAGGGTTTAATGTGATCGAACGTATGCCGTATAATGAAAAGGTAAAAACGCGTAATGGGGCAGTTGCAAGGGTCCGAAATTTTGTGTTTTTTATGAAGAAAATGGAAGTACTTGATGAGCTTAGAACAAAGATGCCTTTGGTTTCTAATTAAGTCCCATTTTTCCGGAGATGAGATTTTGACCCAAAATACATTGTTTTAAATGGGAATTCCGCGTAGTGACGTCACTACACACAATAATTTGTGTAACTTTACACGTGTGTATCTCCAAAACCAAGACACTTAGGAAAAAACCAAAGGCACCATTGTTCTCAGCTTATCAAGTACTATCATTTTCTGTATAAAAAACACAACATTTCAGACCCTTGCAACTGCCCCATTTCAATCAGGGCCACACAGGGGTAATTTGAAAAAAGGCATCTGTTACTTACCTAGTTTTGAACTCTTTTCATTTTTTTCCAATTATAATGGGACAGTGGTGACACTGCATGAAAGATGGGCAATATTTTTACTACAGTGTGTGATATAGGAATTTTAACAATGTATTTTAACTATTTTTGACACACACTGTTAATCCCCTGTATCCTACATAGTTTGCTCCCTATATCTTTTCTCATTTTGATAGGATGCTCTTTAAAACTCTAGAGTCGGCATGTTATCAACTATGCGTGAGTCAAAACTGTATTTATTGAGTAAAGGATATGATCTTTTGACATGCATTGAGAAAGTATTTTAAGGAATGATGTTTAATAGAATCCTTTGGGGAACCAAATTTTCCCTTTCCGCTGAAGTAAAACAACTGAAATGGGTTTCTTACATAGTTGTTACCCTTACTGCACAAACAGTAAGGTTGAATGCCCTCTAGATTACTCAGTCAAGTTCCTCCTGTTCTTAGTTTTAAGATCCTTTCCTTTCACGCCTACTTGGTTCTTCGATCCTCTTCACTTCGTGTCTTCCATTATTTAGTTTTTTCCTCACTCTATACCTTTCTTATTTTGATCCTTCTTCCCCTATCCCCAATAAATATCGCGTGACTGAAGAAGGTGCGTGGTGCGTCCCCACGCGTACTAACATTATATTCTATTGATGGTTATAATTATAGTTGTCTCATCCTTTGACCAATTATCACTTCTCTAATAACTTGTAACGGGTCACAAATAATTCTTCCACCCTTCCCGCTAAAAACAGCAAGGTTTTAGCTTTGGAGTTTTATTTTTATCGCTGTATTACAGTTTCCTAGTCATTTTCCAGTCTCAGATAATGTGAGCTTCGAAAAGGACAATTTATGATTGATTGAGATTTCGTAAGTAAATAAAAATGTTTTATTTCACATTACAATAGGATCCTAATTTATTGCATGGAGCATTTGACCGATGCGGCTGAATCAGTAATAAATCGATGTCTCGTCCACATAAACGTATGAAAAAGTATCGATCAATATAGGAGATTCAATGAAGGCCTCAGACATTGCTATTTTCGCATTGGTTCAAACGGGAGAAAGACGGCAATCGATTGCTCACGATCCGCCTCTGATTGTGAGCTGTACCTACATAGTAAAGGAGCCACGCGTGTGCTAAGATATGTATATTTCTTGCCAAATTTGGCAGCACCGATTCTGAGGGCCGTTTTTGTACTTCGGTCCACTGCAAAGATTACAATGCCGCAGAGAGTCTCTAACGATGTAATATACCGGGTGACCCAGACCACCCGTCTATCTATATACTTTTTCTCGAAAACGACTGGGAGTTGAGAGCTGAAACCAAAAAGTCTTAAAGGGAATTGCCCCCTAGGAATTTAATGAAAATATTTTCAAAGCCCCCCAGGGCCCCCCGGGGTTGGGGGGGGGGGTGGGTTCGAAACACATTTTTTTTATTTTGGTCGGAAAAAAGCCTATAAAAGGTACACAAATAAGTTCAGATCCTGAAAGAACAACTCATTGCTGACATTTTTTGTCCCACAAAATTTTCCAGAAAACCCCAATTTTTGGGGGGGAAATTTTACATCGGTCACTGTGACCACACTATTCCATATTTTTCAAGAAACTAAAAACCATCTGAAACAGTACTTATTTCTCAGATTGAGTTTGTTTTTGTTTTTTGTTTTTTGTTTTTTTCTTTTTAGAAAACACCTAAAAGTTTCAAATAATTCTGGGCAAATACGATTATACGGGTTACAATGGGGCAAAACCAAAGGTATGCTTCTTCTCAGCCCATCAAGTACTTTCATTTTCTCTATAAAAAAGACAACATTTAAAACCCTTGCAACTGCCCCATTAATTAATAGGTTCATCGACCTTTCTATGTTTGTAAACGATTCGCAAAAACGCATCCAATGGCGTCACGGCACCCGTAGCCTAAAACTAATTGACCAATCAGAGCTAGGTAAACTACCCTCTTGTCTTAACTTTCCACGTATAGGGACTCTAATTTTTACTATTGTTTTTTAGTTTTTGTTTTTCAGTTTTAACTGCTGAAATCGGATGACTGCGTTTTGCAAAATGAGAGAGAACCATTTGTTCCTAAGAGCATTGATGGAGGAGACGTTTTTGTTGAGGCTAGCTAAAGTGTTTCGAGTGCTTGGCGGGGAATTCTCAAGCGTAAACAGACCAATCTTCCGGTGGTTTGGCACTTTCGTTTATTATTATTTGCAAAGTACGGCTTTCCTTTGGATGCTTGCCATGATCATATGTCATAGATCACTTATCGAATTTTTCGAGCGATTCAGTAATTTTGTATGTTTTCTCACTGTTTTCTCTCTGTCTACGTTCTATCTTTCGCGCTCTAAAAAGTTTTCAACGCTGAGCCTAAAATTTGCCGAAAAATGGGTTCAACTTTGCAGGTAATGAGATTTTTCATTAATTTGGTCACAAAGGTAGGTGACGACAGGTAGCTTCAGCTTTATTCGCAGAATGAAGTGCACTCATTCACCACGAAACGTTGACTTTTTTCGTTGAAAATTGTATCGTTTCTTCAGTGATCTGTGCGAAGTGAATCCTATTGGAGTTCATAAAGTACGCCCAATTGACCGCGGCAGGTAGCCGTTTACTACTAAAAGGTCAACCTGGATATTCGAGCACGAATAATTAATTATTAATTTTATTTTCCAGCCATACAGCTCCATGACCAAATCTCCTTGAAGCATGGATTTAAATGCAATACTATGGAAATCTGTGGGATTGCACACATTACCATATAAAATGTGAAGGATATGCATGATATCTTCAAGGACATCTTCTGAATGCCACAGATTAGTCAGATTTCCACAGTATTTCATGGAAATTTATGCTTACATAACTAGATTTGGTTACGGAGCTATCTGGAACATTTAAAGCAGGGGCATGAGTTAAACAATATCATAGTTAGGTTAGGTTTAAGTTGAGGAGTGGGAGGGTGCTTAGGGTTTCAATTTTATTTGAGCAACTTCCGTTGTATCATTTTGGTCATTTTCAATTTAGAGGAATTTATTCTCTTCTCTTTTTGTTAATTTCACTGAAACAGAAGTTGGTTCGTGCTCTGGACACGATTAGAATGGGTGATTTGTACAAACCAGTGCAAAGCGTCTTCCAAGCTCAACCTTAATAGTTCGGGTCACTGACAGTCAGGCACAGGGTCTAGGACAGAGTCATTAACACGTCTTTGACCTGAAGTTAGTGCCCAGTAGCATTTATATTTCCACAAAATACAGGGTGTTCACGTAACCTGCTCACTATGGTTTTCTTGAACGGTAGAGGATAGTAAAAAAAAAAAAAATCGGAAAAATCGGTTTTATAGTAACTCGGACCTGAATATTTATTTAAAAACACTGTCACAACCCAAAAGTTGGTTTTTGGGGGGTTTTCAGGGGGACAACCCCTTTAATCTCGAAATTTTCAAATGACAACTCCTATCTTGTGATACCTCATTATGAAAGAGCGTAAAATTCTAAGCATTTACGCTTAAACTGGAAGTCGATATCTCTTTTCGTTTTCGAGATATCGAAGGTCGAAGTTCGATATAGGACCAATTTTCGAAAATTCTTAATTCCTACAAAAAGAGTCGTAAAACAATGAAGGCACACACAAAATCCTCTACTTGATGAGCACTTTCCAGAAAAAAATACGACCTTAGAATCAAATAAACCGTAAGTTAGAATTTTACGCTCTTTCAAATGAGGTATCACAAGATAGGGGTTACCATTCGTCAATTTCGAGATTAGAGGGTTCCCCGGTTCCCCCCTGAAAACCCCCTAAAAACCAACTTTTGGGTTGTGACAGTATTTTTAAATGAACTTTCAGGTCCGAGTTACTATAAAACCGATTTTTCCGATTTTTTTTTTTTTACTATCCTCTACCGTTCAAGAAAACCATAGTGAGCAGGTTACGTGAAACACCCTGCATAAGCAAAAAAATGTAATTTTATTTGAAGGCCATTTATGGAAGCATCTGTCACGGACGTTGCACCAAGAATGACGTACGAATAAAACGCTTGTTTTTCCTGCATTACTCTCTAGTAGAATTGGATTTTGGTCAATATTTCGAGGAAATATATGTAGATGCTACTAGGAGCTAAAT
Source organism: Trialeurodes vaporariorum (assembly GCA_011764245.1). Lineage (NCBI taxonomy): Eukaryota > Metazoa > Arthropoda > Insecta > Hemiptera > Aleyrodidae > Trialeurodes > Trialeurodes vaporariorum. Next base: position 42,144,613 of record VMOF01000035.1, read on the forward strand.
TTTCTACGTAAATTCGATCATGTTTTGAAATTACGAAAATGCCTTTATTACAAGATAAACAGTGGAACTGTGATGAAAAAGAATGCCATCACAAAAAAATGTCCGTTAAGTAATATAGCTTGCAACTTTTCACGGAATAATGTTCATCGAGTGAGCGAGATAAATCGATGTATCTCTCAGTGTCTATGTAATGATCGACCGAGTGGACCAATTTCAGCTAGAAGTAGTAAAAATATCGTTTCTTCATTTCTTTGGAGCAAACTTGTGGTCCAGCTAGACTACATGATTTTGTAGAAAGCAAGAACGATTTTAATGTGCAAACGCACCTATAGCTGTGCCAGTTCCAGCACTAAAACTAAACCTTACAAGAATGTGAGCCGAAGCTATTTAACCAACGTACGGTATAAAAGTGGGGGGTCAAAATAGACCCTAAACGGCTTTTAACGGTATGGGCTTGGTTCAATAGTTTTTTAATTTTTAAGTATTGAATGTCGTAACCAAAATGTAATACAGAAAAATGAGAATTGTACGCGAATAAGTTGGCCTGGGGTCGTTTCAAACCTCCACACCAGACCCACAAGGGTTTAATGAAGTAAAATGAAGTATATATTTTTTCAAAATTGAATATAAATGAAGAATGCTAATCCTTATAACTCATCACTAAAACAAAATGCGCTTCTTATTTCACCTCCGTTCTGTTGAGAATGATCAGTTATAGAGAATTGCCGCTCATATCCTCAACATGCATGTGGAGAAATAGATTCAATAAGTGGCTTTAAGTGTAATGTTTCAATTGAAGGCAGACAAAAGGGAAAAATTGTCTTCAAAAGTTGTCAAGATTTATAAATACGAACTTACCTGTATTGAAATGAGAGTATATGTTGTTTCACAGAACGGTCCATTACCCGGTTGGACTCGATATTTTGAGGCAATGTGAAAGGAAAATGAGACTGTTATTTTATTTCTTAACGATCGGTTCATTTTTTGTATTCGTTGCTTACTCGTCATTCCCATTGGCCAGACATCACTTCATGCCTGATACTATCGAAAGTGGTCGTCTACCTTTTCCACTCAAAATTTACCTTCCTTTTGAGCCGTCGGGTGTGGTTTACGTCCTACTGTACGTCATGATGTGCATCAACGTCTCGTACTATTGCCTCATGCTTGCCGTCATCTCGTCCCAGTACATATGCATGCTCTGTATGTTGGAGGCAGCTTTTAAAGTCAACGGTTACTTTTACAAGCGGTATTATAGTCATCACCATCATAGATACGTCCGTTTCTTCGGACTGGCTAAGATGCCACAGATCATTGGACAACGGGATGTTGCTCGTCTTGTGATAAATATCAAAGAACATCAAATGTTATACAGGTACTCAGGTACTCAACCATCAGTTATTTTATATATGGAAATAAGCGAGAGTATAATGTACCCTGGTAAAAATGGTCCATGTCGGTCCATACATGGTATATTGGGACACGGACCTGCATGGATCTTCATGGACAGCCATGAACATCCATGCTGGTCTATAAAAATGTCATGGACATCCATGAAGGTCCATGGACAATTGGACAGCCAAAGGGGTGTGCATGGAGGTCCATGCGGGTCCATAAGAATGTGCATGGACCTGCATGGATGTCCATGCAAATTTATATGGACCAGCATGGATGTCCATGCAGCATGGACCAGCAGGACCATTTTTACCAGGGATAATCAACGAGTACAGTACACCAAAAGATAAATTGCTGGACAGCTGAGTTTTAGCCATTGCATGCTGTGACCTAAAATGATAGCATAAATTCGATGGTATCAGAATACCATCGAATACCTTAGAATAGATTAATTTTCCGCGTCTACAAACCGGATCCAATTACTTGGGTTTCCTGTTTTGTTGGTTCCCATCTGCAGGACTGCAGAAAGCCATTTGATCAGTGATTGGTTTTCAGTACCTGGCCCAAAATATTGTAATTTTGAACCCAATCATTATAATGTAAAAAAATTTAGTTTGGCCTTTTAGACTTTTATGAACGGATTTGTCTCTCTACATATACGCACTGCAAATGGAGTGGGATAAAATCAGGCGCAATTTTGCCAGCTTTTCCTAAAAATTACCAAATTGAAAATTTCAAGTTACACGGCCTAAACAGGAGACGGGTCTTAAAGACCCGGCATTGTCATTCTAGGGGGTGATGAAAAAGAATTTGCTGCAACTTGGAATTTTATTTTTTATCTTCGATAACGCAAAAGTTGGGGTTCTCAAGATATTTGTAGAGATATTAGTGAAATATGAGTTTTAAGGGCCAACAGAAAAAATAGGAGATAACTTTTTAGGAAGCGTTGAGTCTAAACGACTCATGTTTGGCGGACTAGGTTAGTAAATATTATTACATAAAAAAGGTAAAATATCGGCGAAGACGATCATATGCGTGTTGTCTTTTTGCAGATTGGGAGATGAATTGAAATCATTAGCAAGGGAGCCATTGCTATGGATGTTTAGCGGCGCTACTGTGGCTGTTGCCGTCAATTCATTTCTACTGGCTGTTGTAAGTTTACACTTTTTCTCAACCCCCCCCCCCCGCCCCACAGTAGTAACCCTACCAGAGGGGGAACTTTATTTTATAACGAATTTTGCAATTTTATTTACAAAAAATGGAGGTCAGCCCCAAAATCGGGGGGCTATCGACGAAAGTGCGAGAGGCTTACGATAAAAACAACTAAATAAAAAATAGTTTTATTTTAGAATCGTGTAGAACAAATAATTAAACAAATTAAAATTACAATATACTGCGAACTTTTACAATAAAATAATACTTATAATTTACAGGGATAATACCTTCGATACATGCCTTCAGCCCCCCCCCCCCCCATCCTCAGATTTGTGGCACTCTCCTAAAACTTTCTTTGTTTTGTCACTATTTCCATTCACTTGATTTGTAAATGCTGTCTTTTCCACTGTTGATTAACAAGGTACAAATAGCTAAAATAGACACTAATAAACAGAATGCAAAAATAATTACAGTTTCCGCCTCCATCTTTGAGACTTTTCCTCATCCTTTCAAACTAGATGTGGCGAAACCAATAAAGAGTTTTCGGGGTTGTAACAATATCCCTCTCGTTGTTGTTTATTTTTTTCAAAATCGTTTGGATTGAGCCTTCGGTCTGTTAAAATAGTTCCATTTCGACGCAAACACACTAACCTTAATGACTTGATAATAGTTAAACTTTTAAAGGCCTCTCAAAGAGCCAAAAAGGAAAAGTACAAAGTTAACGAAGAATGGAGTTTCCGAGGTCGAAACATTTTTTACTTTTCCATGTTTTAGAAGTCAAAGGTTGATCCAGCCCCCTCCCACCACCGTCTGGAGGTTGCTTTTGTGGTCCAACTAGTGTTTAGGACTTTGGGCTCAAAACTTTTTCATTCGAGTATTAACGATGGTGAAAAGTCTGAGATGATAAAATTGTCTTCTTGTTGTCACTCATTGAAAGTATGTGACTATGCGCAGTGTTGATGAGCGCGGACGGAACGCCAAGCAGCGTATCGCGCTATATGCAGTATGATGCGCAGCCTTCATTAGGGATGAGAACCGGAACCGCAGAACCGGTAGAACCGAAATTCATCCCACCAAATAATCCTTCAGGCGTTCTTTGCCCTACATCGAGATTTTCTTGAGAAATAAGTGCACTTTTCAGGTATCTCTTGTTTCCTTTGAATGTACACTTCTTTCATAACTATAACCCATTCCAGACAGAAGATCTTTTTTACCTCCTCTTTGTTCTAGGAATACATGTGTAAATAATGTAGATACTTTCATTCGGCCTAAATCAGCGTTTCTTCTTTTTTCTTTCACTCCCATTTTTTCTTTCTTTTACCCTTCCTGCTTTAGACCCTTTCGACAACCGCATCTCCACCCGCCCACTCACTACAAGTTTTGCTGCAACCATGGTTTTAATAGTAAAATGACTACTTTTGTAACGAGCCTTAATAGTTTTGGGTATACCACCAAAACAGAAAGACGATATGCGCAAACCCTCAGAACCACTTTTGAAACCTGTAATAATAAGATTTGGTGATCCAAATCGACCGAATTTAGACAATAACTGCCCCAAAAAATTCTTTAAAAATGTTTCATGCTCTTCAAGCTTCTATTCCGAGTTGAGCAGCCAATTTGACGAACAGTTTTACGACGAAATGGTCTAAGAGAACGAAAACTTCCGATTTTAACCTCCAGGATGTTCTCGGGTTGACTGGTTTTGAGGGACGCCCGGTTCCTACCTAGGTCTTTTATACCCAAGTACTCAGAGGTCAAGAGTTCGGCCGTGAATGCGAAGCAACTAAACACGATTCCGCAGTTCAAAAATAAAAACGCTTGACTTAAATCAATCATGGTAAAAGCTCGAACACCAGGATCACCACCGGACGAATTAAAGCGAGATGACCAAGAATTATACTTCGAAGTTATTTGCTGTCCGATGATAATATCCTCGAACAATCGTTGGAAAACTCCAGTCTCGAACGCTTGAAGAAGATAGTCATTTAGCTTTTCTGTAATGTAAGAATATTTAGGGAATGCCAGCAATAGTGGATAGTTCATGACACACTCGTTGATATTATTGTACCCATCTCCACTATCGCTAAGGAGAAGAGCGTTTCTCCAACTCATACTTAAGTGAGCGGTATACAATATTAGAAAACCGTGGTTTTCCAGAATCCGGTTCAAGTAATCTACACTCATTCTCAAGGAATCTGCACACTCCGATTCATTTCCCCCGATATAAACGTATTGATTAGGCTGCACGGGACTAATGTCAATTTTATTTATTTGTCCGCTTTCAACAAAAAAGTCTTCGAAATTGAAAACGCTATCTGCCAACTTCATGAGAATCATTTTGTATCGCTCGGAACCATTGAATAACTCTCGATCTGCTCTCAAGTTTGACGTTTGTATTTGAAGGTTGGACCTTCCCAACTCCTCGATGGTTTCTATGTCAGAATACCTCACCCGCTGACTTATCAATGTAACCATTCCGCTTTGAAGCAGAATTCCAAAGACCATGAAAGGAAAAACGAGGGTGATAAACAGAAGTTTTCCGCTGTACAGATTTTCGAGGGTTAATCTTCGTTGACTAATGCTCAAGAAGTAACAAAAAAGACCCCAGAGAGGCGACAGTCTCTCAAGATACATCTGCTCGTTTCCGATGAGAGGGAATCGTAGAAATTTTTTGGCAAAATGCCTGAAGAAATGAAGTAGAGCCAGACAGACGCAACAAGTGAATAAAATAGCTGACCACACTGAAGTGGAAAAACTGAAGAATGCGACCAAATATTGAGGTATGAACCCTCTTCGTGGAACGATAAAACAGAGCGAACTTGTTTCCATTGCTGGTGAAAAATCATAAAGTGATGGGTTATTGACCCTGGCTCCATCCATTAAGACGAAATAATCACTGACTTCCAACAATTTAGAAGAGTAATCATGAGACATCTTAACTTCTTTTTCGTCAATCACTTCAAAGTTGTCTCGAGTATTAAATTCTTTGAAATCCATCACCAACGAGTGAATGCCGCTCATCTCTCCAAGTCTAAAACGTTCCATGGGAAACATGCGGCGGATTTTTGGCTGCCCACCAAACAAAAGCTTAACTTTATTCCCTTTACCTGTGGACCACGAAAAATCAAAAAACCCCTTATCCTCACCTGGGTACCTGACGATTTTTTCTAAGAATCGATCGAACCGAAAACATAAAGTTTCAACGTGACAAATCACAGTTCGATAAGCTCGAAAAATCCGCCAAATAACTTTGAAAATCAGAAGTAAATTGCAATCTGGAATGTCATGTGGAAGAATGGACCTCGCACAACCAAATAAACGCGCTTTTCCCGAAACGTTCATATTTAACGTTAATGAGTCGTCTATTTTTTTTCAAATGAAGAAAATCAAATTACTTTCGCTATTAAAAATACGATTCTGATGCAAGCGACGAGTTTGGTCAGATAATTCCGTGAATAGATTTGAGTTTGATTCCAACTCGGGTTGGGTCACGGCTAAATTGAAATCACAATTGGGCTTGTACATTTGATTCAAAAACGGCGAAAATCGCGAACCCAAAACGTGTTGAATGAAGTAATTTGGCAAAGGCTTAAAATTCATCGATCGAGATTTTAGATCCCCAGAGTCGTTTTTTTTTGGTGAATTTATATCACTGAATCCACTGTGTCGCGCAACGTCTAAAATCAAGCTTAAGATTTCACGACAGTCATCCAGGAAAAACAAAACGTTTTTTGCTCGACTTTGCGTCACAACACTCTCTAAGTTGTGAATGTGTTGTATTGATACAGTTGGAATCAAATTTTTATAAAGAGATTTGATCAATGTGGCCAACGGAAATGTGGAGTTGAGATCAACAATATGGAAAAATGGCGAATTAGAGATTTCAAGGGTTTTATGACACATATCGAGGACAAGTGCGAGTTCTCTCTCAATGTAACCGTGGCTTGAGCCGATTTCGGCACGGCCCTGAAAAATCAAATAAATTAGTGGAAGAATACCCGGTATTAATTTGGTGCACGCAAACATGATCAATTCAAAGCGAAAATGACGTGACTTTTATAACGTGACATTTAAATCCTCGAACCGATAGTCAAGCTGTAAACTGTTGAGTTGGAAACATTTTCCTCAAAACTCACGCAAACTCCTCATTTCAATTTTTTTCCATATTCATTTAAATAGAGACTTTGGTTACAAGCATTTGAAAAATCTACTTTTTAAGATTAGATTTCTTTCCCTATCTCGGTAGTGAGAAATTATACCTGTTTACGTGTTTTCTCGCTGAAAAATGCATAGAACTATAATAGCAGAAGCTAGGCACATTTGATATCCTCGAAACTGGAACGACGTAGTTGAATGCAGGTATGTAAGCAAAATACTCTTTCAGTGGTATACTCCAACTTTTTCACTTCTTTCCGGGTATCATTGAAATGAGGTCATTTTTCAAGAAATGAATTATTAAAACTGAACAGTCCATGATTAACACTAACTTTTGAGAACCCAATTTTTCACCTCAAGGAAAAACAAGAATGTAAAAATGTGACTCAAAATTGGTGGAGGATTGGCGATGGAAGGAGGTCGTTTTGATGACTTTAAATAACACATTGCAGTTAATATTAAAATGATTCTATGGGCCGATTATTTATTTTCTTTATTCGGAGGAAAAAAATTTGCATATATTTGACCCATATCTACTCTAGTAGAAAGCTCTGCTATGAGACCGTCTCTCACGTTTTTGTTCAAATTCAAACAAACGTGAATCAGTGCAAGACCTTACATATATTCTAAAAGTAAATCAAATTTCCAACAAAACTAATTAGCTTTGGGTCAAATATTCCGTCAACTGATCCTTGCAAGCGGACGCCTACAATAACCAGGCGACTTCTAAAACACCGGAATGTGGTGTTTTTTAAGGTGGATTGGAAGGTGTTTCTTAAAACCACCAGAATGACCTCCAAACGACAGAAACGAGGTTGCTGACTTTTGCATTTGGGTGTCCCTAAAACCCACCTTGCATGCCGCACGAGTGGCAAAGTTACTCCGAAATTTCATCGAATCAAAATAACTCAGCCAACCAATTTTATTGCTATATTTCTTTGATAGCGAAGTATCTCCATGTAGTCCCTCAAGTTCTTCACTATCAGTTTTGCCATGTTGCGGTTTTTTACTATGAAAATGAATAGCCAAGCTTCAATTTAAGACAATTATTCGTAGAGAATATGATACTTGATCGTTTGTTCACATGTCAGAGGGCTGAATAATGCCCGAGTTAAAGGATTATACATTTAAATTTTCACCTCTTACATCTTCTGTGCAGTCATTATGAATGACTCATTTTCTGCAATTTTTGGTTTTTCTTGTTTGTTAGGATATTTGAAATTAGCGTCTCTTCACTAAAACTTAGAAACAAAGTTCTCCTTAAGAAATTAGCTGTGGGTGGCCAAGTTGCCCCGTTGGTGCGGTGTAACTTGGAAATGCGACACAATATGTTTCAAAAAGCCCTGAAAAAAATTTTAGGAACCAACAGTTTTAAGGCAGTAAACTTTTTCAGTACCGCAAGGAAAAAGGAAATAAATTAATAAATACAAACCATTGGAATTATACTATGAAAATCTTGAATGTACATTTAAGCATGTCACCGGTCTGAAATCAGATTCTGGCTCAAAAGATAGCGTCCTAAGTCACTTTATTAAGAAATCGACTTTAAATGCTTCTACTTTTCTTTTCTGAAAGCATTAATCGAAAAAGGCGTCCCTGCAGGTACTGCGTAATTTTTCTCACATTTTTAAGCCAAATTTCAACAATATTGGTCCTAGATTGACGGAAAAATCAATCACCGAAATTTTCGCAAAATACTAGGCTGCAGCGTTTTATCGTGCGTAATAAAACGCTCCTATACATATAGGCTTTATATTTCGCCAAAATTTCGGTGCTTGATTTTTCCGTCAATCTAGGACCAATATTGTTGAAGTTTGGATTAAAAATGTGAGAGAAAGTACGCAGTTCCTATGGAGACGCCCGTTTCGATGAATGCTTTCCGAAAAAGAGCATATGCTTTTAAAGTCGATTTCTGAATTAATGACTAGTGGCGTCATCTATTGAGCCAGAATCTCACTTTACACAGGCGAGGAATCATCCTAACATTTTGAAGATCAATTTTAAGGACAGTATTTGTAAAAAAACATGTCCAAGTTTCCCTGAGCGACTTTAATATGTGACACAGAAATACTCCAATCAGTGAAATTCATGTCCATGGACGGGTGGTTCAACATTGATTGTGGAACTTTATTAAATTCACCCAAAACGGCAATTACGGTTGCAGCTCTGGTCTTAGTGGAGGATGGTCAGAAATTCTTTCCTGGAAATACCTCACTGTTACAATCTGTGTGGCTGCAAGACTCTGGCAAAAATGTAATTATTCAGAGGGTAATGTGTATTGTGTACCATAGACTAAGTTGAAAACTTCACTTTTTGAGAGTCTTCAGGATGATAAAGCATCAGCTAAAACAAATAGCATGCTTGTTCCGGTTAACCGTCTCGATTCCGGTCCGCTCCGCCAGTTGAGGACCGGAATGGGGATGGGAACCAGTGGGCTCGGTGGACCGGTCGGAGATTCGCCATCTTCAGTGAGTTTCTAACTGCTTCTTCGACCGGTCACCCGAGCTCGTGCCATTATTAATTTTCATATCCTGTTCTGATCCAAAATGTATTAATCCCTTTCTCTTAAATCTTCATTCTTTAGTTTGTTCGCTTCTCTCTTCGGTTCGTTTGGTTCGTTTTGATTCTGTTTATTTCTTTTGAATTAATCATTGCCTTTCGTTCCGTTAATCCGTTGTTCTGTTCGTTTCGTTTGCTTCCCACCCGTTAGTTTCTTGTTACAACCACTTTGGTCTGTAACATGCTAAAATAAATTAATTTTTTCCCTTCCAGCCATGAGACTATTCTTCATCCTGTCAAAATAGCAATTGCAAAACCAATGGCGAGTTTTGGGGATCGAAAACAGCCCCTTCCCCCGTTCTTGTACGAAACTGTTCGGTTTGAGCCTTCCACCCGCTAAGAAAGTTCTATTTTGACTCAAAACACTTCAAGGACTTTAAAGTTATTTAATTTTTAAAGGTGTCTCAAAGGCCCCAAAATGGACCAACCACACATTCCAAAAGGAATAGAATCTGAGGCATCAGTCTTAGCTGAAACATGTTGCGAATCAAAGATCTCTGGGACCATAATTTTGACCAATTTTCTAATTTGTAAGCGTTAAGCCTTTATGTCACTTTCCGAGGCCTCAAGCAGTTAAAGTGCTTCGCGCTGCAGATGCAGACTCACACGATATACCTTTGTATAAACGCTGAGGGGTCCCGAAAAAACCAAACTATAATGGGGAAATGACGTTAAATCTTGTCAAAAAAGTGTTACCACTGCGTATGGCAGCATTTCAGTCAAATTTGAGTTTTCCAAGATCTTGCCGAGTGCTGCCTCAATGTTCTTGAAGTATTGTGAACGATTCGAAATTCACAATAAAGCGGATTTTTGCATTTTTAGGCTCTATTTGAACGGATAGTTATTGATCAAATCCAATTCTAATTTTTCCTTACTCTCTGACCAGACCCTATTCTTATAATGAATGTCCATAAACTTGACAGTCCTTGTTTTTACATCAGCAATAAAAAACACTGAAAATGGTAAAAACAAATATAGCAAATTTTGACCCCGAACTTGCGCAGATTCGGTAAATTCACGAAGCGACGTCTAGAAAGTTGGAATAGAACCATCTCCAGAGTATGACTGACTCTCAATAACATTTGTTACACATTTTGCTCATATCTGTGAGATTTGATGATTTTCAAAGCCCGTAACTTTGCATTTGCCATGTTTGCATCATTAAGTTTTAGCGCGTAGGTATTTTTGGTTCCAAGCACTTGAGAAATTCAAAATTCGCAATATGTACAGGGTGTTTCACATAACCTGCTCACTATGGTTTTCTTGAACGGGTGACGATAAAAAAATCTGGCAAATTGGTTTTATAGTAACTCGGACCTGACGTTTCATTTAAAGATACTGCCACAACCCAAAATTTGGTTTTTGGGGGGTTTTCAGGGGGGGTGCCCCCCTAATCTCGAGATTTTCAAATAGCAACCCCTATCTTGTGATACCTCGTTCGAAAGAGAGTAAAATTCTAAGCATTTTGGCTTAAACCGGAAGTCGATATCTTTTTCTTTTTCGAGATATCGAAGGTCGAAGATCGATATAGGACCAATTTTCGAAAATTCTTAACTCCTAAAGTCGTAAAACAAAAAACTGCACACGTAAAATGCTCTACTTTATGAGTACTTTCAAGAAAAAAATACAAATTCACAATCAAATAAACCGGAAGTCGACTTTTAGGCACCTTAACATTTTTGGCGGGAAAACCCCCATTTCTCAAAATTTTCAAATGGCAACCCCTATCTTTTAATACCTCATTCGAAAAGGCGTAAAAAGTTGTGCATTTTGGCGCAATCAAAAGTCCGATATCATTTTTCTAATTCGATATATCGAAAATTGAAGTTCGATTTAGACCATTTTTCGACCCTGTAAAAAACTGATCCTATCGTGTGATACATCATTCAAAAGCACATAAAAAACCAAGAATTTTAGTGCAAACCGGAAGTCAATACCTTTCTTCGCGGTCGAGATATCGCAAGTCAAAGTTTAGTTTTTGGTTAGGGCCTACCTTAAACTTTGACTTGCGATATCTCGACCGCGAAGAAAGGTATTGACTTCCGGTTTGCACTAAAATTCTTGGTTTTTTATGTGCTTTTGAATGATGTATCACACGATAGGATCAGTTTTTTACAGGGTCGAAAAATGGTCTAAATCGAACTTCAATTTTCGATATATCGAATTAGAAAAATGATATCGGACTTTTGATTGCGCCAAAATGCACAACTTTTTACGCCTTTTCGAATGAGGTATTAAAAGATAGGGGTTGCCATTTGAAAATTTTGAGAAATGGGGGTTTTCCCGCCAAAAATGTTAAGGTGCCTAAAAGTCGACTTCCGGTTTATTTGATTGTGAATTTGTATTTTTTTCTTGAAAGTACTCATAAAGTAGAGCATTTTACGTGTGCAGTTTTTTGTTTTACGACTTTAGGAGTTAAGAATTTTCGAAAATTGGTCCTATATCGATCTTCGACCTTCGATATCTCGAAAAAGAAAAAAGATATCGACTTCCGGTTTAAGCCAAAATGCTTAGAATTTTACTCTCTTTCGAACGAGGTATCACAAGATAGGGGTTGCTATTTGAAAATCTCGAGATTAGGGGGGCACCCCCCTGAAAACCCCCAAAAACCAAATTTTGGGTTGTGGCAGTATCTTTAAATGAAACGTCAGGTCCGAGTTACTATAAAACCAATTTGCCAGATTTTTTTATCGTCACCCGTTCAAGAAAACCATAGTGAGCAGGTTATGTGAAACACCCTGTATACTGTATAACAGTATTTGTATGTTTGTGGGCTATTTATTTGAGTGGGTAGAAATAAATCAAACAGCATTGTAACTTTTTGATTTTTTACTCAACGTCCATAAACCTGGTACGTCCTTTTTTTCATAAATGCGAAAAAATACCTAAAATGCTAAAAACGTTTTGCAGCCAAATCGTAAATTTTGACCCCAAAAACGCTCTGATTTTCTTTTTTTACGATAAAATGACGAGAAAGCTGCGATAGGACTAGCTTTATGGTATGATCGACTCCTTCCGTAAACGTTTTGCCCGTACCTTTATGACGTATGATGATTCTTACAGCCCGTAAATTGTCGGAGCCAAGCGCTAAGCTCAGTGTTTATGCGAAATTTCACTGCCAAGGCGCTAAAAAATGATAAGTAAGTCATCCCACTTTTTGTTTTGCTTGAATTATAATAAAATAAATCCATTTCTGCTGCCAGCTTTCTGAGTTTTTGTCCAAAACTGACCTTTAACCAAAAACACGTCTTTTCATTTTCCACCAGAATCCAGTGAATTACGGACACACAGCTACAATAGTTTTCGTTCCCATTGCGCATTTGTTCTTGTTCTTCTACTTAGCAGCGAAAGTCACAAACGCGGTGAGTCTCCGCATTTTAAAAAGTAAATATTTATTCGTATACCTATGTTGCAAATTTCGTCCAGGATCTTTCGAGTCTTTTTAGAGCATGAGTGTCATGCTCTATTGAAATCTTTTCTACAAGGTCAATAATGTTTTTCTTATAGGAACGGCATGGTTGGGGGGTCCGCTCGGGGGATCGCTTGGTTTCAGTATCGAGAACGGGTCCTCGAGGACCGATTGACTCATGTGATTCCGCCAATCCGGTGTCCTCCCAATTTGTCGCTTTTTTTTTGTGGCGGGAGTTTTTGGCCAAGATTGAGGTTAAGCTTTTTTGGGAATGTAATTACGTTACTAATTTGGATCAGACTTCAACAAAATCTTCTGTATGAGATATTGGGGTTTATATCAGAGGATTGTGTCCATGTTTCGTGTATTCTGCGATTTAAAATGTTTAGATGATTTCAAATTTCCAATCCTGTTATTTTGATGTTTCGGTCCGCTAAAAGAGTTCTTTTGGGGAACGCGATCGGCGTTGCTTTTTAAGGTGAATCCTCAGCGCCCTGTAGTAAGATTTCATCCGCTAGATAACGTCACTGTTCCGCGGTCCAGAAACCATGCTTTTTCCGCCTTTAATCGTTAATTGCGAGAGCTAGAGTTAACTTTTCGAAAATGTAAGAACGTTGCGTTCTAGATCAAATCCAAAGGGAAAAATTTTTAAGACCATTCCGAGCCATGGACGAAGATATAACTAAGGACTGCCGACTCCCTATCTCCGCCCGTGAAAACCCTGTTAGCGGGTTTTCGAGCGAGTAATATTCTCTCTTAAGTTAATATTACTTAGAGGGGTTTTTTAAATAAAAAAAATGAACTTCAATATAAAAATAAGTGAAATATATATTTTGAGGAACAAAAAATACAAGAAATATAATGAAATTCGGGAAACAAAGAAAGGACAGCAACACGCGATGGGAACCGCCCGATCAGAGTGATCCGTGTTCCCATCAAAAATTACTAGTTGGACCCTGCAATCTGCTATCTCATATGACGTAATTCTAATATAAATAATTATATTAGAATTGTTTTATTTTAGAATTACATCATGACTCAGACTTTGCGTTTAGTTTGTCACTGATACCCCTTTTGGATTTTTATAGATAAAAGATAAAGAGTGCATCAGTGTGACGCATATTACTCCCCCCTCATTAGACTGGGCACTGAAATTTTAAATTTTTTTTTTTTTTTAATTTGAAGAAAATTTAAAAGTTGCAGGGTCAAAAGGGGGGTTTTGGCTTAAAATTGTAGTAGGCTGAGATGCTAAACCTGATATTGTGGGTGAAACTAATTTCGGTAAGGAAAAATTTGTCTAAATTGCCGTTTGTTTCACTTCTTCTTCTTAACTGAGGAAATTTATAAAAGTAAAATGAAATTAGCGAAATTAAAACGATGAGTGCAACAAGAGCAATGATGATCTTCACTTCTAAATTGTTATTGCCACGGTTGATTTCAACTGGATGTAGAGTGGGAACTTTAATTTTTTCCCTGGAATATATTTTTTTTAAGATAGGTTCAATGAGTTTGAAATTTGGAAGCTTGTGAATTTCTGGAATTTAAATTTTTGCTGCTGCAGACTGATGTGAGGTTCCAAGTGAAGTTCTTGACCGAAATTGCGCATCCATTTAGAGTGAATAAGTACAGTTCTTGATATTTGAATCGCTCAACGTAGCCATTGCAGGTGGTGGTAACGATGGATGGTTCAGGAAGATCCAAGTTTTTTATTAGTATTCGGTATTAGTTCTAAACTTGTTTTAGGTGAGATGGGAAAAATTGTGCAATTTCGAGCATCCGCGTGGAGATACAAGCTTGTTTCACATTCAGGTGATTTTAGATACTTTCCGCTGCATAAGTAGATGTCTTCTTTTATATTTTTACAGCTGCCATATCCTAGAATGTCATCTTGGGTTTGAATTAGTGACGGTGAATTTAATGTGACAAGCAAGTGTAAGTGACTGTACAAAAAGGGTAGAGGGTGTAATTTAACTAGCGGGAACATTTTATATTAAAAAATGGTACATGAATGAAATAAAAAATTGATGTGTATTAAATGCACAAAAATGCTAAGGAGGTTTTCATACAACGGTAAATTTTCAAAAATAGGCTCAACTGGTATTTTTTGATTGAGATCTGATTCTATATTTTTTAGATGCTGCAGTAAGGTACTTCCTGTAATAATTGACGGATGTAAAGTTTTAAGTTTACAGAAGCCTAGTGAATTTTCCAAGTTTTCTACGGCTTCTGATAGTAATTGATATATTTTATGACAATGTTTAAAATTAACCTTAAATTCTAAAAATTTTTACCTCCCGAGAAGTTTCTCGAGTAAAATTTTAATAGATTCTGTTCTTTAAATAGTAATTTCTCTCATGAATCAAGTTGTACAAGGCTTTTATTTGGTCTTTACGAGTTTGGTTTTCAGGGTTGATCAAATTATCCTCAGTCAAATCATCAAGCGATTTTCTCTGAGGGTATAAAATATCAACAGGTTTCAATTTGGTAGTACTGTGAATGCTTTCATTGTAAGCTATCAAAGCTAGGTCTATAAGTTCTTTGATTGAGCAGCTCCTAAATTCTGGTTGGGCTTTCAAGAGACGTACATATTCAATAAGAGTTGAATGTAGTCTTTCGATGTCACTTGTGCTACTATGGTGACCTACAGATGTAATGTGAGGATGAATTTTATGAACTTGTAATAATTCTTTTACTAAATTACTAAATTCGCTACCACTGTCAAAGGTGATTTGATGGGGGATTCTATGTTGACTAAAGAATTCTTTTAATTTTTCGGAAATTTTGATACCTTTTTTCGAGGTTAATTTGTACCCAAAGCCAAATTTTGAAAATACATCTATTGCAGTGAGGAATGTTTCTTTACCCATATGAAATAAATCTGTCATAACATGTTCGAAAGGCCCATGAGGAGTTTCAGTTTTTCAAGAGGGGGTTTAGGAGGTCGTCTTTCGTTTTTGTTTAATTGACAAATTTCACAATTATTGATAATTCTCGACAGGGTTTCTTTCATGTTAGGCCAGAAATATTTAAATTTTTAATGCTGCTAAATTTTCATTTATTCCTCGATGGTTTGTGAGACTATCATGCTGTTGAGAACAAAGTGCTAACTGATCAATTTCATCTTCTACATCTAACATAAATTTGGTATAACGAAGTAGTTTCAAGTTTTGGAAATTTTTTTGGATGATATTTGTAAAAATAGGATAGTCTTCAGGATTGTCAAAAAATATGCCGTAGCTTGTATTGGGGTTACAACAAGTTTGGATTGTTTCTTTGATAAAATTGTTTAAATCAGTTTCTGGTAGAAAAATCGTTATTCTGTTTTTGTTGAAAACAGACATTTCTTAAATTTTTTTTTACCATGATTCAGATGACTACTTCGCTTAATGATAATCTGGTGAAGGGCATGATTAATGGGCCCTTACCACTATTGGAATATTAGTTACATCGCTGGTTTCCCTATTAGAATGAATGGTGACATTATCGTCGTCACCTGAGGTTTCGACACTTTCTTTTGATCTAAATTATCTATATCATCGAGAATATCATCGTCTGGTTCAACAAAAAGGGACTCAATTTCAAAATTTAGTAGGGTGTGGGTGTCATTTTGTACATCAATTACAGGTTGGCGACTAATGGCATCAGCATTTTTGGGTTTAAATTTTTCCTGGTTTATACTCTATAGTATAGGAATACTCTTCTAACATTAGTTTCCATCTCATCAATTTTGCATTTGGTTCCTTAAGATTAAAAAGCCACTTCAAAGGTTGATGGTCAGTATAAATTACAAATTCTCGGCCGAACAAATACGGGCGGAATTGTTTTACCCCATAAATTATTGCTAAACATTCTTTTTCGGTAGTTGAAAGTTTCTGCTCAGAATCGTTTAGGGTTCTGGAGGCATAGCATACAGGTTTTTCACTACCAACTTTACCTTGCGATAACACAGCACCTAAACCTACGTTTGAAGCATCAGTAGTCAGTATAAAAAGGGTTTTTAAAAATCGGGATAAGAAAGTATTGGATCATTACATAAAAGTTTCTTACATGTTTCTACACATTTAACGTAATTCTCATCAGATGGATCAATTTTACTATTTTTTTTAATTTGACAGTGAGAGGTTTAGTTAAATCAGCAAAGTTTGGTATAAATTTTCTATAGTAGCCTAAAAGGCCTAAAAATCCTTTAATTTCAGTTTTGGTTTCAGGGGTTTTATACCTCTGAATAGCCTTTATTTTATCAGGGGTTTGGTTTAACTCCTTCTGGTGTTATGAGATGTCCTAAATATGCTACCTCTTTTCGAAAAAAATTTACTCTTGTCCAACTGAATTTCATGTTAAATTGTTGTAACCTTCTGAAAATCAATTTACAATGGTGAACATGTTCTTGCAGGGAGCTAGAGAAAATAATTATATCATCGAGATATACCATACAAAATTTTTTAATGTATCCTCGAAGAATGTTATCCATAACTCGCTGAAAGGTAGGGGGGGCATTTCGGAGTCCAAATGGCATGCGGACAAATTCAAAATGGCCTTGTTCTATGGAAAAAGCTGTTTTTGGGATACTATCTTCATCCATTTCAATCTGATGGAAACCACTAGTTAAATCTATTGTTGTAAAATATTTAGCATTTCCTAATCTATCTAAAATATCATTGATGTTGGGAAAGGGATACTTATCGCCAACAGTCTTCTCATTTACTTTGCGATAGTCAATAACTACTCTCCATTTTTTTTCACCAGACGCATCTAGTTTTTTTGGCACTATCCACACTGGTGAGCTCCATGGTGAATAGCTAGGACGTATTATTTTCTGTTTAAGCATCTCACTTACTTGACGGTAAACCTCGTCTTTGAGCACATGCGGGTAACGATAATTTTCGTGTAACTAGGCGGATGATCGCCTGTATTAATTTTGTGCTTTATTGTGTGGCCAAAGGTTAGGGGTTCTCCGTCTCGTGGTATGATTGACTTAAACTGAGAAATCAATTTTTCTGTAGCTAACCTTTCTTCTAACGACATATGTTCTCTCCTAATTTTAGAGAAGTCAACATCGTAATGTTGTTCAGTTTTTTTCACTGTTCCAATTTCGTTTTCATCTATAATTTCTGCCTGCATAGAAGAAATTTCAATATTTTTTTTTAATTTAGAGTTTTTAGTTATTTGGCAAAGTGCATAATGATCTACTACAGCAACAATTCCTTCAGAAATTTCAGTTTTGTCGTCAAATTTTACTTGAGGAATTAAAGCAGTTCCGTTACGGATGTTACAAATGGGGATTTTTAAATTTCAGTGTCTGAAAACGGTTCAACAGAAATTTTATTTAACGAAGGTTGAGTTTTTTCTTTCTTCAGTTCAAATGCTATATTATCGAGAGTCACAATATTATTTTTTTAATCACACATCATCTGCAAAAGTTCTAAATTATCACTACCTAGAAGAATATCAAAATTTTCATGAAAGTTGAACAAATGGAAATCTAAATTTAATTGATTCTGAAAAGGAGCGGTAAGATGAATACTAACTTTTTTGTCTCCTTGTTGAGATCCCAAAGGCAGTTTTAATGATAAAAAGGGTTTATCTTTTGAATGGAATTTGGCCATAAACGCTCGGCTAAATTGGGGTGAATGAAAGATCGGGTTGAACCAGTATCAATGAGGGTTTTAAATAAACGTTTTGAATAGGTACATTTAAATGGAAGGACATCTGATTTGAGGTTAAAACAAGTTATGGTACTTGTTGTTCCGAGGCTGAGACGTGAAAATTTTCATTTTCTTCGATGACAAAATTTTCCTCATTGTTATGAAGATTTGTGTCTTCACAAAAAGATGAGGATTGCTCAGGGACAGTACTTACACTCTCGTTTTTTGTAGATGACACATCAACGACGTCGTTCTGAAAAAGCCTCGATTGAGCACTAATTTCCATTGGTTCGGGACGACCTTGATTATTGTAACTTGAGTTACGTTGAAAATGTTTTTGGGGCGAAGTTTTTTGGCGCCAATTTTGATTAAAAGAATTATAACGCTGAGAATTTTGGTTGTTAGAAAAAATTTTTCTGGAGGTTTGCATTTCTATTTTGAGCGTTATTTTGTGGGCGGCTGTTCTGTTGATTTATAGGTCGAGAATTTAGATTACGGTTATTAAAATTTTCATTTACATTCTTAGGGGACTGTTGCACATTAGTTTTATACTGCGTTGATTTCATTGGTGCAAAATTTTCAACTTGGGAGGGAATAAATTCAAGTAACATGCGCTGAGCTTCAGTTAAATCAACAGGATGACGATTACGAAGATAACTGCCATAAGGTTCTCTCATTTTACTTAAAAGAATTCTCCTGACACATCTTTCGAAAAAAACAACTCTAAGACATTCAATGACTTCAGGGTTTCCATTTTGTTCTAATGATACTCTCGCTTGAACAGCGTTGTACAAACTCATGACTCTATTTAAAATTCAAGCGGGGATTCATTAGAGTTGTGATTAAACGAAGTCAGTTCGAGGAAAAACTGTTCAGATCCTCGGCGGTCTTCGTAAGAATTTTTTAAAAAAGATTCAAGATCTGGCCCAAATTTTTAAATTCCCTATTACCCATTTGAATAGCAATTTCGCCTATGATTCTATTCTGAACCTGAATTAAAAAAGGTACGACATATTGAGGATTAACCCCTTTTTTGATATTTGTTAGCATAGTAATTTGTAACTTTCAGAAAACGTGGGAGTTGTTCTGCTTGTCCTGAAATACTGGTATATCCTGAAAGTCGCTACGATCAAACGGGGGCAATAGCAAGGCGGCTTGAGCATTTTGAGCGGCCTGAGCAGCCTGAGCGGCTTGACGGCCTGAGCGGCCCCCAGAGCTGCCCTTTCAATTTCATTTTGCCCAAAAGCAGCTTGGTTTTGGGCCCTTTATTACCTGTATCTGCCATATTTCGATTTTTTTTAAAAATTGAGAGCCTGAATTGCTTTCTAAAGCTCATAAACACAAAATTGGAAATTCTAAGAAAACAATGAAAAAAAAAAAAAAAAAAACAACTATCTAAATACAAAATTCTTGTCAAAAAATTATGAAGAGAAAAAAAAAATCAGAAAGAAGATTTTCGAATGAAAGTTTCCTAAAGGGACCTGCCTAATGGATATAATCTGGGAAAGTCACTACACATTAAGTACTTGCAAATAGAATCGTTTTGTATTTTTAAAAAAACTTACAGAAAACCGAAGAAAAAAATGATGATCCTGGTGAGTTGCATGACAGAAACAACAAATCAATTTGAATGAGAAAAGCGACAGTTTTCTTTATTTGCGAGATCAAGCACCAAAACAAACATGAAAATTAGTTTTTGTTTTTTATTTATTCATTTTTTTAGAGCGTGATTAAAAACACGAAATGTATCACCAATCGCGACAAAAACACTGTAAAATAATAATAAAACTTTTCACTGCGCGAAAATATAGATATGGCAAAATTTCACTATGGGAAAAAAATAACAAAAATTGTCCGAATAAAAGGATTTAATTTTCGATCGAGTCGAAAGTCACAATTTTAGCGAATTAAAAATTTTTTTAAAAGAAAACGAGATTCGGCTAGCAAATAAATACTTAAAAGTAACGCGATATGCTTTTGCTATCCTACCGTGACTGCGCCAGTAATATTCTCTCTTAAGTTAATATTACTTAGAGAGGTTTTTAATAAATAAAATGAACTTCAATATAAAAATAAGTGAAATATATATATTGAGGAACAAAAAATACAAGTAATATAATGAAATTCTGGAACAAAGAAAGGACAGCAACACGCGATGGGAACCGCCCGATCAGAGTGATCCGTGTTCCCATCAAAAATTACTAGTTGGACCCTGCAATCTGCTATCTCATATGACGTAATTCTAATATAAATAATTATATTAGAATTGATTTATATTAGAATTACATCATGACTCAGACTTTGCGTTTAGTTTGTCACTGATACACCCTTTGGACTTTTATAGATAAAAGATAAAGAGTGCATCAGTGTGACGCATATTACTAGCGCGACCGCAGCGCTCCAAGCAGCAATAAGGGTCAACTAAAAGCGAACCGCTGCAGCGGTGGCCGCTCCGGCTCCCTTTCTCCCATGTCTTCCCGCAAATGTATACCGTGTAGGTAATTTGAATCACGATTGAACGAAGGGAACAAATGATCAGCGAATTAAAAGGAAGCAAAATCCGCTAAAAAGCAAACGTCTGGAGTATTTCTTGAAAGATTCCTGAATTGTCGAAAATGATTAATCAAGGACTGAAATACTATACATCACAGTTAACCTCAAAACGGAATCAAACAAGAAAGAGTACATAGACATTTGTTTTATTAGTAGAGATCAGGCGACTCTTTTAATTTGCTGATGATTTCTGTTACCTTGTCCAAAGTTGATTCTGAATTTCCCTTGCTTTCGATCTTCCATTGAGATACTGAGTTATCTGATCCTCTTGGGTCGCCGACAACAGTTGACAGCCATGCCATAACAGACCAACTCCAACAACGGTTTTAGCAGTAGCACAGCATGTGAGCATGGACACATCGCCAGGATCGCTCACTTGAAAGAGTAGTTCAGCTGACCGCTGCTTGGAGCGCTGGGGTCGAGAGCAAAACAGGACTAACAACAGTCGGCAGTCCTTAGTTATATCTTCGTCCATGGTTTTGCGACGACCTCCCGTCCCCTTTGCCCTCCCCACGAACTACTGCACCTATGCCTACAACAGTTGCTTGCCGCGTTGTGCAGATTGCATGAATGATGTGTGTCCATCTACTTCATCCCAATTTCACAGCCATCACGGATGCCACGCCCGCCACGGGTCTTCTACCTGGTTTTATGCGACATCGGTCATCGTGGCCCAGTGTTACATGGTAATCAGCGGCGGATTCGGGAAAGGCACGCCCCCCCCCAACTCACGGTAGCCTTTGCCTTTTTTCAACAGAAAAAATCCCATAAATTCCTCTCTGCAAATTTGAAAATTCATAGGCGTGAAGCCCCCCCCCCCTAAAAGAATTTTCTGGATCCGCCATTGGTAGTAATTTTTGCGGCACACTACGCCGGATTCCCGTGCGCTTTCCCACACTTACCTTTCTCCCTTATCTGTCAATGGGCGCTCCCCGAGGGGCGGCGCGGCGCCCCCCCCTAATTCAGAAAAATCAAAACTTTACAATAAAAAAGAATCGGAACATTCGAAGATCAAATAATAACGAAAGGAGTAAGAGTTAACAAACTTTATTCTTAGTTTACTTTACAATTTTAATAGGGGGCGTAATTTAGGGGGGCAGGGCGGGAAGTAGCCCACCCCCCCCCCCCCCAAGCAGTGGTGCCCAACCACCCCTTGCCACTATACAGCTCGCCCCCCAGTTTCAGGATTTCTCTCCCCCCCAGATCTAGACCTCCCCCTGATTTTTACCCCACCCCCTCCTGATTCAGACGACATCATCCTTCCCACCCGTCATCTCCCTCGCCGAAAGAAGTTTTAAAATCTACTAGTATGAACGTGTCTACTTTGGCAACTACCGTTGGCAACGAGAATTTTGCGAACTTCCTTGAAAATTCAGAATCCTCTGGTCGATAATTACATGATTAGAGAATGTATAGGCAAGAGTTTGGTTTTGTTAATTTAAATAGGTTAACTCTTAGAATTCATCAGGACAATGAAAATAAAGAAGGAATAGTTGTACTTAGCTTTTTACTATTTCTATCATCTGATGCTGTCACTTTATTCATAATATCAAACACTTCAAAAATAGAATTACTTTTGATACAACTACATGCTACAATCACTTACAATTTCTACCATTTGGAAGGATAATTGATTTATTTTCTATTTTGGGCGGAAGGGGGGGGGGGGGGGTTCTCTAGACTTGCCCGTCTCTAAGTGAAGTCCCCTAGACCTTCCATTGACATTCAAAAAGTTGCCCCTTGGGGCAATTGTTTTGCGGGTGCCCATGTCTTTGTCCATGGTCTCTGAACCAGAAATTGAACGTTCTTCCGGTCTGTGGTTGCCTTCTTTTCTCATAAGTTTAGACACGGCCACCCTGTAAACCCCACAACAAGTTAAAAGTCCGCAATCCGCACCCTCGACCCGCAGCCACTATCAAAAGTAAATTGCCGGTTGACTTGCAGGTACTCTCCTCCTCCTCCCCCAACTTAGATTAGACACAAATAAAAAAAAAAAAAAAAAAAAAAAAAAAAAAGTGAAAAATAGAATGTATCCCCCAGCAAAGGGCCCCCTCCAAAGTTTTCCAAGAGAGGGAGCGACCCCCTTGCCAGCGTAACTCCGAAAAAATAATTCCAACTGGGGTCCAAGTAACTCAAGTAAGGTCTCAAAATGAAATCAGATGGATCCAAAATTTTAACGGCGAGTACCGGTAAGCTTACTCTTTTGATCGGTCCAAACCGGATTGCGATACATCGATTTACTCTCGAGATATCGATTTTTCAAAGGCGCGCGGTATAGGGTCAGAAATCTAAGATTCTCTAAAATCCGCGAATTTCGACTCTCATGGACCTAGCATGCGCCGTGAGAAGTCATATGTGAGTTTTTTGAGTTCACATGAAGTTCATTAAGGGCCCTGACAAATGTCGGACCGATAAAGTCTATATCGGGGGGGGGGCGTGGCCCCAACTCCAGCGTAAGTCTCACGTACAATGTCTCACTGCGGCCGCGGGAGGTCCCATAAGATCCATTTAAAACTTGGATGGATCTGAATTTTTTTCAAGAATTATCTAAAAGCTGAAGCTACCGCCCAATCCAAACCGCAGTGCGCAATCCATCGATTCGTTCTCGAGGTATCGATTTTTCAAAGGCGCGCGGTCTTGTCAGATCGACCTTAGAGGGGCGCTGGAGGCTGGAAAAAGGCGAATTTCGTCTCTCACGAACCAGTCGTGTGCCGTATTATATCGGTTCCGCTTTTTTTCGGGTCCCAATGATGTCCCGAGAGGGCCCAATGCAGTTTCGAGCCAAAAAATATCATCTTAGGGGGGAACTACTCCCCGTTTCAGCGTAACTCTGACAAGAAATGTCTAACTGCGGCCGCGAGAGGTCCTGTAAGGTCATTAAATAAACTCGGATGGATCTGAAACTTTCGAGGTTGTCAGTCACAAGCAAGCGCTTTCGATCGGTGCAAACCGAATTGCAATACATCGATTCACTATCGAGATATCGATTTTTCAAAGGCGCACGGTCTTGTCAGATCGAACATTGAAATAAGCTGTGGATACTCTGTATCCGCGAATTTCGTCTCTCATGGACCGTTTAAGCTCCCTTAAAAATCGAATGAGCTTTTTTCAAGTTCATATTACGTTCCTTAAGGGCCTTGATGAGTGTCGGATGACATTTGATCAATATTAACATTCATTTTTTAATCTGAGACAAAAAGAGCTGAAACCATAAAGACGAAGAATTTCCATCGTGATGACTTTGGTTCAAGCGAGGAAAATTCTATAGAAGTCCCAAATAACTAGACTAGACTTTCCGGCTTGCTAGGATTGGTATTAAGAATTTCCTTCCTGATGACTTTGGTTCAGGCGAGAGAAATCTAAAAAAGTCCCAAATAACTAAACTAGACTTTGCGGCTTGCTAGGATTGGTATTGCGTCATCCGATTTTAAAGGAACTATCACTATCGAAATCGATTTTCAAAACCACAGTATTCACCTCGCCTCGTGAACAACTGTTTCAACACGCTATAAGTAAATTTTCATTCCCACTTTGACCTATCAAGTTATTTTTACAGCGATCACTGTTATACAAACACAAATGCAGCGTTGCGATTGAATTTGTCGCAGTTTTGTACTATCAATATGGAACTCCACACTTACAATGATTTACGGCCGACACTCATGCTCTCTTTGCTAACACTGTTCCAGTGTTGCAAGTTCCAACTTGTTTTTTTTTCAATTCATACCTCATTTAATCAGAGTTGTTCCCTTTAAAACCTCTTGAGTTGTTCCCTTTAAAGCCTCTTTTATCAGAGTACTAAAGTGCAGTTGTCTTCTGAAATTCCTCAAACAGTTTTGAATCGACCACTGTGCACTACGACCGCACTATTTGACGACTTTATTTTTCCTAGGGCCTCCCTGAATCCCAAAAAATTGAGCGCTAGGAGCTTCGCAAGTCTCTAAGATCGAAGTAGATTTAACATCAAATGAAAGCTTTTAATTTGCTATTTTAAAATAATTTTATTATTTTGTTAAACAATTATTTGGTCTGCATAGCAGTCGATTGAAAACCACCCTTAAAATTTCCAACAACCAACCCTAATAAATCTAAAGCCCGTGCCACCGTGCACGCGATCACGTTCGCGTTAACTTTGTTGTGGCATATCTTGCGACGCGACGCTACGTATCTATCCTGCAAGGAACATCTTCGCGGTTTTGTCCATTTGTAATCCACGTACTTAGTTTGTAAATGTTGTTGTTGTTGTTGTTGTTGTTGTTTACCCTCCTCCCAGAAAAAGACGTGAATATTTCATAGTGAATTCTATTAGAAACCTATCCTCTTATTTTTTCTGATATTTCTAATGTCATCGATTCCTCAATAAAAGAAGTAGAGTGTTATTTTGTTTATTGTGATATTCATGGTTCTGAATCATGAAAGAAAATAATTAATAAGTAAAAAAGTTTTTTTTTATAGCCTAAACGACGCATGGACATTCATCAGTCAATCTACCCATTACATCAGTGGAAGTCACCTATCAATGACAAAACACCTTGAATCCCTTGCGAAATGCCAAAGCGGTCGCGTTCGCATTCGCTCTGGTGTGGCTACTTCCATTGAAAAACACGGCGCGGATTTTTTTTAGTAGCGTTTGCGTTCTCTTATAGGTGTCGCACGGGCTTACGTGTCAAATTTGATATACCTTTCGCCAAAAATGCTTCCAACCACCGTCCTCAATTCGAAACGATTCCTTGGCTCGAAGATTGTTTAGGGAAGTTTGATCCAAAATGTCTAATCTTAACGTGTCCCGTCGACAATATTCTGACAGGGTGGTTCTAAATCTCCCTGTTAACCGAAGAAAGATGCACCAGTAAAATATGGAATCGCAAGCTGCGTGTTATTTCTATCGTTAACTACAAATAAAAGACCAAGTCCTACTTTCGTCCCAGAAAAAATTATTCCGTCTTATGTTTTAGTGTGAGGCAACGGCGGAAATCCTTTTCTCTTACCACTTGAAACTTCATGAAGAAACCAGAGTGGATTCGAAAATTTTACTGTTCATGTTGATGCGATCTCAAAAGCCAATAATTTTCGTTGCCGGAAGAATCCGTGAACTGACCCTTCCTAATTTCGTCTCGGTAATTTTACTCTTTGCTGACAGAAGCTAAAAGAATCTTTATTCCAATGCAGATAAGGCTCACACATTATTTACGAAACTTTCTTTTTAGGTATTTTAATTACCTCTCCTTAATTGTAATAAAACTATTATAAAACGCAGCTTAAGATATAATTTTTGATTCAGTATGTTTTTCCGAGATAGAACATCTTATCAGCATTAGCTTTTACGAAGTAATTTTTTATGGTAAAACTCTTGCAGGGAAAGCACAACGAGAAAGTTTGTAATTTTTTCAGATTTGACCACAGATTTCTTTGAAATACGACCAAACGATATCTTATGATGATCTATTGTTTTTTGGTAAGAATTCATGCCCAAGTATGCGAAAGGTTCTAAAGCTATGTTTCCCCGCAGAGTGCCATGCGCCATCTCAAAATTGAATTTCAGGTATGCTTCCGAATCATGGACATTAATGGGTCTGTTGCACACTTTGGCTGGAGTATTTTAAAGTATCAATACGTTAGTAAAATGCCGTAAAAATGACAAAGGCAGCATTAGAAAACCCCAAAATTCAGTAATAAACTCACAACTCGCGAAAAACACTAGACACTATTCTGACCTGCATCTTTCCACCAAGAGCACGATATTTCGTGAGATTAGCGTGGCACATTCAAATAATCACGGCTGACTGTCATCACAGCTGACTTCATAAACAAATAAACAATCAACACTGACGGCGTCTGTTCCAATTCTTACGTATCAATATCCTCGGTTCTTCGCAATAGGTTGTGCAAGGTACGGAGACGACATTTGTGTCAAAAAACTATCAAAATGAAACAATAACACACAGGAGTTCCAAAGATGATTATTGAAGTTGGAAATATACTTGGAACTCCTGTGTGTCATCGTTTCATTTTGATAGTTTTTCGACACAAATGTCGGTTTCTGTACCTTTCATAACCTTGCGTGAGGAACTGAGGATATTGATACGTAAGAATTGGAACAGACGCCATCAGTGTTGATTGTTTATTTGTTTATGAAGTCAGCTGTGATGAAAGACGGCCGTGATTATTTGAATGTGCCACGCTAATCTCACGATAATCTCGTGCTCTTGGTGGAAAGATACAGGGGTGAATAGTGTCTAGTGTTTTTCGCAATTTAAGAGTTTAATACTGAATTTTGGTGTTTTCTGATGCTTCCATTGTCATTTTTAAGGTTTTTTACCTATGAATTGATATTTTAAAACGCTCTAGCCAAAGTGTGCAACAGACCCATTATGTTGACAGTTTATGTCAAAGCCTGGATTTTTTTTTTTTTTTTTTTTTTTTTTTTTTTTTTTTTTTTTTTTTTTTTTTTATCAAGAATTATAATCTGTTTGATTTAAGAGGGGTAATATAGGAATTCTTTCAAATCTTACACAGTTTCAGGCTTGCAGCTGCTCTTATTTTGAAAAGAGAAGTATAAGGGATGGTCGCTAATCTGAGAAAAAACCATTTTAATGCTTCGCCAAAAGGGGTCTGTTGGAAACTTTTGCTACATCGTTATGAAAGGTTCATTCCTATGTGAAATCAATTGTACGAGTAAATAACGAAGGGAGCACCAAAAAGTCCCAAAATACACTCACAGACTCCATGAACTCGTTTAAAAAGACAATATGGCGGTCGGATGAGTTAATGACAATAAAAAAGGTCACATTCATATTGCAATGGGGCTATTGCACACTTTTGCTATAAGCGATTTAATAGTCAATTATGGTGTAAAAACCTCAAAAAATAACGATGGCGGCACTAAAAACTTCCAAAATCCACTCCTAAACTCAATAAACGCAGTTATTTGCGCGAGCGTAATGGTGGCCGAAGGCACTAACAATGGGAGATTCCCATCTAACAATTCTGAAACTCCATCAAGAAGTGGCCAATAAGAGACTACTTTCGTTTGACACCGGTGTCACTTGGTGTTGCGGTACCATTCATCGGATGTGGATCATCACTCTGATGACTAATTACTCTGTGAATCATCCTTGTCAGCATAGAAAGAGTGACGAAATTAAGATAGGAATCTCCCATTGTTAGTGCCTTCGGCCACCATTACGCTCGCGCAAATAACTGCGTTTATTGAGTTTAGGAGTGGATTTTGGAAGTTTTTAGTGCCGCCATCGTTATTTTTTGAGGTTTTTACGTCATAATCGACTATTAAATCGCTTATAGCAAAAGTGTGCAATAGCCCCATTAATGAATCACTTTTCTCAGCATAGAAAGATGCAATTGGACGGAGCTCCCGATTGTTACCCGCTCATTTGACCGTAATCCTGGAATTTAATTTAATTTAATTTAAATAATTTATTGAGCTTGTGAGTGGTTTTTGGAACGTGCTGATGCTCTCAACGGTTTTTTGAAGTAATTTTACATTGGAATCGACCCTCCATAATACTGCTGCAAAAATTTGCAACAGACTCATTGGTTCACAAGGCTATGAGAGACACCGGAATTTTAATTAATGATGGGCTCTTGGGTGGCAAGCCGACTAGCAATATTTCTGGTAACTACTCAACAACTCTCATAATTTGGCTAAAATTTTCAAATAGTATAGGTTCTAGTTCATCATGAGGTACCGTTTGTTTTTTCTTTCGTTGAGTGCTATGAGTTTCCAAAAGAGGACGAAAATTACCTGCTTCTATGGGTTTTCTATAACCTACAAGTTGAAGTTAACGGTTTTTGTGTGTTTTAAATCTTCTTGTGTTTAAGTTTTAAATCTTTGCAGTATTTTCTACAAATCATAATTTCAAAGAATGTACTCTCATTTCTTTTTGTGTGTGGTTTAATTTTCAGTTCCTTCAACTCAGCTACTCATTCATCATGCTACTGCGTTCCGTTCACCTTCAAAGAACCGAATAAATTTGGAATTCTATAGTTCATGAATGGGTGAATCGATTAACTTCAATTCTTTTCCATAGTGTTATTGCTTTTCGTCCGCACATGTGATAACTATCTTCTATTTTTACGATCACGATTAAATTATATTTAATTAAATGAAGTGAACATTTAAAAAAAGCTGTTTACATTTTCATATAAAAAAAAAAAAAACTCTTTTTTTCTGGGTGGTGATTGTGAACGAAGTGAATACATATAGATCGCCCAATATAACAATTCAGTTTTTCTGAAAATTAAATCTAATCGGGGAACTCGAATTGACTAAACAAAGTTCATTGAGCTTTTTAACATGCAGTAAGTACTGCATGTTTTTGTTATGGTTTTGTATCGATTTTGGCCATAAACTTCCTGCATAAAAATCGACAATTTTCGGCTTGGTCGCAAACGTGCGTTGTCAGATTTCCGCGCGTAATGATCGCGTACTGCTTTTCGGTGGATTCCTTTCGTTCGATATATTGCGGAGCGGCAACGCGAAAAGTCTCCCTATCCTTTAAGCAGTCACTAAACGAATCGCGCGCCGTATCGAATCCGCGATATTCTTCGGTCCGCCGCACAATGGACAGAAATCAAATCTTTGGCGGTCCAAATTCGATCCTTTCAAAGTTGGAAAATTAGTATTTTAGATGGATACTATAGTTGATTTTAAGGGGTTTATTTGGCTCCGTTTTTTATTCCTGGCTTGTCCCATACTTATCGGAGAATATCATTTGATGGATCGACAATTTTTGTGATATCTCATGTCTTTGTACTTTTGACCACTTAGGACTCGATTTGGATCCATAGTGCGCCGTTTGAAATGTTCGAACAATGTTGAGTTAGCTTTTGACTGAGTATTGAACGTAAGTTTTTCATAAGGATTTGTCTCCGTTATGAATAAATTTGGTAGTTTCATTATTTTGTCTGTGATTACCAACGAGCTATATCTAGTTCGGAGGCTTTGGTAAACATGCGTAATTTGCCTCGGAGATTTTAAGGTTAGAGATTTGTGTTGTGAAAACAAACCGAAGTTCCCTCCGCAATGTATATTCGCGTGTTTTCGAAGTCTATCAGAGACTTTAAAATCTGAATTTCTTTATGAACTGTGCGTGTTTTCTGTCAATCAAAGCCTTAATTTTAGTTTCTACTAATTGAAACACTCAAGTTCTTCATAGCTTTCATTTAATTTGCCAGATTCTACAGTGCGTGTTATTGCCTCGTAATGCCGTAACTCATCGCCTTTCTTGGCATTTTGACGAGTGAAAGTGGTATGTTGTGGTGATTTATTCAAAAATTTTGTAATTTGACCTCTCTCAGCAAACTCTATCTTCCTGAGACAGATTTTCTCATGTCCATCTCCTAAGTTGAGTGATCTGAAGTAGATAAATTCTTTAGCCGATGAGCGTGCTCCTTGATCCTTCTGAAATGTTTGTGCAGTGAAAAGTTACCGAAAGGAAAAAAAAAACCACCTTGGATGTATTGTTTGATTAAATAATTTACTTTAAACCAAGAATTGTCTTGAAGGCATGTGCTCCATTACCTATTCTCAAGTTTCCATGTCTCGAGACAACTTCATCAGGAACTCTGTCAGGAGCCTTTAGGTACTACCTTCCACGCTGATTATATGTTGAATAATAGTTTTCACGATTTGAAAGCAAGCTTCATGCTACATCCAGTTTAATTCTCTCCAGCACCATCAAGCTGTAAAATCATTTGCTTCCTGTCCCACACAGGATTTTTATACTTTTAAGACAAGGAAATGTCCGAACATTACTGTGAGCAAGGGTGTTTGGTTTTTTTCGGCACTCATCAGAGACCTTATTATTTGACGTTCAGAAAACATCAGAGCGTACTCAGCGTAGCCAATGCATATCTTTCTTTTTTCAAGAGAGCTTGACTATTTTGACTTTCCAAGCATTTCAAAAATTACTGAATTAATCCTGAGTTGATGTCTAATTTGTAAGGTGATAATAAGCTTTTTATTTTTGTTTAAGACTTAACTTGCCAGTTTCACTCAAGTCATCATTCTGTCCATGTGAAAGAGTGCTCTGATGACTGTTCTCTCAAAGAAGCCTCTGTGATCCTGATCCTTACTGAAGTGTTGCCCCTTTCAGTTTTCCCAGTGTTTATTCCAGAGATAAATCTGGTTCATTTGCTAAAGAGCATTTCTAAAATTTTAACTGTCTCCAACTATCAGCATTTATCAGCTACAGTTTGATTCTAGAAAGCCCTCCATGACCATCTTTGATATCAGCACTCTTCTTCTGTCCAAACGTGTAAGTGCAGTGTAAGTCTTTTTACCTATTTCTGCATGATGTAATTTCTTGGCAGCCGATTATGAACAATCGAGTCAACTTTGACGAATCGAAGCTATTGGACTAAGTCCATTCCAGTCATTTGAGTCAGTTGCTCTGCTGGTAATTTCCACTTTTGAGCATGAATTCTTAAATAAATTCTGAAAATGTCACAATGAGCGCAGATGCATCATTATTTCTTCCACGATGGAAGTATAAAGGTGGAGGGGAGGCATTCGTACCCCACCGTGCATCACAGAACTTGGTGTTGGGTATTGACATTTGAATAGTTTTGCTCTCCATAACTGTCATGCAAGCATAGGTACAATTGGTCTGGAATATTGGCAAGGATATTCGTCATGAAGCAGTTTTTATCGAATGGCCATGTCTCAGTTAAAACTGAACAAATCTTGATGCATCAGCGCTTTATGTGATTTCCGCGGCATTTAAGTAAGAATTATGATCGCAAGTAGTAATTAACGATTGTGCATATGGCCCAAAATGCGAAATAATTGGACAGGGCTAAGTTTATTGACTCTACCTAATTCTTTTAGATTCCATTTAAGGAGTCCATTTAATTCACCCAAGTCCAATCGATTGTTTGTGATCAGTTTCCAAGTCAGAGAAAAATAAGGACTTACAAGTTTGACAGAGGAAGAGCGGTGACATCACAGATGATCGTGAGAGCTTTCTAGGATCAAACTGAAGCAGGTAAAGGAAATTTTTTGCGACAGTTTAAATTTTGGAACAACTCTTGTATGGACAAACATTGGAAAAACATAATACTTTACAGTTTGGGAGCTCAAGAGGCAATACTTCCAGTGATTCTAGGGGAAATGTCTTGAAGGTACCTTCTTTTTGAAAGGGGGGGGGACTCTGGTAAGACAAGGCAGTAAACGAATGGCTCTAACTGCGTCAAGGCTTTTAATAAGGTCACACTTACAATTAGTCCATAATTACACCTGAACGCTGTGAAGGACTAAATTCTAGTATTAAAGACATTTTTGACGCATTTCTATTTAAATTCACAGCAGAATTTGGTTTGCTCATGGTTTGTTTTCATTGTTTATGAACAAAAGTAAACATACGACTTTACTTTTTCCAAAAACATTGACTTTCAAACGTTTCATCTCTGCGCTAATCATTCATCAAAACTCCACATTTTGGTGTTTTTCGGACATTTCCCTGTCTTAAAGGTACCTACTTCCTACACAGTATACACTTTCAACGCTGCAAGAAATTCATTTACACCTACAGTGTTGTTCTCACGCTACAGGATTATCAGAAGGTTCAAGAATTACTTACTTGTCTTTGAAGTGAATCATCCAATTTTTCTGAATAACTTGCTCGGTTTTTACTTTGTTTATGACCATTTTTAAAAAATAAATGGTGCTACAAGAAGCACCATATAGCTATTAAGTAATTGACAATCTTGAACTGGTCTGTGGCAGCAGCAATTTCCAAATCTTCAAATGTTTTAAAAGCCATTCCGGCTACCTATAATTTGAATTTAGAAAAGCTTGTTGTCCGCCATATTTACACCCTCCCTGGTTGCTGTCCGAAATGATCCAGCTTGATGCTTTAAGGTAATATTAAAACCAACCTGTTTCATTATTTTCATCCATTAGCATACAACACAAGTTTAATCCCTCGTATAGTGCTTATCAGATGTTAAAACGGCTCTCTACATGGAGATTGTCTCAATATTCTTCCTCAATCAGTAGTCCGAAAGTTCACTCGTCTCTTTGTTTTGATGTGTGTACTTACTTACTTCTTATTGCTGTACTGTTGAATAACTTTTAAATGGGTTTGAGGCTGAAATGTGCAACAAGGCCAGAGTTGGGGAAACGGGGTAGTCTACCTGTACTCAGTTCTTGATTCTTTGAAATTCACTCTGATTACCGTTGAAATGCGATTTAAAAAAATTACGAATGCCAAGTACAGTACTCGTAGTGTTCAAGTACTACCTCGTTTGCCCAACTCAGAACAAACATACCTAGCAACTAATTTTGAAAGTCAATGGAATTTCGCATCCTAAAGATTATTTATGACCATGCCAACAGCACCTTTCAACAAGGCGAGGATTACAATCGTAGGTGAGGAGCGATAAATTGCAAACACCACTAATCATATCAGCCACAACCACCTATAAGTGCGCAGGATTAAAGTATTTAATTGAATCATAACTAAATAAGTGCAAGCTACAAAATATTAGGAATATGCAAAATGCAACTAAATTCCGGGCGCAAACTTCTACTGTGTATATTGGAGCCCGAAATAAAACATGTTTTCCCTATGAATGTGGGTAAAAAAATGCCCCCCTCTTGAACTGCGATTCCTCCATGTGTGCTAAAATTTGATTTTGCAGTAATAGCCACAGTTACAAATCAAATAGACTTGAAACTTGGTGATCTGAAGTATTTTTACATAAAGTATCCATTTATAAACTTGAGAAATTCAGAAATTAAGTCTGACTATACGTTTCAAGATATATTGTACTATTAAAAGCACAAATTTTATGATACAGGTTTACCATTTGAAAAAAATGTCTAAAGTCCGATGGGAGAAACGCTTAAAAATGATTTGAGCTTCTCGCATTATTTAGTTACTTAGACATGATGTACAGGCTGTAACGGATGTATCCCCCCCTATGTCTAACTTTTGAACGAGTTGAGATAAAAAGTTGCGGTTTGGACCATTCTTCATAACTTTAGATGAACTTAATTTTTTTGGGGGTCAAAACCCCCCACCCCCCTAGGGGGCCCCAGGGGGGCTAGCTCAAAATTTTCAAATGGCAATCCCTATCTTGTGATACATCGTTTGAAAGGGCATAAAATTCCAAGACTTTTGGCGCAAACTAGAGGTCGATATCGTTTTTCGTTTTCGATATATCGACGTTCAAAGTTCGATTTCAAAAAATCAGAATTCCCATTTAAAAAGTCGGAATTAGAAAAACTAGGAGTCTAAAATACTCTAAAAAGCAAGTCTTTTTCAGAAAAAAATACGGTTCTGCCATACTTTTAGTCCAAATTTGGTTAGAGCCCCCAAACAATGTTCTAAAATATTGCCCCTCAGGGGGGCTACCTCAAAAATTCCGAGGCACGACCCTTATCGAGTGATACATCGCTCAAAAGGGCACACTAAACTGAGCATTTTTGCGCAAACCGCAAGTCCATATCGTTTTTAGGTTCCGATATATTGGAATTTGACAAAAGATGAAAATCCAACTTTGCCATTCGATATATCGAAAACTAAAAACGATATCGACCTGCGGTTTGCGCCAAAATGCTCAATTCAGTGTGACCTTTTGAGCGCTGTATCACTCGATAAGGGTCGTGCCTCGGAATTTTTGAGGTAGCCCCCCTGAGGAGCAATATTTTAGAACATTGTTGTGGGGCTCTAAAACCAAAGTTGGACTAAATGTATGGCAGAACCGTATTTTTTCTGAAAAGTGCTTGCTTTTTAAAGCATTTTAGACCCCTAGTTTTTCTAATTCCGACTTTTTAAATGGGAATTCTGATTTTTGAAAATCGAACTTTGAAAGTCGATATATCGAAACTAAAAACGATATCGACCTCTAGTTTGCGCCAAAAGTTTTAGAATTGTATGCCCTTTCAAACGATGTATCACAATATAGGGGTTGATGTTTGAAAATTTTGAAATAGCCCCCCTGGGGGCCCCGGGGGGGGGGTTGACCCCCAAAAAAATAAAGTTCATCTAAAGCTATGAAGAATGGTCCAAACCGCAACTTTTTATCTCAACTCGTTCAAAAGTTAGACAGGAGAGGGGGGGATACATCTGTTACTGATTGATATTTTCAAAAGCCCTCAACAGCTCCTCGTTCATATTAGGAGAAGCTCACACACTTATCAAGTTTTTTCTAAGAAGTATCTTCTAAAAGTACGAAAAAAGTTCATACCCTCATAGCAGAGGCAATTGCCAACATTTTTGCTCCCATAGACATTTACCAAAACACCCAGATTTTTTTAGCCATGGGGACTTGGAAGATTTTTGAATCAACCCTTGTGCTTATCCAGTTGAGAATTTCTCACAAATCTTGACAGATTCTGAAAAAATGTATCGAAACCTTCCGATCGATGTGCAACGTGTTCACTTGAGGAGACAAAATAAGGTGTCTTTTTTCAAATCAAATTTTGGGACTTCAATGGCAGAATCGGACTGATTCCATGGTCTGAGACTTAGACTTCCCAAATTTTAATTTAAGGAAGTACCTAATTTTTTCACTTTAAAGTACCAAACTAGTGGCACATCAATCAAAATGGTTCCATCCATTTGATCAGAATCTGTTTTGTACTTGAAGAATTCTCAACAGGGTGGCCACAAAAGCCAATTGGAATTTTTCCAAAAATCCGCCGTAACTCGAAAAATTTAGGTTTTTTGGTAAATGTCCATGGGAGCAGAAATGTTGGAAATTGCCTCAACTTCAAGGACACGAGCTTTTCTCATAACTTAAAAAGAGCTTTTTTGAAAAAAAAAAACTTGAAATAGATATGATTGAGCCTCCCCCTCAAATATGCACCACAGGGCGACTGTCATTCAGGGTAACTTTGTGCACTTTGAGTCTAACTTTGTGCAAGACGTTTTGTGATTCAGGACAACTTTTTGCAACTTTTGATATATTTCATTCAACACACCTAAGTAACTTTAAAGAGTGTTTTGTGTTCAATGCTGCCAATTTCTGAATTCCATTCACATTTTATACAGCTTGAACTAGGCATGCACAAAGTTACACCCCAATGCACAAAGTTACCCCGAATGACAGTATTCGAAGCTATCGAAAAAACGTCTAAAGTTTTGGAAGCTTCAAAACCAAATTTGACTAAATGTTTGTTATATTGAATTTTTTCTTGAAAAGGGCTTACTTTTAGAGTATTTTTGTGTCCTTGATTTTTAAATTCCGACTCTTCAAAGAGGAGTAATGATTTTTTGAAAATTGGTCCAAATCGAACTTTGACTTTCGATGTATCAAAACGAAAAACGATATTGAACTTCGATTCGCTCCAAAA
This sequence comes from Trialeurodes vaporariorum, assembly GCA_011764245.1. NCBI lineage: Eukaryota > Metazoa > Arthropoda > Insecta > Hemiptera > Aleyrodidae > Trialeurodes > Trialeurodes vaporariorum. The sequence goes on from VMOF01000035.1 coordinate 42,180,803, forward strand.
GTCTGATAATTTTACCCCTTTTCGATTAATAAATAAAATATGGGGGTCCTCGTTGAAGAGTATTGAATTTAGGGACGTGGTATCCGCCGCGGGCCCCCCAGAGATGGCCCCAAAATCAAAAACCCCTATAAAAGATGTCCCCCTCAAGGTAATTGAACATTGTTTCAGTGTTTTTCAAAATCCGGAGCCGTTCTCGAGATATTTGGCCTAGCTCCTTTTTTAATTGACACCCTATATGCTATGAAACTTAAGGTGATTCTATGGCAAACTCCCGAAAATTTTAATCCGATAGATGGCGTCACTTGTCGCTGGCTCCGAAAAGAGCCGTTTTTTGACGGTTTTCGGCTGTTTTTCTGAATAGACAAATATTAGACGAAAAATCGGAATGTCAGCACCTGCTTAATTTTTTGCTTGATTTTTGGAGCCATAAACGGGCCAAATTGGTTCTAAAATAAAGGCGTAACCAGAGACAAATAGAGACCGTGCACTCCCTATTCTTCCCGTGGTTGCGCGCAGTGTCCACTTTTCGTGAACTACTTTTGTCGGGACTCATCGGCCTCAACAATCAACCTTCGCATAATGTTGGATGGTGAAGCTCAACAAAAGGCTGTGATTGGTCCGCGGTCCCGGAAACGGAAACAGGGTTTGCTCGGCGAATGCAAAATACGTGCTCATCAGTCAACATTATGCGAATGTTGGCTGTTGTTTCGATGAGTTCCGAACAAAATTGAACCAAGAAAAGTGGACACCGCGCGCAGGAATAGTGCAAGGCTCTCTATTTGTCTCTGGGCGTAACTATGCAAAGAAAAAATCATACGTAATTTGGAGTTGCATCAGTAAAGATTACAGGTTTCTGTTCACCTGTAATCTTTACTGATACAACTCCAAATTACACATGATTTTTTCTTTGCATACTTACACCTTAATTTTAGAACCAATTTGGCCAGTTTATGGCTCAAAAAATCAAGCAAAAAATTAAGCAGGTGCTGACATTCTGATTTTTCGTCAATTATTCGTCTGTTCAGAGAAAACAGCCGAAAACCGTCAAAAAACGGCCATTTCCGGAGCAAGCGACAAGTAACGCCATCTATCGGATTAAAATTTTCGGGAGTTTGCCATAGAATCACCTTAATGAAAAGCGGTATTACAAGAATAACAACGCACAGTCAAAGCAGCTTACACTGATTGACTGCATGTTATCTTTGTATCGCTAGATTGCGATACAAAATCTGCTGGCTGCTTGTTGTGTGTTTGCAGCGTTATTTTAAAACTTACAAGATAAAAAAATATGTGGCAAAAATGGTTGTGCCACTGGGTACATTTCATCTAGTAACCTGGGACCAATAAATGTACGGTACACACGGTCCTCTGCCCCAAGTTCACCCTAACAATAAGTACTTCAACAAGCATTGGCCACCAGCCAACGGACCGCATCGGACCGTTTTAAAATGGCGAAACCACAAAACTAACCTCAAAATAGCACTTATGGGCACAATAAATGTACGGTACAAACGGGCTCTAGGTCGTACCTAAAAATGGCGATTCTAACCTCACATTTCTTTAACGGCACGTCGGAATGTTGGGAGCGCTCCCAACTTTACGTTACTTGGGGCCGGTTTAGAGCCTTCCCAACCCATCCTAAGGGCTATTTTAAGGTTAGTTTTGCGGTATCGACATTTTTAAACGGTCCGATGCGATCCGTTGACTGGTGGCTGATGCTTGTTGAAGTACTTAGGGCGGACCTGGAGCCGAGGACTGCTTGTACCGTACATTTATTCAGCCATGGTAGGTTAGAGAGGCTCTAGACCCGCCCCAAGTAACGTAAAGTTGGGAGCGCACCCAACATTCCGATGTGCCGTTAAATAAATGTGAGGTTAGAATCGCAATTTTTAGGTACGACCTAAAACCCGTTTGTACCGTACATTTATTGGGCCTTCGGACCAATAAATGTTCGGTACAAATGGTCCTTGGCCCCAAGTCCGCCCTAAGTACTTCAACAAGCATCGGCCACCAGTCAACGGACCGCATCGGACCGTTTAAAAATGGCGAAACCACAAAATTGACCTCAAAATAGCACTTAGGGTGGGTTGGGAAGACTCTAGACCGGCCCCAAGTAACGTAAAGTTGGGAGAGCTCCCAAAATGCTAATGTGCCGTTAAAGAAATGTGAGGTTAGAATCGTATCAAAACAACTTAATAAAATAATAAAATATTAGGTTTTCTCTTCACTCGGAATCTTCATATCATCCTAGATTCGATTGATACGGAAGGGCGGACCTGAAATGTCATGCTTGAGTCCTTATGCTGAGGATAGCGTTTAGCGAATAACTGCCGCATCACCAAGGCACACGTTACATGCAAATCTTAGCTCTCAAGCCGGAGCTATGGGGCCGTGGCACATTTTTGCTACTAGCGATTTAATAGTTGATTCTGGTAAAAAACCTCGAAAAATAACGATGACAGAACTAAAAACTTTAAACTCAATAAACTCAATAAAAGATTTTATTTGCGCGAGCATTTACGGAGGCTGAGGGGGCAGTAATAACGGGAGATTCCCATCTAACAATACTGTAATTCTATCAAAAAGTGACCAACAAGAGACGACTTTCCTGTGACACCAGTGTCACTATGTGTCACAGTACCATTCATCCGATGTGGATCACTACTCTAGTGATACTAATTATTCTGTGAATTATCCTTGTCAACGCGCATAGAGAGAGTGAACAAATTGAGATGGGAATCTCCCATTTTCACTGCCCTCAGCCACCATTACGCTCTCTTTAAATAAAGGCGTTTATTAAGTTTAGGAATGGATTCCTGAAGTTTTTAGTGCTGCCATCGTTATTTTTCGAGGTTTTTACACCAGGATCTACTCTTAAATCGCTTCTAGCAAAAGTGTGCAACAGCCCCATTTATGAACTGTGATTGTTAAAAAGTGGCCGAAACTCAGGTAGTATACTTCTCATCAATTTATCACTCATGAACTTTCAAGACCAATATTAATCTCCGAGAACATTTTAATCAAAGAGTAAACAAGAGTCGCAATTGAATGGAAGGACTGCGCGTGGTCAACGCAGACAAGGGATCGGAACTCGGGCTGGCCTCTGATTGGCTGTAATCGTGGTGCCAAACTGTTTTAGGACTTATGGAAATTAACACGGGGTTTTCGTTCCGGGACGTTTATCTCGAAACCTGTGCAAAATTGCCTCCAAACAATTAATACTAGTCGATTTAGCAGAATTTTTCAAACAATTGATAGGTCATAAGTGCCACTTTATTGCAAATTCGAAAAGACTGTTTCAGTTGAAAAGTGCGCACAATGGGGCAGTTGCAAGGGTCTGAAATGTTGTGTTTTTTATAAAGAAAATGATAATACTCGACGAGCAGAGAACAATGGTGCCCTTGGTTTTTTTCATCGGTGTCCCGGTTTTGGAGAAACACACGTTTAAAGCTGTAAAAAATCGTGTGCGTAGTGACGTCACCACGTGGAATTCCCATTTAAAACAATGTATTTTGGGCCAAAATATCATCTTTGGAACTACTGGACTTAATTAGAAACCAAAGGCATCTTTGTTCTCAGCGTAACAAGTACTTTCATTTTCTTTATAAAAACCCGAACATTTTGGACCCTTGCAACTGCCCCATTGTGTGTTTACATGCTTGGCGTGTGTTTGAGCAGTGTTTTAGTAACTCACTATTAAGTGTACTTTTCAACTGAGACAGTCTCCTCGAATTTGCAATAAAAAGTAGCTCTTCTGACCTATCAATTTGTTCAAAAAAGTCTGCGTGAAAAATTCCTCGACTCGCATAAATTGTTTAGAAAAGATTTTGTACAGGATTCGAGATAAAAGTCCCGGAACGAAAACCCCGTGATATTCCCTATACCCTAGGACATTTTAGCACCACGCGCTGCAGCCAATCAGAGGCCAGCCCGCGTTCCGATCCCTTATCTACGTTGACCACGCAGGCCTTCCATTCAATCGCGACTCTTGTTTACTCTTTGACTTTAATCAAGTAATATTAACCTAGAAATGTCACTGGAAAGTTTCAGTTTTAAAGGTCAAAAGTGATGATTTTTAATGGTTTTTTTTTCACTGATCCTGTCCCTTCTTTACCAACGAGCTATACATTTATCTGGAGTGTCGGTTTAATGGGTAACCTGCGTAACCAGTATAAGGGATTTTTAGGTTCGGTTTAAGCGAGTAATTTGTCCATTTGTTTCCGTATATTTTGGTGCGGCGCCGCCACCGCACAGTGAACTGGAATAGGCTTTGATCCATTGTGCGGTGGCGCCGCGCAAAATACACAGAAACAAATGGACAAATTACTCGCTTAAACCTAACCTAAAAATCCCCCATACTGGTTACGCAGGTTACCCATTAAACCGCCACTCTAGATAAATGTATAGCTCGTTGTTTTTTTTTACCAATTTCAGACCATAGTGCGGGGTTGCAAATATTTTGCACGCGATGCACTCATCATGACTGGAAACTTTTCACTGAACAGTGGAGTTTTTCTTTGTTTACACATAGACTATCTCAATTGAATAATGCACATCTGACCGAACGAAATTTAAAAAACTTCAAGTTCAGTAGGATTGTTCGATAGAAGCACATTTAAGGTCAGTTTTTGCAATAGCGGAGTACAGAAGCGAGAGTTGTCTCTGCGTTAGCGATTTCGTATCTCTTTCGTTGTTTGAGGTGATTCAAAACCAGGTCATTTGGCATAGAGGCTAAAAGTATCTCTACTTTTTCAGCTCAATTTTAGAAATTCAAAATTACGTCGGAAATTTTAATTACGAGTCGTGCTGTTTGTTCTTTGAGAATAAGTCAAGTTAATCAAGATAGGAATTTTCGCACGAGATGGTTGTATAGGAAATTCTGTTTCCATGTGATTAAGTTCCAAGCCCTTGCCGAACAAAGTAAGTTTTTGCAAAAACCTATTCTCTATTTTTGATTAGGTACTAATGTTTGATTCTATCGATACTTTCAAAACTTTAGTCAAACCATGATATGTGTAAAAAATTTAATCAAGAACGTGTTAATTAATTTTTTCTCAATCTATAGACGAACCTGTGAGAAGAAGTAACACTTGCCAGATTCTACAGGAAGGAAAGGAGACATTCCTTTCTTTGCCATGGTACAGTCGCACATTTTTGATACTGCGATGAATAAAATGTTCGTAATGATAAGCGTCAAAAGACCGCAAAATTGAGCTTATTATAATTTAAATACAAATTACGAGATATGGTTGAAATGAGGCAAAAGACATTGTTCAGGGCCATTCTGGTTCCAGAATGGTTAGTATTTTAGAATGGTTGACATATTAATCAAAGAAGTTTCAGAGAATTGTAATAATTTCTCTTTGGTATTCGCGTAATGCGTAAGTTTATGAGCATGAATCCTTCACTGTATTGTGTGACTCTGGTGTTGCATGATGTGCGAACTTGTAATAAGCTCTATATCAGACATCGCAATGTATATTTTGACTTATTTCAAATTGTATCACCAGTGTCACATTATAAGAAAACATAAAAACGGGCTCATCTATTTTTCAAAATACAACCAGCACTCATCATAATGCATTTAATAATGAAAATTTTGGCGGGGGAAAATTTTCCCTAGTATCCAATTCAACCTTGATTTCATTATTTTTACCAAGCTTTATTTGGCATTTGCTTTTTGAAAAATCCAATCATGAACTAAACAATTTTTTTTTTGAAAATTTTTAAATTGTTTTTTCTTTTCCCGCCATTTCTTGTGATGTTATATCACGTGTAAAAAACGAGTAAAAAATAAAAAAATGAGAGTTTTTACCGAAAAACTGTACAATTCTTTTTTTTTTGCTATTTTCCCGTACATTTGACCACCAACCACCTAGTGAATTGAAAAAATCCATTTTTGGTTAAAAAAAAAAAAAAATCTCATGCAGTGAAGGGTTAAGGATTAGATGCAGAGATTTGATACTTTCAGCCATAAGTTTGCTGTCGAAGTGACAATTTGTGATTCTTTGTTTTTGATTTTAGGAGATTGAACCAAAAAGCAGATAATTTTTCTTTGAAAATAGAAATGGGAACTAATTTTTTGCGAACAGATATGGAAAACACTTTATTAATAAGACTGACGAAAGTTTTTCGAGTGATTGCAGGAGAATTTACAGAATTGCATAGACCAGTACTTCGGCCAATTGGTACCGTTCTTTACTATTATTTACAAATCACGGCATTTCTTTGGATGATAGCGATGATCATGAAACCGGTTTCATTGTTCGATTTTTTTGAGCGCTTCGGAAATTTCGTCTGCTTTCTAACAGTATTTATAATATCAACCGTCTATTTGTCACGTGAGAAAAGAGTCACTTCATTGAGTTACAAATTTGCCGAAAGATGGGTGCAATATTACAGGTAACGAGCCTCCCTTAACCCTAGTCTGCCAGACAAGTTTTTTAGACGAATTTGCCAGTTCCGGGTCTTTTAGACCCTTATTTAAAATACATGTGTTTAGCGCATTTATGATACATTTTAATGTTTTTTACTGTAAAGGGTATAATTGCTTTGTTTGCACAAAACGGCAACCCACCATATATAGTAGCAGTGGAGTAGGGTGCAATTTGGCAACGTTGTACTGTGCCCATTTAAACCCATGTAAGAAGTGGAATGCGAAGGTGTTCACCGAAAACCCACTGGTTTCGATCTTCTTAATGGTTTCATATGAACAAACTGCAACGTTTCCCGATTGCACGGTACGCCACTGTATAGTAGGTAACCTACCATTTATAGTCCCTCACCCTAGATAAAGCCGGAGGTCGATATACTGTTTTTCGTAAATTTTCGTCGTTTGTAGATCGACCTTTGACATTCGATACCTCGAATGCGAAAAAAGATGTCAACCTCCGGTTTCCGCCAAAATACTCAGTTTATTGTGCCCTTTCAATCAATCCATCATTTAATATGGGTCATCCCCCGGAATTTTTGAGATAACACCCCCGGAGCGCGGAGGGGTGAAAACGTTAAACAAATTTGGAGGGGGCCTAAAACCAAATTTTGACCAAATTTGTGTCACAGCCGTATTTTTTTCTGAAAAAGACTCACTTTTTTGAGTATTTTGGACTAGCAGTTTTTTAAATTCCGACTTTTCAACTATGAATAATATTTTTGAAAATGGAGGAATTAATTTTTGAAAATCGACTTCCACCTTTGATACCTCAAAATCGAAAAATGATATCAACATTTGGTTTACGCCAAAATGCTCGGCTTTGTATGCTCTTTTTGATGATGTGTCACATGATAGGGTTTGCTAGATGAAAATTTTGAATTGTAGGGCCTAAACAGGGGAAACAGGGGACGCATCTAAAAGACCCGATATTAAAAACATTTCCTGTGACTTGGAATTTAATTTTTTTTTTTTTTTTGATAACGCAAAAGTTGGGTTTTGAAGACATTTGTCGAGCTATTAGAGAAGCACAAGTATTTTGAGTCAACATAAAAAAATAAAACAACTATTTAGGAAGTCCCGGGTCTAACGGACCCATGTGACTAGGGTTAGTATATGCATACAGTCGAGTGTGACAGGAAACTTGACTCACTCTAAATTTCTGAAAAACGGCCACGAATTTAAGAAATCAATAAAATTGATGCATTTCATCGAAAGGGAGGGTCATTTGACTCTAACATTCAGACAAATTGTAAAACATTTTTCGTGATCGAATTCCTGTCAGGGGAGGCTTCAAATTCCCAATCTTTGAGCGAGGGGGGGATTCCATGGGGGATCCCATCCCCTTCAGAAATTTCAAATGGTAATCCCTATTTTTACTATGACACCTTTGGCAAGAGCATATAAATCCTAGCAATCTGGCACAAATCGTTGATTGATGTCGTTTTTTCCTCCCATGGATCAAGGATCAAAGGTTTACAACCAATCGACCAATCAACCAATTGTCAAAAATCGTAAGTCCCATTCATAAAGTAGCAACTCACAAAAAATTGAGCGCGGAAAATACTTTTCGCTCATCACACGTACTTCTAACAAAATACAGGTTTAGGTTATTGGAAATAATTTACAAGACCCGTTTTTATTTTGTAAACCCATTGTAACGATTGGAATTCCAACCTGAAAGAAAATGGAGATTGGAGAGACAGCCTCGCATTTCAAAGAAAGTTGGACATTCTTTTTGGGGGGGACATATTGGCTACTTTTTGGGGGAACATATTTTCAGGTAATCTCCAATCTGACTTTTCATGAGGGGAGAGAAGGGTTGTGCAACCCAGCTGACTCATACTTTTCAAATCGCTGTATCAAATGGCCCTGTTTTGAGACATTAAAACTGAGCATTTTCGCGCAAACCGATCAAGGTCGATATCGTTGCTCTTTCTCAAAATATCGAAGATCAAAGTTCGATGCTGTGGAATGTGTGCAAATTATTGAATTTGCGCTCTTTGCTTTTTGATGCACCGAAAAAGAAAACAAAATTGCATACATTTAAAAACTAACTACTTAGATAACGGTCGAAGCGAAAGTCCCCGGTTTTGACACCAAAAAAATTGATGCATTTCATCGAAAGGGAGGGTCATTTGACTTTAACATTCAGAAAAATTGTGTTTGGTGGTGTGCCAGATCACGTTGCACGCAGGCCACGGGTGGCTGGCCCGGGCTCGGGCGTGGAGCCTATGCCAAGAGGCCGCCCATCTGCTGCAATTTAAGTAGTCTGAGGGCGCGGATGACCGGACGTGGACTCCACGCAAAGACATTTGTTGACTTCGTATTGCATCAAAAAGTCTCGTTACAATTCAATTGCTCCCGGACGTGCGTGGACCTCACGTCCAAGAACATTTTGCAATAAGCAGACTTATTGATGCAACTCCAAGTCACAAATGTTGTTGTTTGGGGTCCACGCCCGTGAAAAACTTTGCAAAGAATTCCTGGCAGCCTGTTACGTAGGCAACGATGCAAAAAATGTCTTATGCAAATCTCAACGAAACAAAATGAATTAATTTCCAGGTGGACTTGAAGAACTTAATAACTTAAAAATAACTTAAATTAACTTTGACTTTTAGTTAGCTTTAATTTACTTAATTAAATTAAATTTATAGCTTAAATAATTTATATTGAATACTTAAGTGTAAATAAATGGCAGATGTAATTTCTTAGGACCATTCAGCATCCGGCAGGGCTAAAGGTGCTGAGTAACTGCGAGAAAAATATGAAATTCGCATTTTATGTCCTGACCACGGGCTCATTTTTCGTCTTTGTTGCTTACTCGACATTTCCATTGATTCGATACTTCTTCAAGGCCGATGACAAGAAGACAGGCCTATTCTCTTTCCCAATCAAAGTTTACCTTCCTTTTGAAACGTCGCAGGGCATTCACACCTTTCTGTACATCCAGATGTGCATCAACATTGCTTACTATTGCACTCTGCTTTCAATAATCTCAACGCAGTTCATGTGCATGTTCTGCATGTTGAATGCCGCATTTAGACTAAATGCTTCTTTCTACGAGGGATTGTATAATCATAAACGAACGGAACTTGTCCGTTCTCTCGGACCGGCGGTAACGCAAGAGCTCAATGGACGGTGGGATATAGCGCGAATTGTGGTCAATATCAACGAGCACCAAATTCTCTACAGGTAATGATTGCATATACTTTTCTTGAAGCTTACATGATTTTAGCTATGAGAGTGAGATAGAAGTACTTGTGGGTTACGATGAGAGTGAGAGAGATGGGGATGTACGTTTTGGGCGAATGGTGAGAAACAGGTAAAAAAAACAGTACGTATTGGGCGAGGCAAGAGGAGAATAATCCTGAGAACTACTCCATTTCTTAGGGCGTTTTGGGCGAGAGAAAAATATCAGGAATTTGTAGGAAACGTGAATAATGTGGCACTTTAGGGCGAGTGCGAGAGATGATGCTATTGCTGCATGTGGCAACCTCGCCTTCTCGTGAAATGTCTCGTGTCCGCGTGCCGCTCTTATCATTGAAGAAGACAAAATTATGTCCATAAAACGTAATATTTGGAACCCCGTGAAAATCTCTACGCAAGCCAAAATCACCGAATCCATTGAAAACTGGAATGAGTATAGCTCTGGTCCGCGAACCGCCCTCCGTCGCCTACAATACCTAAAACAAATGGGCTACCTTCATCAAGCTCGGAGGATTTAAATGTTTTTACTCCTACTTTGAACTTTAGTTTCTCATTTTAACAATTTTTTTGTTTTTTTAAATGTATGTCAATTATGTCATCTTTGACACGGAGCTATATACACTCCTACTTTGAACCTTTAATTTCTCATTTTTACATCTTTTTTTTTTTTTTAAATCCATGCCAATTTTGGCACGGAGCTCTTTACACTCCAAATGAATGCACTCCAGGGGAAGGGGTGTAAAAAGCTCTCTCACTCTATTTCCTTCACATGACGCAGAGTTTGAGAACTTTTTGTCAACCAAGCCCAATAATCATCGATTATACATCAAATTTCAAAAATTCAAGCTACAGACCTAAAATAATTGCTGCTGAGTAATAAACACTTGTAAAACGTGTACTCGGCAACTTAAATACTTCCGGTGATGCCAAACTTACAAAATTACCACAGTAAATGCCTCAAATGTACTCGCCCAAAAGTCCCTTTAACATTGACTGAATCCCTCACTAAATTCAATTTTTAACTCGCCCAAAACACCCACTCGAATCCAGCTCCTCGCCCGAAAGGTACCTTTTTGCGTCGCCCAAAACGTACTCTTTCTCTCGCCCAAAACGCCCGATTTTCGCCCACCCTCGCCCAAAACGTCATCCCCCAGAGAGGTAGCTTGGAATGATTAACGAACTTTTCCACCAGATGACGTCATCACTAAAAACCGTCTGAATCTTTTGATTTCTAGGGTTAAATAAAGAGCAAACATGAGCATTTCAGGCTCTAACCATTTGATAGTTCAGTGTGAATCAACTCGAGTTCACCGAAAGCGTCGTCCCATCAATGATTCAATCTTACGAATTGAAACTCAATTTGAAACTCATTTCAACTCAATTGCTCGCAATCACATTTTTGCGTTACATTTCCTCGTCAAGTTTTGATGTACTTTTACATTTTTTTCTTTTTCTTTTTTAATAGAATGAGTGAGGAATTGAAATACATTACCCGAGAGACCTTTTTCATGATGTATTATGGCGCGACAGGATCAGTGGCTTTCAGTTCTTTTCTGACTGTGATAGTAAGATAAAAATCCAACTTGTCTTTTTATTCTCAGCTCTTTGGTATTGTCATATAAGCTCTCTGAGTTTAGGAGGCTCCATATAAAACACGGAGAAGTAATGATAGCCTAGTGGTGGCTCGTTCTTTTTGACAACCACGTTTTTCGCCATTTGAATCTACGCAAAAGTATTGATTCTTCGAGTATCAATGAATTACCTAAAGCTCGATCATTTCACGTATAGGTAGGTTTGAAAGGGAGGGAATTCGTTGTCGTCTCATTCCACGAGCCACCACTGTGTTAGCTCAAGGTAACCTTTGATTCGTGAGGCTAAGCTAAAAATGATGTATGTAATTTAAGAAATAGTGTTATGTTAACGGCTGGGTCTTCCTTTTGAGTTGCCTTCTAATTTTCTTAAACATCTGCAAAATAAAGTGTTTTCATGGCTCATTATTGGAATTTTTTAAATTAATTTAGACATTAACTTCTATTTTTTAGCATTGGAAGATGATTCGGAATTGTTGATTTTCCATTATTACCGCCGAATCACAAGTGGCAGTAAAATCTTAGTCAGTCCATTCTGGGATTGATTAACGGTCCGTACTCGAATCTCGGAGAATATATGTAAATTCGGAGCTGGGCTAAAATTATCTGTCATACCTTGGTTTTTTATAGGTCTGACTTATAAACTTTTATTCGAAATTCCGAATTTTTATGAACTTCAAGTAAGTTTAGGATCTTGTTGCGTCCTCTATAACGCTTCGAACAACAAGGGAAATCAGTTGCGAAACATAATACATTATTTCTGAGCGTTCTATGTTCTACGAATGGTCTTTATCTATTAGGTATGCATGTTTTACTCATGTTTGGTTGCAGTATCATTCTACAATATGATTGAGCTCTAAGCCGTTGTTGACTTCATCGCTTTGGGGCTTCTCTATATGAAAAATGATGCGATATAGCTGCTGTTTATACACTTATACAGGGTGTTAAGAAAAAAAAGTTTCCACTGCGGTTTTTTCGAAAACGGCTGCGAATTTTGTAAGACGGCCAAACACGTGTCCAATAATATCGAGGGGGACCCATTTTGGGAGGTTATTTTTTCGGCGCCCCCCTGGAAGGGGCGGGGGAGGGGGTAACCCCCTTTTTTCGTATGGGAGCCCTATTTTTTTATTTCAGTATCTGAAAGAGCATTAAAAAGAAACTTTTTGGCGCAAACCGAAGGTCGATATCGTTTTTCGTTTTCGATATATTGAAGGTCAAAGTTCGATATGGACCTATTTTCAAAAAATCATTACTCCACTTTGAGATAACGGAATTTATAAAACTAGGACTCTAAAATACTCCAAAAAGCAATCCCCTTTTCAGAAATAAATACGAATTTGACTCAAATTCAGCCAAAAATAGGGTTTAGCGCCCCCGAAAATTGTCAACGTTTTGACCCCCAGGGGGGCCCACTGACTTGAAAACAGATTACAAACAATCAATTGGACTTGGATGAATTAAATGGACTCCTTAAATTGAATTTAAAAGAATTAGGTAGAGTCGAATAAACTTAGCCCTATCCAATTGATTTCGCATTTTGGGTCATATGCACAATCGTTAATTTCCACTTGTGATCAATAATTCTTACTTAAATGCCGCGGAAATCACATAAAGCGCTGATGCATCAAGATTTGTTCAGTTTTAATTGAGACGTGGCCATCCGATAAAAGCTGCTTCATGACGAATATCCTTGCCAATATTTCAGACCAATAGTACCTATGCTTGCATGACAAGTCATGGAGAGCAGAACTATTTAAATGTCAACACCAACACCAAGTTGTGTGATGCATTCATTTAAGGTTAAATGGTGTTGACTGAAATAGTGCGCTGAGTTCGATCTGAGAGCATCCATCTCACTCGACTAATTTGACTTTTGACTAATTGATAATCACCTGCTCAAGGCTGCGCTTTGATGCAATGCAGAAGCAGGCACCACCACTTGCTAGAACCTGATACTCAAAATGCTTCTGCTGTGGTACATTCATATCTAAATTATGATAACTTACGGTTTGAACAATGTTAAAGTTGAAATCCGAGCGTGAATGCTGATTCTTACATGAAGAACAGCGCATTGATTGAGGAGATTAAGCTGTGACGTAGGTGGGGTACGAATGCCTCCCCTCCACCTTTATACTTCCATCATGGAAGAAATCATGACGCATCTGCGCTCATTGTGACATTTTCAGAATTTATTTAAGAATTCATGCTTAAAAGTGGAAATTACCAGCAGAGCAACTGACTCAAATGATTGGAATGGACTTAGTCCAATAGCTTCGATTCGTCGAAGTTGACTCGATTGTTCATAATCGGCTGCTAAGAAATTACATCATGCAGAAATAGGTAAAAGGACTTACACTGCACTTACACGTTTGGACAGAAGAAGAGTGCTGATATCAAAGATGGTCATGGAGGGCTTTCTAGAATCAAACTGTAGCCGATAAGTGCTGATAGTTGGAGACAGTTAAAATTTTAGAAATGCTCTTTAACTAATAAACCAGACTTATCTCTGGAATAAACACTGGGAAAACTGAAAGGGGAAACACTTCAGTAAGGATCAGGATCACAAAGGCTTCTTTAGGAGAACAGTCATCAGAGCACTCTTTCACATGGACAGAATGATGACTTGAGTGAAACTGGCAAGTTAAGTCTTGAACAAAGTTATCTACTTCAGATCACTCAACTTAAGGGATGGACATGAGAAAATCTGTCTCAGGAAGAGAGAGTTTGCCGAGAGAGGTCAAATTACAAAACTTTTGATTAAATCACCACAAACATACCACTTTCACACGTCAAAATGCCAAGAAAGGCAATGAGTTACGGCATTACGAGGCAATAACACGCACTGTAGAATCTGGCATATTAAATAAAAGCTATGAAGAACTTGAGTGTTTCAATTAGTAGAAACTGAAATTAAGGCTTTGATTGACAGAAAACACGCATAGTTCATAAAGAAATTCAGATTTTAAAGTCTCTGATAGACTTCGAAAACACGCGAAAATACATTGCGGAGGGAACTTCGTTTTGTTTTCACAACACAAATCTCTAACCTTAAAATATCCGAGGCAAATTACGCATGTTTACCAAAGCCTCCGAACTAGATATAGCTCGTTGGTAATCACAGACAAAATAATGAAACTACCAAATTTATTCATAACGGAGACAAATCCTCGTGAAAAACTTCGGGTCAATTCTCAGTCAAAACCTAACTCAAACATTATTCGAACATTTCAAACGGCGCACTATGGATCCAAATCGAGTCCTAAGTGGTCAAAAAAACAAAGACATGAGATATCACAAGAATTGTCGATCCATCAAATGATATTCTCCGATAAGTATGGGACAAGCTAGGAATAAAAAACGGAGCCAAATAACCCCCTTAAAATCAACTATAGTACCCAGCTAAAATACTAATTTTCCAACTTTGAAAGGATCGAATTTGGACCGCCAAAGATTTGATTTCTATCCATTGTGCGGCGGACCGAAGAATATCGCGGATTCGATATGGCGCGCGATTCGTTTAGTGACTGCTTAAAGGATAGGGAGACTTTTCGCGTTGCCGCTCCGCAATATATCGAACGAAAGGAATCCACCGAAAAGCAGTACGCGATCATTACGCGCGGAAATCTGACAACGCACGTTTGCGACCAAGCCGAAAATTGTCGATTTTTATGCAGTAAGTTTATGGCCTAAATCGATACAAAACCATAACAAAAACATGCAGTACTTACTGCATGTTAAAAAAAAAAAAAAAACCAATATTCTAAGTATCCACAATTTTTTCCCCAGTAGAAATTGAACTAATGGAGAACCGTTTGAAAATATGATTCAGTTTACCGAAAGTCATTGCAATTTTTTTTTCAGGATCCGTTTAAGTATGGACACACAGCAACTGTAGTTCTCATTCCTTTAGGGATTCTGTTTATGTTCTTTATTTGGCAGTGGAAGTCGCATACGCTGTGAGTTTACGATTTCTTTCTTTTTCTCCATACGCTTTATTGAAATAAGATGTTCTGACAAAGATATTTACACTAAAAAACATGGCCAGCCCCACAGTCGGGGCTATTGACCACAGCGATATTTTGTTGACACTTAAATAATAATATCCCCCCCCCCCCTTTCCATAGATGTCAATAACTTATAATAGAACTAAACTTTTCTACTTTTCTACATTTAAAACAAGTTGGAACTTGCAACACTGGAACAGTGTTAGAAAAGAGAGCATGAGTGTCGGCCGTAAATCATTGTAAGTGTGGAGTTCCATATTGATAGTACAAATCTGCGACAAATTCAATCGCAACGCTGCATTTGTGTTTGTATAACAGTGATCGCTGTAAAAATAACTTGATAGGTCAAAGGGGGAATGAAAATTTACTCATAGCGTGTTGAAACAGTTGTTCACGAGGCGAGGTGAATACTGGGGTTTTTGAAAATCGATTTCGATAGTGATATTTCCCTTTAAAATCAGATGACGCAATACCAATCCTAGCAAGCCGCAAAGTCTAGTTTAGTTTTTTGGGACTTTTTTAGATTTCTCTCGCCTGAACCAAAGTCATCAGGAAGGAAATTCTTATACCAATCCTAGCAAGCCGGAAAGTCTAGTCTAGTTATTTGGGACTTCTATAAAATTTTTCCTCGCTTGAACCAAAGTCATCACGATGGAAATTCTTCGTCTTTATGGTTTCAGCTCTTTTTGTCTCAGATTAAAAAATAAATGTTAATATTGATCAAATGTCATCCGACACTCATCAAGGCCCTTAAGGAACGTAATATGAAATTGAAAAAAGCTCATTCGATTTTTTAAAGGGGGCTTAAACGGTCCATGAGAGACGAAATTCGCGGATACAGAGTATCCACAGCTTATTTCAATGTTCGATCTGACAAGACCGTGCGCCTTTGAAAAATCGATATCTCGATAGTGAATCGATGTATTGCAATTCGGTTTGCACGATCGAAAGCGCTTGCTTGTGATGACAACCTCGAAAATTTCAGATCCATCCGAGTTTTTTTAATGACCTTACAGGACCTCTCGCGGCCGCAGTTAGACTTTTCTTGTCAGAGTTACGCTAAAACGGGGAGTAGTTCCCCCCCTAAGATGATATTTTTTGGCTCTAAACTGCATTGGGCCCTCTCGGGACATCATTGGGCCCCGAAAAAAAGGGGAACCCGATAAAATACGGCACACGACTGGTTCGTGAGAGACGAAATTCGCCTTTTTCCAGCCTCCAGTCCCCCTCTAAGGTCGATCTGAAAAGCCCGCGCGCCTTTGAAAAATCGATATCTCGAGAACGAATCGAGGATTGCGCACTGGGGTTTTGGATTGGGCGGTAGCTTCAGCTTTTAAATAATTCTTAAAAAAAATTCAGATCCATCCAAGTTTTAAATGGATCTTATGGGCCCTCCCGCGGCCGCAGTAAGACTTTGTACGTGAGACTTACGCTGGAGTTGGGGCCACCCCCCCCCCCCCCCCCCCGATATAGACTTTATCGGTCCGACTTTTGTCAGGGCCCTTAATGAACTTCATGTGAACTAAAAAAACTCACATATGACTTCTCACGGCGCATGCTGGGTCCATGAGAGTCGAAATTCGGGGATTTTAGAGAATCTTAGATTTCTGACCCTATACCGCGCGCCTTTGAAAAATCGATATCTCGAGAGAAAATCGATGTATCGCAATCCGGTTTGGACCGATCAAAAGAGTAAGCTTACCGGTACTCGCCGTTAAAATTTTGGATCCATCTGATTTCATTTTGAGACCTTACTTGATTTACTTGGCCCCAGTTGGAATTTTTTTTTCGGAGTTACGTGGCAAGGGGGTCGCTCCCTCTTTTGGAAAAATGTGGAGGGGGCCCTTTGCTGGGGCATACATTCTATTTTTCACTTTTTTTTAACATGCAGTAAGTACTGCATTTTTTTGTTATGGTTTCGTATCGATTTTGGCCATAAACTTCCTGCATAATAATCGACAATTTTCGGCTTGGTCGCAAACGTGCGTTGTCAGATTTCCGCACGTAATGATCGCGTCTCGTTTTACGGTGGATTCCCTTCGTTCGATATATTGCGAAGCGGCAACGCCAAAAGTCCCCCTATCCTTTAACGTGGAAAAAAACGAATCGCGCGCTATATCGGATTCTCGATATTCTTCGGTTCGCCGCACAATGGACAGAAATCAAATCTTTGGCGGCCCAAAATTTCGATCCTTTCAAATTTGGGGAAATTAGTATTTTCGCTGGGCACTATAAGAGATTTTAAGGGGTTTTTTTGGCTCGGTTTTCTATCCTGGCTTGCCCCATATTTATCGGAGAATATCATTCGATGGATCGACAATTCTTGGACATCTCATGTCTTTGTATTTTTGACCACTTAGGACTCGATTTGGATCCATAGTGCGTCGTTTAAAATTTTTGAGTGAGTTGGAGTGAGCAATACCATGAGTGAGGTTTTGACAGAGTTTTGGGCCCCTAATTTTTTCATAAGGATTTGTCTCCGTTATGAAAAAATTTTGGTAGTTTCTTTATTTTGTCTGTGATTACCAACGAGCTATATCTAGTTCGGAAGTTTCGGTAAACATGCGTAACCGCCTCGGAGATTTTAAGGTTACAAATTTGTGAAAATCAATGAGTACCAAAACAAATCAAATTTTCTTCACGTATTTTCGAACTCTATCAGTGACCAAGTGACTTTAAAATTAGGATTTCTTTTTGAACTGTGCGTGTTTTCTGTCAATCATAGCCTTAATCTCAGTTTCTACTAATTGAAACACTAAAGTTCTTCATAGCTTTCATTTAGTTTGTCAGTTGTAATTCTCATTGTCATTTGTAAGCTCCATTACCTATTTTTAAATTTTTCCATGTCTCGAGACAACTTTATCAGGAACTTTTTCGGGAAACCCTTTTGGGTACTGTACTCCCTTTTGGGGAGAATTCCAGGCTGATTATGTGTTGAATAATAGTTAAGTAAAAAACCCAAACTAGTTATATCTTCGTCCATGGTCGTAAGAGTAATTATTTTTTTGTTTTTAATATTCATATATCTCGTATTTAATTTAAATGTTATGATATGATCGTATCGGAGGTTTCAACGATTTGCCAGTAAACATTTTTCTACTTTCCCTCAAAATACTCTTCGATTAGTTTTTTCCTTAAATTCTGACTTTGCTCGGCAATTCTTGCCGAGACAGGACTGAGACTGTCGCAAGATGTTTAGTGTTTACGTTTGAGGTTAATTGATGAGCAGTGTTCCCAACCAACGTTTGTTTTTTTTTTAGTCATTACTCATGTCCTTTATTTTTATTAGTGGTGCATTAAAGGATTATTTCAATCAACCATAACCCACCCACTTGCTTCCTATTAACTTCCAGAATCCAGATGTTTGCTCGTGAAATGTTGTGGCCACGGCCGTGGTTGTGGATCATTTTATGAAATAAGCAATCTGAACAATCAACTTATTTCTCAGTGCTAAACCCCATCTTTCAGTTCTGTAACTCAATCTAGATTTTATTATTTGCTTTACAAACGCTCACCCACTTCTTTAAGCCAAGAATTCTTGTTTTCGGGTGTGTAGTGAATTCTGTCACGAATCAGTTTTTTGCTATCTTGTCCCTTCCGATCAAAGAGAATGAATTTTAATGTTTTTAATAGAAAGGGTTTTTGAACCAGACGTCAGAGCCACTGTAAAAGTTGGGGTTTTTTATAACTGATGGCAACTAGTTAATACTGATTGATTTCAATGGGTTAGGATGTTTAAAAACCCCTTGGTGGTTTTCAAAGGTGTGTTCTTCGAGGAGTGATTTTATCATGTTGCATCTCACTTTAACTGTCTCGTGCCTTTACAGAAGTAGTAACGCTGTCAGTATCCTTTTTTAACTGCTGCTAGCAATGTTTCTAAAATTGGGCTTTTGAAACGAGAGTCCCCTTTTAGAAAATTTTTTTAGTAGTCAGCTGTATTCTGCGTCAAATCAAAAAATTCAGAGTGTAAGAAATGCTATTTGGGGTATCTTTAAAACTCAAGTCTTTCAAGTAAGTCACATCAATTTTCACTTCAAACTCTACCATTAACTCTGTCTTTCAATGGATTTGTGATATTTATCTTCAACAATTTTGGTGATAAAATAGCTAGGTCATTTCAGGAAAATTGCTGATGACAGCTCTTTATTTACATGTGCGGATGGACCATTTCTGTTTTAGCCAGAACTTCGTGGATAATTTTCACAGCTGGGAGTTCATTTATCTGCGTAGTTGCATAAAAATGGAGTGCGCTTTGCAAAGCTGTCATTGGCAATATTTTCTTAAATAAACGCTATCAAGATGATCAGAAATGTAAGCAAATCTTTTTTGACATAACTCGGCTGAAAAATTTTTGTATGCAGCAGCTAGTACTAAAAGTTGTTACCAGTGGGTAGCGTGTGTAGGCATTATTGCATTTTGTTCATTTAAAACCTTTCAATAGATCAAAATCCTGAGCCCACTACACCCCCAGTAGCTTCATATTTTCATGGATTTAAATGCGCACAGTACAATTTTGCCACATTGCAGTATTTGTGAATCCCATAAACTTGGTAGCGCAAAGACATCCGTGTACTCAGCTCGCTGATACTTACTTTTTTTTCTTTTTTAAAAATCACGCAATACTGATCCTAGTTCTATTCAGGGTCCCGGAAACTTTTTAAACTCCACCTGCTGAATTTCAAATATTGCCCCTTTAATTTCAACGCCAAGTTATTTTTCTGACTTTTTTTTAATTTTTTTTTTTTTTGGTGGGTGAACAAAGCGAGAGGATGAAGTAGAAGGGGAAGCAGAAGAAAGGTGCGGTAGGTACCTACAAAAATTAGACTTGGTCCTTCGGTTTCAGCGCCTTTGGGCATTAAATTTTTTGCACTTTCATGCGCCTGCAATTTATGAGTTATGCAATGGTTTGTGTTGAGCGCAGCCAACAGATTGTAATAATAATTCGGAAAAATGAAGATCAGATAAAATCTCAGGCTGAAATCTGGTGGGATAGGGGGCTAGAAAAAACACAAGAGTAGAAAGGGGGGAAGGGGGAGGGGAGGAGACTTGGTTGCTTTGATATCAGCTAGTTTGTAAGTTGAATCTGAGAGATCTCATGCACAATCATGCATCTCTCAGATAAGGTTAAAAAAACTGTTTTTGAAAGAAAATTTTTTAAAGAGAGGAGATGGAGGTAGGAAAGAGGAAGGTAGTAAAAGGGAGAGGTTTGGAGAAATTTTTGGACTTGACCGCCACGATTTTAGGTACTTGAGGTTTACTGATAGTTTTGGTGAAATAAATTTATCCAAAATAATTTGAGACATGAAATTAATAGAAATTAAAAAAGAAAATGAACAAAAACACTAGCGCTCAGAAGTTTCACATAGAAAAAAAATTTCTCACTCCAACACTCTCACTTACTCTGCATACCCAATGAAATTATACAGAACA
Source organism: Trialeurodes vaporariorum (assembly GCA_011764245.1). Lineage (NCBI taxonomy): Eukaryota > Metazoa > Arthropoda > Insecta > Hemiptera > Aleyrodidae > Trialeurodes > Trialeurodes vaporariorum. The sequence goes on from VMOF01000035.1 coordinate 42,201,466, forward strand.
TAATACAGAGATGATAACTATAGATAAAAGGAACCAGCACAGAGCATTTTTCTCAAGAAGGGCTGATTAAAAATTTTTTGAAATTGATTACGGAATTGAAACAAATTTTTTCATTTTTGATATTTTTTTCAAAAGCCCTCAACAGCTCCTCATTCATATTAGAAAAAGCTCACACACATTTATCAAGTTTTTTGCAAAAAAGCATCTTCTAAAAGTACGAAAAGAGTTCATATCCTCATATCAGAGGCAATTCCCAACATTTTTGCTCCCATAGACATTTACCAAAATCCCCAGATTTTTTTAGCTATCGGGACTTAAAAGATTTTGAATAAACCCCTTGTGCTTATCCACTTGAGAATTTCTCACAAATCTTGACAGATTCTGAGAAAATATAAAGAAACCTTCTGATCGATGTGCAACATGTTAACTTGAGGAGAAAAAAAAGGTGTATTTTGTCAAATTAAAATGTTGGGACTTCAATGGCAGAATCGGACCGATTCCGTGGTCTGAGACATAGACTGCCCAGAATTTTGCTTTTAAAGAAATACACCTAATTTTTACTTTCTCACTCTAATGAAATTAGGAAATTTAGAAAGTATTGCGATAGCGCAGAGATTTTCAAAGTATTTTGTTTCGATAGTTGGCCTCTCACGACTAAGTCAGAAACATGATTTTTACAAAAAATGGCCTTCATCATGTCTAAAACCATCAGAAAGAATATACTTCAATCATATTATCATATTTCTTTAACCCCTTTTTAACTTAGAGACATTTATGCAAAAAAAATTTTGTGGCGTCTGTCCGTCAGTCTGTCAGTCCGTCAGACCATCAGTCCATCAGTCTGAGTCCGTGTGTACCTTCCATAACTTTTGAAAAATTGGTCCTTATGCTTCCCGATTTTGCACAGATGTTACTTTTTAGATTCCCCAGAGGCGCTTTTTTTTTTTTTTTTAAATTTCAATTTTAGGTTAGTTTTTGGGAAAAAATGATTTCCATTGAAATCAATGGTAAAAAGGGAAAACTGGAATAATTCAAGTTTGGCTCAATCAAATTTTTATGAAAGTTAGCAAAAAAAATCTACATTCAGCCTACTAAAAAAAAAAACACATAGTTTCAAATCCAACCCTTAAAGCTGTTTAAAAAAACAAAATAAGTGCGCTCGAGCCAAAAAATGGAATTATCGTGAGAAATTAATCTTTTTTCTTGGAGTCAATCAATTAGGGCTCGATGAATTTTGATGAAACTTTTGTACACACAATCCACTATCAAAATACTAACATATTTTTTTTTCTTAGTCACCATACACAATCGATAAAACCTTTTCAAGAGGCAAAATAGGTGCGATTGAGAAAAAAAAAATGGGAATAAACGCAAATAAAAACATATTTCCCATTAATTGGGAAATTCAGGGTTTTGGGCCAATGAATTTTTATGAAAACTGGCAAAAGCAATCTACTATTAGTCTACAAAAAAAAGTATTCCTTACGTTACAATATACAACCTTAAGAGAGTTTAAAAAACAAAATAGGGCGTTCGACCAAAAAAAAAAGAATTAAAATGAGAATTTATGTTAAAACTTGGAGTCAATCATTAATGGGATGAATTTTGATGAAACTTTTAACAAACATAACATGCTACCGATCCACTAAAAAATTTCTTCATACAGTCATCATGAAAAACCTTTAAGACCGTTTCAAGGGGCAATAAATAGGTGCGATCGAGCAAAAATCTTTTAAATTAAGCCAATATAAAGACAAAAATAATATTTTGGGCTAAGTAATTCAAGCATGACTCAATTAAGTTCGATGAATATTGAAACAAAAAGTTTGCAATCTGCCTAGGCATAATTTTTTTTTCCCTGTATAGCTAGAACAAACAAATCTTAAGTCTGATACCGTTTAAAAGGGAATATAGGTTCGATCACACCAAAAAAAGAAGTAAAAGGAAAAATTAAAAATATAAAGAAGAGTCAATCAAAAGGGTGGATGAATTTTGTTGAAATTTTGTGTACGCAGCTACAAAAAAAGTACATCTTTTGGGGGGGGGTTTTAAATTTCTAAACTAAAAATTGTTTTGAAGATCCACCATTTGAAAGAAGGAACCAAAAATTGTATTTTTTGGAGGAAATGCAAGAATCAATATCAAATTTTTACAACCCATAAAAAAAAGGAAAAAAAGAAACTCCAACAAATCCAACTCCAAATTATTGGAATCTGGAATTAATCTAAAACTTGTTGAAAAAACATCAGATTAGAATTTAGGGATCTCAATTAGCCTTCAATTGATGAAGTAGGCAAATATTCGTACAGCTTCGCTAAAATTTGCAATGCAACTTAAAGAATAAGAATTTTTGGAATCTGGAATAATCTGAAACTTTTTGAAAAAAAAATCAGATTAGAATTTAGGGATCTCAATTAGCCTTTAATTGATGAAGTAGGCAACTATTCGTACAGTTCTCTACAAATTTTCAAACTCTTCGGATTGAAGGCTGAATTATGACTAGAGATGAAAATATTTTATAAATATTTGCGGGTCTGGTGGTCTCCCCCCGAATTCTAAAGGGGGGGCTGGAAGTCCCCCCAGCATTTCAAAGGGGGGTCCATGGGACTCCCCCAAAATTTCAAAGGGGGTCTGGGGACCGCCCCAGATAAAAATGGTGGAGAAAGTGTTTGTAGGGTATTTCCCCACAGTTTATTTTTGGGTTTTATGGAACCTACATTGCCCTTTTAAAAGGTATCAGACTTAAAAGTTGTTTGTTCTAGCTATACATGGAAAAAAAATTATGCCTAGGCAGATTGCAAACTTTTTGTTTCAATATTCATCGAACTTAATTGAGTCATGCTTGAATTACTTAGTCCAAATATTATTTTTTTCTTTAATTTGGTTAATTTAAAAGATTTTTGCTCGATCGCACCTATTTTTTGCCCCTTGAAACGGTCTTTAAAAGGTTTTTTATGATGACTGTATGAGAGAAATATTTTAGGGATCGGTAGCATGTTTTGTTTGTTCAAAGTTTCATCAAAATTCATCCCATTAATGATTGACTCCAAGTTTTAACATAAATTCTCACTTTAATTTTTTTTTTTTTGGTCGAACGCCCTATTTTTATTTTTAAACTCTCTTAAGGGTTTTATATTTTAACTGTAAGGAATACTTTTTTTTGTAGACTAATAGTAGATTGCATTTGCCAGTTTTCATCAAAATTCATTGGACCAAACCTGAACTATCCCAATTAATAGGAATATGTTTTTATTTGCGTTTATTCCCTATTTTTTTTTCAAACGCACCTATTTTGCCTCTTGAAAAGGGTTTTTTCGATTGTGTATGGTGACTAAGAAAGAAAAATATGTTAGTATTTTGATAGTGGATTGTGTGTACAAAGTTTCATCAAAATTCATCGAGCCCTAATTGATTGACTCCAAGTAAAAAAATTAATTTCTCACGATAATTCCATTTTTGGCTCGAGCGCACTTATTTTGATTTTTAAAAGCTTAAGGGTTGGGTATTTTAACTATGTGTGGTTTATTTTTTTGTAGGCTGAATGTTTTTTTTTTGCTAACTTTCATCAAAAATTTATTGAGCCAAAATTGAATTATTCCAGTTTTACCCCTTTTACCATTGATTTTAATGGAAATCATTTTTTCCTATAACTAACCTAAAAGTGGAAATTTTAAAAAAACAAAAAAAAACGCCTCTGGGGAATCGAAAAAGCAACATCTGTGCAAAATCTGGAAGCATAAGGACCAATATTTCAAAAGTTATGGGAAGGTAAAACGGACTGACAGACGGACAGACGCCACAGAATTTTTTGCATAAATGTCTCTAAGTTTGAAAGGGTTAAGAAATATGGGAATATGGTTTAAGTATGTTCTTTCTGATGGTATTAGACATGATGAGAGGCCATTATTTTTTAAAAATCATGATTGACTTAGTCGTGAGAGGCCAACTATCGAAACAAAAAACCTTGAAAATCTTTGCACCATTGCAATACTTTCTCAATTTTTCTAATTTCATTAGAGTGAGAAAGTAAAAAGAACGTATAAGGAAAAATTTAAAAGCATAAAAAAGAGTCAAACAAAAAGGCTGGATGAATTTTGTTGAAATTTTTTGTACGCAGTCTACAAAAAAAATACATCTTTGGAGGGGGGGGTAATCTGCTAAATTAAAAAAATTTTTTTGAAGATTCACCGTTTTAAAGAAGGAGACAAAAATTGTTTTCATTGGAGGAAATGCAAGAATCAAATCGATTTTGACAACCTAAAAACTAAGGAAAAAAAGAAACTTCAACAAAAAGAAGGAATGCAACTTAAAGAATATGCACTTATTGGAATCTGGAATTAATCTAAAACTTGCTGAAAAAACATCAGAATAGAATTTAGGGGTCTCAATTAGCCTTCAATTGATGAAGTAGGCAAATATTCGTACAGCTTCGCTACAAATTGCAAATCTTTGGATTGAAGGCAGAATTAGGTCCAAGAGATGAAAAAATTTTATAAAAATTTGCGGGTCTGGTGGTCTTCCCCAGAATTCTAAAAAGGGGTCTAAATTTCCCAGTTACGTCCCCCTTTAGTGATACATCAATCGAAAAGACGTAACAAACTGAGCATTTTGGCGCAAAACCCGGAGGTGGATATCGTTTTTACATTTGAGATATCGAATGTCAATTTACAGATTGAGATATCTCGATTGTGAAAAACGATATCGAACTCCGGTCTGCGCCGAAATGCTCAGTTTGTTACGCCTTTTCGATTAATGTATCAATCAATAGGGGTCAAACCTCGGAATTTTTCAGATGGCCCTCCTTGGGGGCCAAAAACGTCTAAAAGTTTTGAGAGCTTCAAAACCAAAATTTGACTAATGTTTGTTATGATTGAATTTTTTCTGAAGGGGCTTACTTTTTAGAGTATTTTGTGTCCTTGATTTTTAAATTCCGACTCTTCAAAGAGGAGTAATGATTTTTTGAAAATTACTCCAAATCGAACTTTGACCTTCAATGTATCAAAAACGAAAAACGATATTGAACTTCGATTCGTACCCAAAGTCTGATAATTTCCCCCTTTTTGATTAATAAATAAAATATGGGGTCCTCGTTTGAAGTATTGAATTTAGGGACGTGGTATCCGCCCTGCGGGCCCCAGAGATGGCTCCGAAATCGGAAACCCCCTATAAAGATGTCCCCCTCAAGCTAATTGAACACGTGTTTCAGTGTTTTTCAAAATCCGGAGCCGTTCTCGAGATATTTGGCCTAGCTCCTTTTTTAATTGACACCCTATATGCTATGAAACTTAATGAAAAGCGGTATTACAAGAATAACAATGCAGTCAAAGCAGCTTACACTGATTGACTGCATGTTATCTTTGTATCGCTAGACTGCGATACAAAATCTGCTGGTTTTTTTTTTTTTTTTTAATTTTATATTGGTCTAATCTAAGTTGGGGGAGAGGAGGAGAGTACCTGCAAGTCACCGGCAATTTACTTTTGATAGTGGCTGCGGGTCGAGGGTGCAGATTGCGGCCTTTTAACTTGTTGTGGGGTTTACAGGGTGGCCGTGTCTAAACTTATGAGAAAGAAGGCAACCACAGACCGGAAGAACGTTCAATTTCTGGTTCAGAGACCATGGACAAAAGACATGGGCACCCGCAAAACAATTGCCCGAGGGGCAACTTTTTGAATGTCAATGGAAGGTCTGGGAAATTGGGATGAAGTAGAGGACAACACATCATTCATGCAAGCTGCACAACGCGGCAAGCAACTGTTGTAGGCATAGGTGCAGTAGTTCGTGGGAGGGCAAAGGGACGGGAGGTCGTGTCGCAAAACCATGGACAAAGATACAGTTGTCAATTAAAAAGGGGCCAGGCTTAATATCTCGAAAACGGTTTCCGAATTTCGAAAAACGCTGAACACACGTGTTCGACTATTTCGAGGGGGACATCTTTTGAGTGGGTCCCCAATTGTCGGGGCCCCCTCTGGGGGCCCCAGGGGGTCAAGTCCCATATTTCAAATGGGACCCCCATTTTTTATTTGATAATCGGAAAGAGGGTAAACTTCTAAGACTTTTTGGCGCAAACCGAAAGTCATAATATCATTTTTCGTTTCGATATATCGAAGGTCAAAGTTCGATATGGACCCATCTTCAAAATTCGTAACTTTCCTTTAAATGTCCAATTTCAAAAATTTTGGGTCAAAGCTCTACAGAGAAAGCATTTTTCAGAAAAAAATTAAATTTTAACAGCAATTTAGTAAAAATTTTGGTTTTAAAGCCCCCAAACATTTTTAACGTTTTGGCCCCCCCACGGGGGGCTATCAGAAAAATTCCGAGGACGACCCCTATCGAGTGATACATCAATCAAAAAGGGAAACAAACGAGCATTTTGGCGAAAAACCGGGGGTCCATATCGTTTTTCTATTCGGGATATCGCATTCTGTAATTCGACATTTGACATTCGATATCTCGAATATGAAAAACATATGGCCCCCCCGGTTTGCGCAAAAATGCTCAGTTTGTTACCCTTTTCGATTGATGTATCCTCGATGGGGGTCGTCTCTCGGAATTTTTCTGATACCCCCCCGGGGGGGCCCAAAAAACGTTAAAAATGTTTGGGGGCTTTAAAACCAAATTTTGACTAAATGCTGTTAAAAAAATTTTTTTTCTGAAAAGTGCTTGCTCTGTAGAGCATTTTAGACCCAAAATTTTTGAAATTTGGACTATTTAAAGGAAAATTACGAATTTTTTTAAGATGGGTCCTATCGAACTTTGACCTTCGATATATCGAACACGAAAAATGATATCGACTTTCGGTTTGCGCCAAAAGTCTTAGAATTTTCCCCTTTCCGATTATCAAAAAAAAAATGGGGGGCCCCCTTTGAAAATGGGACTTGACCCCCCTGGGGCCCCCCCGGGGGGGCCCCCAAATTGGGGACCCCCTCAAAAAATGTCCCCCCCGAAAAAGTCGAACGTGTTTCAGCGTTTTTCGAAATTCGGACCGTTTTCGAGATATTAAGCCTGGCTCCTTTTTTTAAATTTACCCCTGTATAACTAAGGACTGCCGACTGTTGTTAGTCCTGTTTTGCTCTGACCCCAGCGCTCCAAGCAGCGGTCAGCTGAACTACTCTTTCAAGTGAGCGATCCTGGCGATGTGTCCATGCTCACATGCTGTGCTACTGCTAAAACCGTTGTTGCTTATATTATGATCCTTGGTTGTTGGATTTGGTCTGTTATGGCATGGTTTCAACTGTTGTCGGCGACCCAAGAGGATCAGATAACTCAGTATCTCAATGGAAGATCGAAAGCAAGGGAAATTCAGAATCAACTTTGGACAAGGTAACAGAAATCATCAGCAAATTAAAAGAGTCGCCTGATCTCTACTAATAAAACAAATGTCTATGTACTCTTTCTTGTTTGATTCCGTTTTGAGGTTAACTGTGATGTATAGTATTTCAGTCCTTGATTAATCATTTTCGACAATTCAGGAATCTTTCAAGAAATACTCCAGACGTTTGTTTTTTAGCGGATTTGCTTCCTTTTAATTCGCTGATCATTTGTTCCCTTCGTTCAATCGTGATTCAAATTACCTACACGGTATACATTTGCGGGAAGGCATGGGAGAAAGGGAGCCGGAGCGGCCACCGCTGCAGCGGTTCGCTTTTAGTTGACCCTTATTGCTGCTTGGAGCGCTGCGGTCGCGCTCAAAAACCCGCTAACAGGTTTTAACACGGGCGGAGATGGGGAGTCGGCAGTCCTTAGTTATATCTTCGTCCATGGCTCGGAATGGTCTTAAAATTTTCCTTAGGATTTGATCTAGAACGCAACGTTCTTACATTTTCGAAAAGTTAACTCTAGCTCTCGCAATTAACGATTAAAGGCGGAAAAAGCATGGTTTCTGGACCGCGGAACAGTGACGTTATCTAGCGGATGAGAATCTTACTACAGGTCGCTGAGGATTCACCTTAAAACGCAACGCCGATCGCGTTCCCCAAAAGAACTCTTTTAGCGGACCGAAACATCAACAATAACAGGATTGGAAATTTTAAATCATCTAAATGCATTTTAAATCGCAGAATACACGAAAAATGGACACAATCCTCTGATATAAAACCCCAATATCTCATACAGAAGATTTCGTTGAAGTCTGATCCAAATTAGTAACGTAATTACATTCCCAAAAATGCTTAACCTCAATCTTGGCCAAAAACTCCCGCCACAAAGAAAAAGCGACAAATTGGGAGGACACCGGATTGGCGGAATCACATGGGTCAATCGGTCCTCGAGGACCCGTTCTCGATACTGAAACCAAGCGATCCCCCGAGCGGACCCCCGAACCATGCCGTTCCTATAAGAAAAGCATTATTGACCTTGTAGAAACGATTTCAATAGAGCATGACACTCATGCTCTAATAAATGTACTCTGTTGGCACGAGCAATCAAGTTAGCAATTAACTTTTGAATTTCAGAGAAACAATCAAAATAAAATGAAAAAATGGTCTTGCACTCTTGCCTGGTTCAAAATGTCCCGCAGTAAAATTATCGGGAGGGGGGCATAAATGTTTAATCTCAACAAGAGGTCAAGGAGACACCGGCCAGTGATAGGCAGGTATGGAGCACCTCTTCTCCCCCACCCCTCGGGAAATAAATAAAATCGAATTTTTCTTCCTATTGGCACAATTTTAAGCTATTTAGGAATTGAGGAATCAATCATAATAATGTTGACGTGTTTGATATTATGAATCGAGTGACAATAGATGATAATAAGCGAATTTTTGCGATCAAATATTCTCATTTTTTTACCAGAATTGTTGCCGAACCTTGCACGAGAACAATCGGTGTAGCGCATATTCGAGGGAACTCAATTATTGCGTTTTTAGGTGTTTTCGATGCATCGATTGCACCAATTCGATTTCGAATTTACCCCCGGGACTGGAATTAAAAATCGAATTGATGCGCCATTGATGTCCTCACCAACTTGAAAAAACTGAAAGTTATAATCGGAGGGAAAGTTCTATCATAGGGTTTGGGTTTGGGAGAAATTTTTAATCATATTCGATCGCGAAAATTCGCTTAGTGATAATAAAACTGTTTATACTCTCGCTACTCTTCGCAAAAAATAAATTAAAACTTCCTCTCCTCCCCACCGCCCGCTGTACTAATCGACGAGACTTCACAGTTCGGTAGCACTCGTATATTAGAGGAACATTGAAGGAATGTGCAAATTAATTTCTCTCTCCTCTCTCTCTCTCTCCCTCTTCCTCTCTCTCCCTTTTTCTCTTCTTTTTCCCCTTATCTCTCTCACTCTCTCTCTGCTGGTTTAAATGTAAGAAAGGGTCTTGAGCCCTAACTTTGCCCTTTCCCTTTGTTTTAATTTCGCTCATTTTTTTCTAATTTATGAAGAAAAAACCCCTATAAACATAATCATCTTTTTTTCCCCCCCCTTCTCTCTCTTTATTCCCCTTTTTTCTCCTTTTCTTTTCTCTCTCTCTCTCCTCTCTCTCTCTCTCTCTCTCTCTCTCTCACTCTCTCTCCCCCTCTCTCTCTCCCCCCTTCTCTCTCTCTCTCTCTCTCTCTCTCTCTCTTCTCTCTCTCCCCCCCCTCTCTCTCTCTGCCCTTTGCCGACTCTTACTCTTTTAATGAATATTTTATATTCTGTCGTTCCTTTCATTTTATCGTGAAGTTTTGATTGTTCTGAATTCCAAGAGGGGCGGGGGCACTTTGCGGACACCCGTGTATATTTGGATCCAAGTTTTATCGCGAAGTCATGTTTTTCGAAAACGATCTACTATTTAAAAGTTCTGGATTGTGTATCAAAAGGGCTTTCTCAGAGTCAGCGGTTTCGAAAGGGCTAACTTTGGGGATTGTGAGGTTTACAATTGTTGTCATATAACGTTGCTGGAATCTTAAAGTAGTAAATTTGGCTTAATCAACGATATTTTTTTTTATTTTCGAATCACCCCCCATCGGCCCAGCCAGCAAGGAAAACGATACCACCCTTTGTATCAACGTATCTCACAATCCCACATTTTTGTGGCGGGGGGCCACGAAATTTGGAGGGGAAATATTTTAATATTTTACAAGTGAAGGAATACCCCCAACTCTATTTCCCCTCGCGCATTCTGGCAGGCTCTCACCATAGCCTCGAAAAGTCCCCCCCCCCCCCCCCATCTCTCTCTCTCATTTTCCGACGAAAAGTTGAAGCCACCTGAAATTTTCCCTCGGGGCACAGCTTCCGATACAGGTTTTATGTAATGTCGAAAAATCGAATCGTAATAGCTACGAAAGAAGTTTCGGTCGATTTGAGAGCGGAGAAATTAGGTTGAGGTCGCAGGCGAAAAGAAAGTTCTTGCAAGACTTTGAAAGTTTCCTTGGTACAAGCTCTATCCTTTTTCAGTGCGGTGCATTCAACAAACTCACGTACTTATAGCGTGGATTGGTAAATCTTTCCAAGTGGGAGATTTACATAGTATAAGAGAGCAACTTTGAAGTTATTCAGCCGTTGTACTTACATTACCGTTGAAACTTTGTCCGACAATTCTTCTCTTCATATTGTTTTTTATTTTTCTTTGCGTCTTACATACTATAGTTTACCTATTTTCGGTGATTTTAGGCAACATTTTAGGATCTTTCAATCCGGTCATTGGCGCCACTAGTCACTTTCCGGCATGCCATCTTTTATTGTTCTTTTAATTTTTTTTTTTTTTTTTTTTTGGTTTTTTTGGTTTTTTTTTTTTAATATAGCTACTCACACTTTATGGAACGTAGCGATGTTCTTCAACTGTTTCATTTAAATTTTTACTGCAGAAATGATAAATGTGTGATAGAGCTGTTGCACACTTTTGTTATAAGCTGTTTAATAGTCAATTCTAGTGTAAAAACCTTAAAAAAAAAGATGGCAGCACTAAAAACTTCCGAAATCCACTTCTCAACTCAATAAATGATTTTATTTGCGCGAGCGTAATGGTGGCTGAGGGCAGTAATAATGGGAGGTTCCCACCTAACAATACTGTAACTCCATCAAGAAGTAACCAATGAGAGACAACTTTCATTATGAGACACCAGTGCCACAAGGTGTCACAGTACCATTCATCGGATGTGGATCACTACTCTGGTGACTAATTACTCTGTGAATCATCCTTGTCAGCATAGAGAGAGTGACGAAATTAAGATAGAAATCTCCCATTGTTACTGCCCTCAGCCACCATCACGCTTTCGCAGAGAAAAGCGTTTATTGAGTTTAGGAGTGACTTTCGGAAGTTTTGGGGGGGTGCCATCAATATTTTTCGAGGGTTTCACACCAGAACCAACTATTAAATCCCTTATAGCAAACGTGTGCAACAGCCCCATTTTAAGAACGGGCATTTGCGTTACCTTTCATGCAGTGGCGTATCGTGCGATTTGGCAACGTTGCATTTTGTCTATTTAAACCCACGTAAAAGGTCGAATTCGAGGGTGTTCACCGAACACCCAGTAGTTCGATATTTTCAATGGGTTTAAATGGAGAAAGTTCAACGTTGCCAAATCGCACGCTAAGCCACTACTTTCATGCGTGTAAGTGAGATAGCATGTACAATGTACTATCAACGATTTTAAGATTGTCGCGAGATTTTTTCGAGCTAAGTTGCGCCTTCAATGTGTCGGTTCGGCCACTCTTCGTACTCCTCACTCGACGCAGGCGAGGGGCTAGTGCGGGCGGAACGGGCGGAGTGGAGTGGGAGAGCCGTCGCATATCAGTCCCACACTCACACTCACACGCACAACTGTCGCGTTGGCTCTCACTCATTTTCGGCAAGGCACGGCACTTGTTATCTTCGCGTCGGCTTTCCTGCTTCTGAGTCTTCGTATTTCCTACGAGGTATTGAAGATTTGCGTCGGCCTTGACCGATTGAATAGACCCTTACATTTTTGCATCATTTTTAATTCCATCTCACCTGCTCGCACTGATTGTGAGTTTCGAATCTGACGTGGCGCTTGCGGCCAATTTACCCCCTGCTTGCCGTTTCGAAGGAACAATTTCCAACTGACCAACGCCCGCACTCCAATTTCCACTCATCAAAACAGTTGAATTGGTTTGTTATGCTGATGATTTATTTTTTCAGCATCGGATGATGGGTGAGGAGAGGAGAGGGGCTAATCATTCGATGGACACACTTGTATGACTTGAGTCGAGTTCCATCCAGTAGCAGTCCGTCGAAGAGACAGGGGGAAAAGCTTTAAGGGCTCATAGAAGGGCTAAAAAGGGAAATATAAGGTAGTTTTACCATATAAACTAGGTGAAAATAATGCAGCGACGACTTGACGCAAAAGAAACAGGTGAACCGGAGAATGCTGTAAAACACGCAAACAAATATTTTGAAATAATTTTTTTTTTTTTTTTTTTTTTTTTTTTTTTACATTTTGCTTTGAAAATGGCTGCGATTTGAGCCGAAATGTCGTCACCGATTTTTTATGTCTTTTTTCCCCCGTGTTTTTCAGCATGGTTTGCATGTTTCTTTTATCACACCTTAAGCCTCCCCCCCCCCAACATTTATATAAAGAAGGGATGAAGATAAGTGGAAACAGTGGCGTCGCCTGCCATCTGGCAACAATGCAACTGCTCCATTTAAACTCATTAAATATATCGAATTTTCCTTGTGCACTGTAAACACCCTGAATTCGATATTTTACATGAGTTTAAATGGATAGAATACATTGTTGCCGAATTGCACGCGACGCCACTGAGCGTACTGTTCGAACATTAGAACATTTTTACCGGGGATAACGCTTCCAGTCCGCTTAAAAGTCCGCTTGAGTTCTTTCGCATATGTCGATTTATTTAAAAGTAGCACAAGTATCGTTTCGTTTCGTTTCTTTTTTTTTTTTTTTTTTTTTTTTTTTTGTTTGGCGGGAAACGGACTTAAAGAGTTTCTCCTCTAAAAATGGCACTGACAATAGATAAAGACCTTAGTTTAAAAAGGCAAACAAAGACGGAACCTTGAGAATTTCGATACAGCCTGGTTTTTCAAATCGGATTGCTAGACGAACCACATTCAACTCATAGAGTAAAAAAAAAAAACAGAAAAAGCTTCATGTTAGAGGGTGGCATGCAAAATAGCCCCAGAAGAGTAGCCCAGTAGCCGTTCGACGTGAGAAAGAATGCCGAAAACCGCGTCTCAAAATATCAAACAGTAAAAAGTGGGTGGGGGTGTGCGTGCGTTTTCCACCCGCTGTATGTCGCTCCTTCTTCGGCTACCGGTAGCAAGGTTGGCATCTGTTAAGCATTCTCGACGGACAGTGCGTACCTTGGATAAACTAGATATATGTCGCAGTAAACAAAGAGCAAAATTTTTTGAGCAAAAATTGTAATTTCGTCCGTTGCACATAGTGAGTAATTTCGGCAATCTAGCGCCCGAAAACCTCCAAAAGTATATTGGCAGATCATTGAAAGAAGGTCTGATTGTGAGATTGACAAATTAGAAGTACAAGGAGCAAGAAAATAGCATCATATATGACCATAAAGCACCTTTTAAAGGGTATTTGGGTCCTCAAATTCATCAAATATAGTGGACACGAATCATACATCAGCCGGCGAATCTCAGAAACACACGGGGGGGGGGGGGGGACGTATAAAAATCTATAGATTCAAACGAAATTTTCGCATACTCGACTTTCCTTTGTATCAAAAGAAAGCTGAGACTCTCTACTTTCATTATCTGGAAAGACATTCTGCGAATTTTGGCGATTTAAAAGTTTGAGATCATAAAAAAGAACGGCATAATTGATTGATCTGCAAATCTCAGAAATGCACGCGGGGGAAAAACAGAACACATCAATAGGTTCAAATGAATTTTCGCATGAAATGCTCAAAAATACGCGACTTTCCTTTATATCAAAAGAAAGCTGAGACTCTCTACTTTCATTATCTGGAAAGACATTCTGCGAATTTTTGCGATTTTATAAGTTGTGATGATAAAATAGAAGGCACAGTTGCTACGTGTTCGTTCTGCGCTTCTCAAAAACGCGCTATGAAAAAAAAAACGTATAAACATCTTTACTTAGATTAAAATGAAATTTTCGCATGATATACTCAAAAATACTCGACTTTCCACTGTATCAAAAGAAAGCTGAGACTCTCTACTTTTTTATCTGGAAAGACATTCTGCGAATTTTTGCGATTTAAAAGGTTGAGATCATAAAAAAGAACGTCGTAATTGATTGATCTGCAAATCTCAGAAATGCACGGGGGAAAAAACAGAACACATCAATAGGTTCAAATGAATTTTCGCATGAAATACTCAAAAAAGCTCGACTTTCCTAAAAGAAAGCTAAGACTCTCTACTTTCATTATCTGGAAAGACATTCTGCGAATTTTTGCGCTTTACAAAGTTGTGATCATAAACAAGAACGGCATAATTGATCTGTTCTTTCTGCGCATCTCAGAAACACACGGGAAAAAAAACAATAAACATAGATAGATTCCAATAACATTTTATTATAAAATTTTCGCATGATATACTCAAAAATATTCGACTTTCCATTGTATTAAAAGAAAACCGAGACTCTATTCTTTCTTTATCTGGGAAGACATTTTGCGAATTTTTGCGATTTAAAAGGTTGAGATCATAAGCAAGAACGGCATAATTGATCTATTATTTCTGCGCATCTCAGAAATGCAAAAAAAAATAGTAAGCATCAATAGATTCAAATGAAATTTTCGCATGATGGTACTCAAAAATACTCGACTTTCCATTGTATCAAAAAAAAGCCGAGACTCTCTCCTTTCTTTATCTGGAAAGACATTTTGCGAATTTTTGCTTTCTCTTTTTCTTTTTTTTACCTTTTATTTCCCTTTTTTAGCCCTTCTACGATTGAGTTTCGGGGGCGGGGGGGGGGGGGGGGGGCTGAGCCCTTAAAGCTTTTCCCCTGCCTCTTCGACGGACTGCTACTGGATGGAATTCGACTCAAGTCATACAAGTGTGTCCATCGAATGATTAGCCCCTCTCCTCTCCTCACCCATCATCCGATGCTGAAAAAAATAAATCATCAGCATAACAAACCAATTCAACTGTTTTGATGAGTGGAAATTGGAGTGCGGGCGTTGGTCAGTTGGAAATTGTTCCTTCGAAACGGCAAGCAGGGGTAAATTGGCCGCAAGCGCCACGTCAGATTCGAAACTCACAATCAGTGCGAGCAGGTGAGATGGAATTAAAAATGATGCAAAAATGTAAGGGTCTATTCAATCGGTCAAGGCCGACGCAATCTTCAATACCTCGTAGGAAATACGAAGACTCAGAAGCAGGAAAGCCGACGCGAAGATAACAAGTGCCGTGCCTTGCCGAAAATGAGTGAAAGCCAACGCGACAGTTGTGCGTGTGAGTGTGAGTGTGGGACTGATATGCGACGGCTCTCCCACTCCACTCCGCCCGTTCCGCCCGCACTAGCCCCTCGCCAGCGTCGAGTGAGGAGTACGAAGAGTGGCCGAACCGACACATTGAAGGCGCAACTTAGCTCGAAAAAATCTCGCGACAATCTTAAAATCGTTGATAGTACCTACATCGCTCTAAACCCACTAAAGAGATAATCGAGACAACTGTTACAATTTTAATTACAATTTTATTTCTCATCCAGACTTATACACTATACCGTCATATACATACGGACTAAATTGAACTGTACCGTGTAATCTTTTGTGGGAAAAAAATAACTGGGATTCCCCAGTTATTTTTTTTCATCGGTCTTTTAAAAAATGTCAATAAATATATACACAGAGCGGCAGCCCTGTATATGATGACCCAAAAAAAAAAGAAAAAAAAAAAATCACCGGATTACAAAACTTGCTATCTTCTAGCATAAGTTTTTAAAAGTCTCTTGAAAAGACACCTAATAATTCTTGAGCTATTCACTCATAAAGTTTTTAATGAAGCAAAAGACACCATTGAAATAAAGCAAAAGCAAGGTACGGAGGAAATTATATTTTATTTGAAAGATCATTTGAAAAAGGATTTGTTGGCAAGCAAGAGTTATACACTCTTCCGAGAGTCTTGAGTGCAAATGAGTCCACTTTAAAATTAATCGTAATTTAGTTATCACGATAGT